>JAVXUO010002884.1:1015000-1017500 GCA_033065855.1 Escallonia rubra | reverse complement strand
CTAAACCCTAAACCCTAAACCCTAAACCCTAAACCCTAAACCCTAAACCCTAAACCCTAAACCCTAAACCCTAAACCCTAAACCCTAAACCCTAAACCCTAAACCCTAAACCCTAAACCCTAAACCCTAAACCCTAAACCCTAAACCCTAAACCCTAAACCCTAAACCCTAAACCCTAAACCCTAAACCCTAAACCCTAAACCCTAAACCCTAAACCCTAAACCCTAAACCCTAAACCCTAAACCCTAAACCCTAAACCCTAAACCCTAAACCCTAAACCCTAAACCCTAAACCCTAAACCCTAAACCCTAAACCCTAAACCCTAAACCCTAAACCCTAAACCCTAAACCCTAAACCCTAAACCCTAAACCCTAAACCCTAAACCCTAAACCCTAAACCCTAAACCCTAAACCCTAAACCCTAAACCCTAAACCCTAAACCCTAAACCCTAAACCCTAAACCCTAAACCCTAAACCCTAAACCCTAAACCCTAAACCCTAAACCCTAAACCCTAAACCCTAAACCCTAAACCCTAAACCCTAAACCCTAAACCCTAAACCCTAAACCCTAAACCCTAAACCCTAAACCCTAAACCCTAAACCCTAAACCCTAAACCCTAAACCCTAAACCCTAAACCCTAAACCCTAAACCCTAAACCCTAAACCCTAAACCCTAAACCCTAAACCCTAAACCCTAAACCCTAAACCCTAAACCCTAAACCCTAAACCCTAAACCCTAAACCCTAAACCCTAAACCCTAAACCCTAAACCCTAAACCCTAAACCCTAAACCCTAAACCCTAAACCCTAAACCCTAAACCCTAAACCCTAAACCCTAAACCCTAAACCCTAAACCCTAAACCCTAAACCCTAAACCCTAAACCCTAAACCCTAAACCCTAAACCCTAAACCCTAAACCCTAAACCCTAAACCCTAAACCCTAAACCCTAAACCCTAAACCCTAAACCCTAAACCCTAAACCCTAAACCCTAAACCCTAAACCCTAAACCCTAAACCCTAAACCCTAAACCCTAAACCCTAAACCCTAAACCCTAAACCCTAAACCCTAAACCCTAAACCCTAAACCCTAAACCCTAAACCCTAAACCCTAAACCCTAAACCCTAAACCCTAAACCCTAAACCCTAAACCCTAAACCCTAAACCCTAAACCCTAAACCCTAAACCCTAAACCCTAAACCCTAAACCCTAAACCCTAAACCCTAAACCCTAAACCCTAAACCCTAAACCCTAAACCCTAAACCCTAAACCCTAAACCCTAAACCCTAAACCCTAAACCCTAAACCCTAAACCCTAAACCCTAAACCCTAAACCCTAAACCCTAAACCCTAAACCCTAAACCCTAAACCCTAAACCCTAAACCCTAAACCCTAAACCCTAAACCCTAAACCCTAAACCCTAAACCCTAAACCCTAAACCCTAAACCCTAAACCCTAAACCCTAAACCCTAAACCCTAAACCCTAAACCCTAAACCCTAAACCCTAAACCCTAAACCCTAAACCCTAAACCCTAAACCCTAAACCCTAAACCCTAAACCCTAAACCCTAAACCCTAAACCCTAAACCCTAAACCCTAAACCCTAAACCCTAAACCCTAAACCCTAAACCCTAAACCCTAAACCCTAAACCCTAAACCCTAAACCCTAAACCCTAAACCCTAAACCCTAAACCCTAAACCCTAAACCCTAAACCCTAAACCCTAAACCCTAAACCCTAAACCCTAAACCCTAAACCCTAAACCCTAAACCCTAAACCCTAAACCCTAAACCCTAAACCCTAAACCCTAAACCCTAAACCCTAAACCCTAAACCCTAAACCCTAAACCCTAAACCCTAAACCCTAAACCCTAAACCCTAAACCCTAAACCCTAAACCCTAAACCCTAAACCCTAAACCCTAAACCCTAAACCCTAAACCCTAAACCCTAAACCCTAAACCCTAAACCCTAAACCCTAAACCCTAAACCCTAAACCCTAAACCCTAAACCCTAAACCCTAAACCCTAAACCCTAAACCCTAAACCCTAAACCCTAAACCCTAAACCCTAAACCCTAAACCCTAAACCCTAAACCCTAAACCCTAAACCCTAAACCCTAAACCCTAAACCCTAAACCCTAAACCCTAAACCCTAAACCCTAAACCCTAAACCCTAAACCCTAAACCCTAAACCCTAAACCCTAAACCCTAAACCCTAAACCCTAAACCCTAAACCCTAAACCCTAAACCCTAAACCCTAAACCCTAAACCCTAAACCCTAAACCCTAAACCCTAAACCCTAAACCCTAAACCCTAAACCCTAAACCCTAAACCCTAAACCCTAAACCCTAAACCCTAAACCCTAAACCCTAAACCCTAAACCCTAAACCCTAAACCCTAAACCCTAAACCCTAAACCCTAAACCCTAAACCCTAAACCCTAAACCCTAAACCCTAAACCCTAAACCCTAAACCCTAAACCCTAAACCCTAAACCCTAAACCCTAAACCC
>JAVXUO010002884.1:1005000-1010000 GCA_033065855.1 Escallonia rubra | reverse complement strand
AACCCTAAACCCTAAACCCTAAACCCTAAACCCTAAACCCTAAACCCTAAACCCTAAACCCTAAACCCTAAACCCTAAACCCTAAACCCTAAACCCTAAACCCTAAACCCTAAACCCTAAACCCTAAACCCTAAACCCTAAACCCTAAACCCTAAACCCTAAACCCTAAACCCTAAACCCTAAACCCTAAACCCTAAACCCTAAACCCTAAACCCTAAACCCTAAACCCTAAACCCTAAACCCTAAACCCTAAACCCTAAACCCTAAACCCTAAACCCTAAACCCTAAACCCTAAACCCTAAACCCTAAACCCTAAACCCTAAACCCTAAACCCTAAACCCTAAACCCTAAACCCTAAACCCTAAACCCTAAACCCTAAACCCTAAACCCTAAACCCTAAACCCTAAACCCTAAACCCTAAACCCTAAACCCTAAACCCTAAACCCTAAACCCTAAACCCTAAACCCTAAACCCTAAACCCTAAACCCTAAACCCTAAACCCTAAACCCTAAACCCTAAACCCTAAACCCTAAACCCTAAACCCTAAACCCTAAACCCTAAACCCTAAACCCTAAACCCTAAACCCTAAACCCTAAACCCTAAACCCTAAACCCTAAACCCTAAACCCTAAACCCTAAACCCTAAACCCTAAACCCTAAACCCTAAACCCTAAACCCTAAACCCTAAACCCTAAACCCTAAACCCTAAACCCTAAACCCTAAACCCTAAACCCTAAACCCTAAACCCTAAACCCTAAACCCTAAACCCTAAACCCTAAACCCTAAACCCTAAACCCTAAACCCTAAACCCTAAACCCTAAACCCTAAACCCTAAACCCTAAACCCTAAACCCTAAACCCTAAACCCTAAACCCTAAACCCTAAACCCTAAACCCTAAACCCTAAACCCTAAACCCTAAACCCTAAACCCTAAACCCTAAACCCTAAACCCTAAACCCTAAACCCTAAACCCTAAACCCTAAACCCTAAACCCTAAACCCTAAACCCTAAACCCTAAACCCTAAACCCTAAACCCTAAACCCTAAACCCTAAACCCTAAACCCTAAACCCTAAACCCTAAACCCTAAACCCTAAACCCTAAACCCTAAACCCTAAACCCTAAACCCTAAACCCTAAACCCTAAACCCTAAACCCTAAACCCTAAACCCTAAACCCTAAACCCTAAACCCTAAACCCTAAACCCTAAACCCTAAACCCTAAACCCTAAACCCTAAACCCTAAACCCTAAACCCTAAACCCTAAACCCTAAACCCTAAACCCTAAACCCTAAACCCTAAACCCTAAACCCTAAACCCTAAACCCTAAACCCTAAACCCTAAACCCTAAACCCTAAACCCTAAACCCTAAACCCTAAACCCTAAACCCTAAACCCTAAACCCTAAACCCTAAACCCTAAACCCTAAACCCTAAACCCTAAACCCTAAACCCTAAACCCTAAACCCTAAACCCTAAACCCTAAACCCTAAACCCTAAACCCTAAACCCTAAACCCTAAACCCTAAACCCTAAACCCTAAACCCTAAACCCTAAACCCTAAACCCTAAACCCTAAACCCTAAACCCTAAACCCTAAACCCTAAACCCTAAACCCTAAACCCTAAACCCTAAACCCTAAACCCTAAACCCTAAACCCTAAACCCTAAACCCTAAACCCTAAACCCTAAACCCTAAACCCTAAACCCTAAACCCTAAACCCTAAACCCTAAACCCTAAACCCTAAACCCTAAACCCTAAACCCTAAACCCTAAACCCTAAACCCTAAACCCTAAACCCTAAACCCTAAACCCTAAACCCTAAACCCTAAACCCTAAACCCTAAACCCTAAACCCTAAACCCTAAACCCTAAACCCTAAACCCTAAACCCTAAACCCTAAACCCTAAACCCTAAACCCTAAACCCTAAACCCTAAACCCTAAACCCTAAACCCTAAACCCTAAACCCTAAACCCTAAACCCTAAACCCTAAACCCTAAACCCTAAACCCTAAACCCTAAACCCTAAACCCTAAACCCTAAACCCTAAACCCTAAACCCTAAACCCTAAACCCTAAACCCTAAACCCTAAACCCTAAACCCTAAACCCTAAACCCTAAACCCTAAACCCTAAACCCTAAACCCTAAACCCTAAACCCTAAACCCTAAACCCTAAACCCTAAACCCTAAACCCTAAACCCTAAACCCTAAACCCTAAACCCTAAACCCTAAACCCTAAACCCTAAACCCTAAACCCTAAACCCTAAACCCTAAACCCTAAACCCTAAACCCTAAACCCTAAACCCTAAACCCTAAACCCTAAACCCTAAACCCTAAACCCTAAACCCTAAACCCTAAACCCTAAACCCTAAACCCTAAACCCTAAACCCTAAACCCTAAACCCTAAACCCTAAACCCTAAACCCTAAACCCTAAACCCTAAACCCTAAACCCTAAACCCTAAACCCTAAACCCTAAACCCTAAACCCTAAACCCTAAACCCTAAACCCTAAACCCTAAACCCTAAACCCTAAACCCTAAACCCTAAACCCTAAACCCTAAACCCTAAACCCTAAACCCTAAACCCTAAACCCTAAACCCTAAACCCTAAACCCTAAACCCTAAACCCTAAACCCTAAACCCTAAACCCTAAACCCTAAACCCTAAACCCTAAACCCTAAACCCTAAACCCTAAACCCTAAACCCTAAACCCTAAACCCTAAACCCTAAACCCTAAACCCTAAACCCTAAACCCTAAACCCTAAACCCTAAACCCTAAACCCTAAACCCTAAACCCTAAACCCTAAACCCTAAACCCTAAACCCTAAACCCTAAACCCTAAACCCTAAACCCTAAACCCTAAACCCTAAACCCTAAACCCTAAACCCTAAACCCTAAACCCTAAACCCTAAACCCTAAACCCTAAACCCTAAACCCTAAACCCTAAACCCTAAACCCTAAACCCTAAACCCTAAACCCTAAACCCTAAACCCTAAACCCTAAACCCTAAACCCTAAACCCTAAACCCTAAACCCTAAACCCTAAACCCTAAACCCTAAACCCTAAACCCTAAACCCTAAACCCTAAACCCTAAACCCTAAACCCTAAACCCTAAACCCTAAACCCTAAACCCTAAACCCTAAACCCTAAACCCTAAACCCTAAACCCTAAACCCTAAACCCTAAACCCTAAACCCTAAACCCTAAACCCTAAACCCTAAACCCTAAACCCTAAACCCTAAACCCTAAACCCTAAACCCTAAACCCTAAACCCTAAACCCTAAACCCTAAACCCTAAACCCTAAACCCTAAACCCTAAACCCTAAACCCTAAACCCTAAACCCTAAACCCTAAACCCTAAACCCTAAACCCTAAACCCTAAACCCTAAACCCTAAACCCTAAACCCTAAACCCTAAACCCTAAACCCTAAACCCTAAACCCTAAACCCTAAACCCTAAACCCTAAACCCTAAACCCTAAACCCTAAACCCTAAACCCTAAACCCTAAACCCTAAACCCTAAACCCTAAACCCTAAACCCTAAACCCTAAACCCTAAACCCTAAACCCTAAACCCTAAACCCTAAACCCTAAACCCTAAACCCTAAACCCTAAACCCTAAACCCTAAACCCTAAACCCTAAACCCTAAACCCTAAACCCTAAACCCTAAACCCTAAACCCTAAACCCTAAACCCTAAACCCTAAACCCTAAACCCTAAACCCTAAACCCTAAACCCTAAACCCTAAACCCTAAACCCTAAACCCTAAACCCTAAACCCTAAACCCTAAACCCTAAACCCTAAACCCTAAACCCTAAACCCTAAACCCTAAACCCTAAACCCTAAACCCTAAACCCTAAACCCTAAACCCTAAACCCTAAACCCTAAACCCTAAACCCTAAACCCTAAACCCTAAACCCTAAACCCTAAACCCTAAACCCTAAACCCTAAACCCTAAACCCTAAACCCTAAACCCTAAACCCTAAACCCTAAACCCTAAACCCTAAACCCTAAACCCTAAACCCTAAACCCTAAACCCTAAACCCTAAACCCTAAACCCTAAACCCTAAACCCTAAACCCTAAACCCTAAACCCTAAACCCTAAACCCTAAACCCTAAACCCTAAACCCTAAACCCTAAACCCTAAACCCTAAACCCTAAACCCTAAACCCTAAACCCTAAACCCTAAACCCTAAACCCTAAACCCTAAACCCTAAACCCTAAACCCTAAACCCTAAACCCTAAACCCTAAACCCTAAACCCTAAACCCTAAACCCTAAACCCTAAACCCTAAACCCTAAACCCTAAACCCTAAACCCTAAACCCTAAACCCTAAACCCTAAACCCTAAACCCTAAACCCTAAACCCTAAACCCTAAACCCTAAACCCTAAACCCTAAACCCTAAACCCTAAACCCTAAACCCTAAACCCTAAACCCTAAACCCTAAACCCTAAACCCTAAACCCTAAACCCTAAACCCTAAACCCTAAACCCTAAACCCTAAACCCTAAACCCTAAACCCTAAACCCTAAACCCTAAACCCTAAACCCTAAACCCTAAACCCTAAACCCTAAACCCTAAACCCTAAACCCTAAACCCTAAACCCTAAACCCTAAACCCTAAACCCTAAACCCTAAACCCTAAACCCTAAACCCTAAACCCTAAACCCTAAACCCTAAACCCTAAACCCTAAACCCTAAACCCTAAACCCTAAACCCTAAACCCTAAACCCTAAACCCTAAACCCTAAACCCTAAACCCTAAACCCTAAACCCTAAACCCTAAACCCTAAACCCTAAACCCTAAACCCTAAACCCTAAACCCTAAACCCTAAACCCTAAACCCTAAACCCTAAACCCTAAACCCTAAACCCTAAACCCTAAACCCTAAACCCTAAACCCTAAACCCTAAACCCTAAACCCTAAACCCTAAACCCTAAACCCTAAACCCTAAACCCTAAACCCTAAACCCTAAACCCTAAACCCTAAACCCTAAACCCTAAACCCTAAACCCTAAA
>JAVXUO010002884.1:600000-1002500 GCA_033065855.1 Escallonia rubra | reverse complement strand
TATCCAAGCTTTTCACCAAGTGGACACACAGCTTGTCACCTTTCGTTCCTCAAAATTGTCTAATGCTATAATCAAACACTCTCAAGCTTCTAGGATATTGGTTTGAAAAGTGCAGTAGAAAAATGTTGTACTAAAACTAATACTTCTTTTATTTATATTGGAAAGGAAATATTACATAGGAACAATAGAAAGGAATAGTTATTTCTATTGTTGCACACATTAATTCTTAACACACTCCACACTCTTACACACTTCACAATCTCTCAAACTTCCTCTGCCTTCAACACTTACTTCGACATCTTTTTATAGATGAAAACATTGGATCCTTCAATAGTGAAAATCCTCTATAATTTTTTGTACGGTCACCTTTTTCTTTTATTATGGCAGACATTTGTATTATGTTCCCACTTGGCTGTCATTTTTTCCCTAGCAATTTTGTCCATTTAAATCATACTTATCCTGTGGTCCCAAATCCTATTATACAGTTCAAAAGTTTGGCTAGGCAGATCTGATTCTTCTTGTCCTTGGCTGCTGAACTGTTCATAGAATTTTATTACCTAATCTTGACCCAGTTTGGAGGGCTCTATAAATGCTCTACAACCCGTCAGGATCACTATCCTTCTTCCATCACAGAAACATGCTTTTTGAGGATCGGCTAATCTGTCTTCAATAATTTCATGGACAAAACTGAGTCTATCAAGTTTGTCTTTCTCTGCATTATATGGGTCCCATAGTTCCTTCTTGTATGGTCGGCAGTGTTTCATTAACCCTTTATTAGTTAATCGATAAATGAACCAAATCTGGTATGGCTGGTAGAACTTAGTTTCGCTTATTTCTGTCAAGGTTAAAAATATCTGGACTGTGATGATCTGTTGACTGAATCTCATAACTCTAAGAGCGTGTCGAATTATAGCTGGGAGACTATCAATGAGTTGCCAATCATCTCGATCTATTTCAATTGTGTCTACGAGTCCATGTTCGATTCATTTAAGATTAATCTTGCCTGATGGTAGTATGAGGCTTGGCCATCCATAATTCCAATTCAGGAATTCTTTCAATTCTAGGTTGCGAAGGATCTCTTCGTGTTCATTTTCCTTCCTAACTAGTTCTTTTTATTTTAGTAGTGATATCAGATGGGAGCAGTGATTCTAGTTTTTCTAGCAATCAGATTCTTTCTTCCTTTTATTGTAAGACTATCATTCCTTCTTCATCGTTTATATTAATCTTTTTTTTCTAAGTGCTTTACATAATCAGTTAATTGACTGAGGGTTCTTCGTAACTCTTTTCGGCAATTTTTCTGCAGATATTGCCAGACATTTCCAAAGAGATTTTTGCTCTCTTCACAAAACCCCGAATCATAAAACGATTTTGTTTTATTATCGTTGGTTTGTGTTATTGTAACGTTCTCCGTTGAAGATTTTTCATTTTCGTCAGTTGTCACTTTTCTTTTTAGATCCTTGTTGTCAGAATAATAATTTTTTATTTTCTTACCCACTTGTTTAGGGCATCTTGCTGTCGAGGTTCCAACCTTACTCTCTCTATTCCAAAACTTATGCATTGGTTTTGAATGTTTAGTTTTGTATCGTCCTGGTTTAGGGATTTCGAGTTGGTAGTTCCAACCATCTTCTTCTACTAATAGGGAAGGATTTGTGAATGATATGCAACTATCATCTTTCTTTTTAGGATAAATGACGTACTAGTCAAATTTTCCTAATGGTTCTCCCAGTAGATCGACTTCAGGATCTCTTGTGTCATACATTTCTTTTAAGGCCTTTTGAGTAGTATTTTTTGGTTAACAACTCCATACATCATAAAGCATAATTCCCTGGTTAGGCTATCTGCAAGTACATTTTTTGGCTGATAAGATGTATTCTACATAAAAAAAAAATATGATTGTTGAACCATTGTTACCATCGATAAAGTCTTATTTGACTAACATTTCTTAGGTTTCTATTTAGGAAAGCATTAAAACACCTATTATCTGTTCTGATAAGCAATTATTCTGAAACTAAAAATATGTGTAATACTGCACCCTAACAATTTTCAGAAGCGTCGATTTCTAAGACTAGCTTGTCTCCTTTTTTTGGCAGGGTCTTAACATGACCTTTTATCCAAATAACATTTTTGGTATCTTCATCTTCTCATATCCATTTTCCTTTTTTAAGCTTTTTACTTAAGGCTTCTGTTAGGTTTGATAAATGCGGCATGAATTTTCTCGCGTAATTTAACAACCCAATAAATCTTTGAAGGACAATTTACTCTAGAAATAGCTTTATTTTTTCAGTTATGTGATCTTGAAGGACAATTTTTCTAATATCTTCTATTCTCAATCCTAGAAAGTTAATTGTGGCTTATTCCCATTCAAATTTCTTTTGTGATAGTACTAATCGATGATCAATGAATTCTTGTTCTATCTTTTTTAGATGATTTATATGCTCTTCTCTGGTTTTTTAGAATACTAATATATCATCAATATATACTACAGAGTAATCTCCGTGCTTTCTAAAAATGTTATACATCCTTCTTTGAAATAAAGGTAGAGCATTTTTTAATCCAAATAGTAACACTGTCCATTCATAGTGCCCTTGTGGTTCGCTAAAAGCAGTTAATGAAATTGATATTTCTTCCATTTTGATTTGCCAATATTCGCTTTTTAAATCAAACTTTGAGAAAAAAAAATTGCTAGCTGGATTTTGTTTATTAGCATATCCTTATTTGGAATTTTATAGCCATCTTGATTGTTGATATGTTTAAAGCTCTATAGTCTACGACTAATCTGCATTTTCCCCTAGCCTATTATGCATGATTTTTTACCATGAAGCCGGACTTGAATGAGGACTCTCACTGGGTCTTATTAACCCTTATTTTAGTATTTTCCTTATTTGCATTGATAATGTTGATTTATTTCTTTAACCCAACTGTCATTTTATTTGGTTACTTCTTCGTTAAATAACTCTTCCTTGGTTACTTTTTCTTCAAGTAACATTTTTCATGAGGCTGTTTTGTTTTCTTCACCACACTGGCTACGTAAAGAGATTCACTCTTGATATGTTTTTGAAATTCTTCTAGTTTTTTGCTATGCAAACCAAATTTACATTTTTGAATAGCATATTTTAACAACGGAATTTCTTGACGTTATATTTCAATATGAAACTCTTCTTGAATAAATGGTCGATTTTCAGTTTGTTTTATGAAAGCATTTCCTATTAGGAAATCGTCGTCTAAAGAGTTGAATTGAATTAATGGCTCTATAATGAATTGTTTTCCATTTATTATGACCGGAATATGATATGCTTCATATTCTGGCTCGAACTCATTGCAATTTGTCATTCGCATGCTCATGAGTTGATCTGATTTGATCCATTTTTCGGAAGGTAAAATTTCTCGTCGTGCCAGGCAATAGGATGCTCCAGTATCTACTAAAGCATCTACTTTATAAGAATAATAACCTTGGAAGTCAAAACTTAATTCTATATAGGAATTGTTTGGACTCACCGCCTTCCATTTATTATTCATTTTTTCAGAGGTTCTTTTACCTCTGATAATATTCATAATGTCTTGAATACATTTTTCAAGTTCATCTCCTGTCAAATCTTTTTCTTTAAGTCTCCTCTTGACATTGTCATTTATTGATATTGTGGTCATTACATGTATGGTTTCTACAAGTAAAGACATACTTCATCTAATGGGAATGGTAAATGTACCCTTTGATGTCTCCATCTGAACTTTCTTCTTCTTTGGTAGATTATTCGATGATTACAACACCTTTATTTTCCATAATCTGCATGTGTTCTAGTTGTTTACTAGTCAATTCTTCTCCTATCACCCATTTTTTAGGCCATGATAGTTGCTTTGAATTTATCTTTCGTACTTTTCTTGCCCGGACATTACTACTTATTTGTTCAAATAGTTCTACTTCGTTGTTTAGCATTTTACTTAGTGGACTTGTGGTATTTACTACTCTGTAGATTAGAAGATATTGTACTGCAATGTTTTTGCAGATTTCTAGTAATTCGGTCATGCCTTGAGTCTGAATACTCAGTCTTAATGCTTTATTAAGATAATGATCTTTTAAAGACATGAAATAGCTTGATGTAGTTTTAAACCAAACTGGTCTGTTACACAAGTTACTTTGGATACCCCCTATTAGGGCTTTTTCAAAAGTTTTCCACCAATTGTCTGTTAAATAATATATTACTGGTGTATCTATGCCATCTATGAATAATGGATAAAGACTAACTTGTATCATACCAATATAGACATAATTGTAGGTCCCTAAACACACCTAGACGAGGGGTGAATAGGTGTTTACAGCTTAAAGCAGAAATTTAAAGCTTAATTTACAATGTAATAACAGAAACAGTAAATCTAAATCAACACAGAGATTTATACTGGTTCGGCCCCACCAGCCTACGTCCAGTCACCGAGCACTCCACACAAGGGAGACCTACTCGAGCCTTTCACTAAGCAGCTAGCTTTGGGTGCTAGCTCAAACCACACTACAGATCCAAAACCCTTCAAGGTTTCCAACAATTACAAGTGAAAAATAGATTACAATCGAGATACAATGCACACTCCTTTACGAGTAGATGTTACAATAAATATTACAAAGCTAAGTTTTCTTAGGTGGGAAGATCTGAAATCTTTCAAGAACTGAACCAAGAATCTTGCTCCTCAATTTCTCAAAATATGAACTCACTCAAGGAAAGTATATGAAAGTATGAAATAAGATGAGAGAGTCTTTTTTAGAAGAGTAAAATAGATTTTTCAAAGATTGAAGAAGTTAGCAATAAATGCTCAAGGAGTCCCTTTTTATATTAGGAAAGAATATGACCGTTGAAATAGGATGACTCAAAGATTCATACGAATGAAAGAATAATGTCATTCGAATGAAAACATTTTTGAAGATTTTGGTCGAATGAATCCAAGATTTATTCAAATCAAAGGATAGAGCTAAGAAGGTCTTAGAGCCACTGAAGGATTGAGTCGAATAAAAACTATTTCTCATTCGAATGAAAACTTTGCTTTGACTGAAAAGTTTGGCCTCGGATAAAAACTTTTGCTTCAACCGAAAAGTTTGTCTTCGACTGAAAATTTTGGATTCGACCGAAAACTTTTTGCTTCGACTAAAAACTTTTGTTCGACCGAAAACTTTTGCTTCGACCGAAAACTTTTTTAATACTTGGCTAGAAGAGACTGAAGGATCAATTCGAATGAAAACTCATTTTCCTTCAAATGAAAACTCATTTGAGAGAAAAAAAATCTTGGTTTGTTCTTTACTTGATTTTCTGGAAGATCTTTAAGAACGACTAAAAAAAATTACAACCAAAAAGAAAATAATAAGAAGTCCCAAGTCCAGATCCAGGTCCACCCAAGTCCACGTTCAAGCTAACGTCCAAGTCCAATCTTTGACCAAAGAATATTCCATGTTTTGTTTGATTATTATTGGTCCTAAAAAATTTCTTCATAGCAGTGTTAGATTAATGTTAGAGGCAATAATCTTGAAATCATCAAAATAATATAACTTTGACTTTTAAAGTCAACAATCTTTCCATTTTTTATGATGACAACATTAATCTAATAAAAAGTAATATACTCCCCCTGGATCATATAATCATTCATAACAAAACAAATAATTGATGAACTGCAAACAAATAATTGATGAACTGCTTTAATATATTCAATAGGTCCCGAATCATATTGTACAGCTCAATAATTACCAAAATGCCCCCGGGGTCCACTATCACTCCAACACCTCAAATCAACTTCAAAACAACCTTCCAGGTGTTTTACCACCCTTTACGGACTAAAAAGTCATTCAAAAAACTTTACCGGGAGAATTACCAAAATACCCCTCTCAGGGTGACAAATTACCGAAATGCCCCATGAGGGTTCCCGACACCAAACAAATCTCAAAAGCACTTAAAATATTATTTTTAGAGTTAATTACGCGGTTGACCATCGAACTATTAGGCAAATTTCACTTTGACCACTAAACTTCGATTTGTGTCAAAGTAACCATTGAACTCATCAATTTGTCCAATTAAGTCATTCCGTTAGCTTCTGTCAATCACAAGTCTGTTAAGTGACTTAATTAAGGGATAATTTTGTCACTTTCTTTTCTTTTCATAACAAAAAAAAAAAAAAAACCTATTCTTATTCTCCCCCACCCCCAGTACCACGCCCTGCATCACCCCTACCCCGCCACAGCCACATCCTTCCCCCTAGCCCACCGCCACCACATCCTTCCTTAACTCCCGCCGCCGCCACATCCTTCCCTAACTACCGCCGCCGCCACCCAGCCGTGAACCACCATTTCGGCATTCTTGGTGTTGTCCCTTCACCGTCCTGCCCCGATAACCCTGCCCTTCGCCACCACCAACACACCAAATCTTCTCAAAACAAGCTCGAAATAACCCCAATTTCCAAATCTGCTAACTCGTTCCCAACTCACCATAGAGCACCATTAGACCCAGCGTCGTCGGCCGCATCCTGTCCCCCGACCTTGTCTCCCCCATCGACTTCGATGCCCCCACCCAACGACTCACCCTCGCCTTCTGCCATTATCTCTGCTAGGCCGAAGAAGACGCTTATACGTGTGAAAGAGAAGGAGGAGGAGGATGGGGCGGCGATTTTTGATGTGAGAATGAACTTGAAGAGGAAGAACATATGGGTAATCAGCGATCAAGGTGAAGAAGATTGGGGTTAGATTAATTGAAGATTGGGGTTAGATTGGGGGTGAAGAAGAAGATTTGGGTTAATTAAGGAAACGAAAATTCTTGTGGGGATTAAAAAAAAAACCTTTTTGGGGTCAATTAAAGAACAAAGAATTTTGTTGGGGTCAATTGAAAAAAGTCATACTAAAAATTAAAAGAGAATGGTTTTTTTTTTCATTTGACAATTTTACCCCTTACTTAACCCTCACGTGCCTCTCACATGGCCAGTTAACGGACCAAAATTAACAGAGTGGCCTAATTGAGATCAATTGACGAGTTCAATGGTCACTTTGACACAAATCGAAGTTCAGTGGTCAAAGTGAAATTTGCCTAATAGTTCGATGGTCAACCGCGTAATTAACTCTTATTTTTATCCTCTCGAAGTCATTCTTAAGCTAAAAAGTATTTTAGAAAATTTTCGCCAAAAAATTCCGAATCGGTGTCCGGACCGAGCGCTTAAAAGCCCATTCGGCCAAAAATAGCAAACGAATTCGAAATGGCCCAAAATCTTGGGAAAAGAAACTTCTTAACATCCTAGGGATCCCATAAAATTTTCGGCGAAATCGCGCTAGTTTGGTATTTTAAATTACACTGTAAAGTTTCAAGGTTCCCCGTATCGGTTAACCCCTTTCCAGTCTTACGAAAAATCTGTAATTTTTTCCTAATGTATATCTCCTAAAAATACCTAGGGGTCTCTTTTTTGTACTTTGACTAAATCTGGCTTTAGCTATTTTTTAAAATTCGGATTAGAACCTTCTTGTTAAGGTTTCACTTTTAGCGACCATTACATCTACTATTTAGATTATCACACACACTAACACACCTTAAACACACACACAGCCTTCTTCCTCCTTAATTCGTGACACACATGGGTATTTTCACCCCTAATCACGCATGGTTCCACCATGTTTTATACCGTTAAACCACTTAATTGCATTACTACTTCACCATAAAGTCCTAAACCTATTCGGTTAACACAATTACACCTAATTAAACACCCACAATTCGAATCCAACCCACCATGGATGAAGAACACTAAAACACACACCCACGCACACTGAGATCAAACCCAATTCAAAACCTTAGTTCGTTTTCTCCTTCTTTGTTGGCTTAGATTCTTATATTCTGATTCCGACAAGAATCATTACAATTTTTTGTCTTTCCATCCCCAATCATTTTCATCTACAACCGAGATATGTATATTCATCACATATTCTTCAACAAATTCAAGTCAACTCCTCCATAATTTCGCGATTAAGGGTTGAAGATTGAGGGATTACCCTGACGAATTCACAATCTTTCTTTCTTTCCTCCTTTTTTTTCTCTTTTTTTCCTCTTTCCCCACTGCTACAGCTCCTGTTCGTGTTCTTCAGGTGATGTTCTCAGATTTTCTCTTATTCCATTTTTCACCCCAAAACTGTTCTTTTATATTTTAACCCCATTGATCTGATCCCACATTATTTTATTGTTTCCTATCCTTAGTCAGCTTAGTTTTAGCCAGGTGGTGGCCAGATTCAGCTGTCCTCTCAATTCTTGTGACACCTTTGCAAACTTTTGGATTTTGCATTTTAGCCCCTCAAGTTTCTAAAATTGCATTTTGACATCTATAGTTTAGGAAATTTACGCTTTGACCCCCAAACCACCCTAACCCCTCATTTCACTTCCTAACGCCTAATTATCACCAAAATAATGCTACTTAAAAAATATATACACCCCGTTCACCATATTTTCAAAATTTACATTTTTGCCCCCCTAGCTTTTCAAAATTACATTTTGGCCCCTAATGTCACAGTCACCCCTTATTTAGCTCCCTAACACTTAATTATCACCTACGCAAATGTTATTCAATAACTAACCCCCCATTAATTCATCAAACTCGCGATTAAATTAATTTCTGGAAATTCCAGGGTATCACAATAACCAATCCCTCTTTTTTCAAAAACACATCTTTGTCTCCCCAAAAGTATATCCAGGTTCTCTCTTCCTTGTGTAAATATTGAAAGCGTAAAATTCAGATTTTCGATCTCTTTTTCTAAACTTCCTTTTTGTGTAGAAATTCTTTCCAGTTGAGATTTTAAAAGCTTGTTTTCTACAGGGGTTTTTACACTTTTTGGGAGACTGAATTTCTGAGGACAAATCAGAATTTTAATTTTCCTTTTTAGAAGCAATTAGATCATTTTTTAAAGAAGCATTTTTGGTGATATAAAACTCAATTTTTTCATATACTTCCTCATTTTTACTAACCAACTCTTCAACAGTATTTATCAAAGAAATGGCTTCTTTTTTAAGGTAGTGTTTTTAAGTTTTAAATTCTCGTGATTTTCACTAAGTTCAAGAAAAGCTAACTCAAGCTTATCATAATCAAAGTTTTTAGAAGTGGTTACCTCATCTGAGTGATCATCATTGGCCATAAAGCATAGCTGAGCTATATCATCGTCTTCGCTCATCTCTTTATCACTCTCGTCAGAATCATCACAAGTCAGCAGAGCTTTTCTGGGTTTGAATTTCTTTTCCTGTGTGTCTCGACCGCTACTGCTTGTTGATTTATTCTTGAACTGCGGACAATATTTTTTGATGTGTCAAGTTCTGTCGCATTCATAACAAGCGTCGGGATTTTCTCTAGTGCTCCAATCACCATTGTTTCTTTATTGTGATTGGGTTGTCTGACTCCTCCCGATCTTTCCATCTCATCGATTTGTAAAGAACTTCTTGAACTTACAAGTGATGAATGCCATGTCTGGATCAGAGTCATCGCTACTCTTTGCAGGTTCATGAGAAGCCTCAGCTTTGAGAGCTAGGTTCTTCTTCTTCGAAGTAGTCTCTTCCTCGTCATGAATCTTCATCATGATTTCATGAGTCATTAGAGATTCCACCGGCTCTTCCAACTTCAGCACATTCAAGTCTTTGGCTTCTTGAATGGCTGTGACTTTAGCTTCCAATCTCTTAGGAAGAGATCTAAGGACTTTCCTCACAATCTCCTTTTCTGGGTATGTTTTTTCCAAGAGCTTGAGTTTATTTATAATGAGAGTAAACCTGGAATACATCTTATTTATAGACTCATTTTTCTTCATCTTGAAGGCCTTATACTGCTAGACTAGCATGTTAATCTTACTTTCTTTTACATGATTGGTACCTTCATGAGCAACCTCCAGTAGTCTCCACATCTCTCTAGCTGTTTCGCAAGCTGAGACTCGATTATACTCATTTATGTCGAGCCCACAGCTAATAATATTCTTTGCTCTGTCATCCATAGAGAAGAGATGTGCCTCATGAGTGTCAATCTCGAGAATTCCCTTTGGAACCTTAGTTCCAGCTGGGCCATCCTTCATGGGAATAATTGGGTCATTTTCTACAACGTACCAAACATAAGTATCCTGCCTCAGGAAACTCCTCATCCAATTTTTCCAGTAGCTGTAGTTTTCATTCTTCAACAAAGGTGGTTGAGTAGTTGCTGAACCTTCTTCCATGTTTAGATCTTTAGCTCTTGACTGTAAGGTCAAAACGAAAGTAACATAGCACACGGCTCTGATACCACTTGTAGGTCTCTAAACACACCTAAAAAGGGGGGGTGAATAGGTGTATACAACTTAGAGCAGAAATTTTAAGCTTAATTTAAAATGTAATGACAGAAACAATAAATTTAAATAAACACAGAGATTTATACTGGTTCGGCCCCACCACCCTACGTCCAGCCCCCGAGCACTCCACACAAAGGAAACCTACTGGAGCCTTTCACTAAGCAGCTAGCTTTGGGTGCTAGCTCAAACCACAGTACAGATCCAAAACCCTTCAAGGTTTCCAACAATTACAAGTGAAAATAAATTACAATCGAGATACAATGCACACTCTTTTACGAGTAAATGTTACAATTAATATTACAAAGCTAAGCTTTCTTAGGTGGGAAGATCTGAAATCTTTCAAGAATTGAACCAAGAAGCTTGCTCCTCAAATTCTCAAAATATGAACTCACTCAAGGAAAGTATACGAAAGTATGAAATCAGATGAGAGTATGAAATCAGATGAGAGACTCTTTTTTAGAAGAGTAAGAGAGATTTTTCAGAGATTGGAGAAGTTAGTAATAAATGTTCAATGAGTCCATTTTTATACTATGAGAGAATATGACCGTTGGAATAGGATGACTCAAAGATTTATTTGAATGAAAGAATAATGGCATTGGAATGAAAACATCTCTGAAGATTTCGGTCGAATGAATCCAAGATTCATTCGAATCAAATGATAGAGCTGAGAAGGTTTTAGAGCCACTGAAGGATTGAATCGACCGAAAACTCTTTTTCATTCGAATGAAAACTTTGCTTCGACTGAAAACTTTTTGCTTTGACTAAAAAGTTTTGCTTTGACCAAAAAGTTTTGCTTCGACCGAAAATTTTTGCTTCGACTGAAAACTATTTTTAATACTTGACTAGAAGAGACTGAAGGATCAATTCGAATGAAAACTCATTTGAGAGAAAAAAAACTTCTTGGTTTGTTCTTTACTTGATTACAACAAATAGAAAATACTAAGAAAGACTAAGAAAAATTACAACAAATAGAAAATAATAATAAGTCCCAAGTCCAGATCTAAGTCCACGTTCAAGCCAACGTCTAAGTCCAATATTTCACCAAAGAATATTCCATGTTTTGTTTGATTATGATTGATTCTGAAATTTTTCTTAATAGCAATGTTAGATTAATGTTAGAGGCAATAATCTTGGAATTATCAAAATAATATAACTTTGACTTTTAAAGTCAACAATAATGATATCCTTCTCTAATGTATTATTTTGTCCTATCTGTCTTTAAGAGAGGAATGTTTGTTATTCTTTCTTCAGTTTAACCTACCGAGGATTCTCCTTCGGAGATCTCTACATTTATCGTACTTCTAAACCTGAATTTTGAGTTTTTATATATTTCTCCAACCCTGATTTTAGGCATCTCTCAATGGGTTATAGTAGAACCGGGAGTTTCTGTGACACCCCCAACCCAAGTGACGTCACCAGAGTCAGGTTGTCAGTCATGACTGCATTATAAACCCTGTCGATACAGAGCAATTCTAGAAATATCCTTGAATATATATATGAGGTTTCACAAAAAGCCATCCTTACAAAAAAATTCTTCGTAAAGCTCAACATGAGCACAGCGGAAGTATTTACACAAAATATCTAGTCCCCAAAATACACATATCCTTGTCTTACTTTCCTATTCACCGATCAACTGCTTTCTCTTTCCCTTTCTTCGAAGTTTCCCCTACTTCGTCTTGACTGCCTGAAACATTACAGGTAAGGAATAAGCACAAATCGCCCAGTAAAGATAATACGAGGAACAACGCAGACAACGAAGTGACAGCCTTGGGAGAAATGATAATCAATCTCAACGATATCAAGAATCCAGAGTTTCAAAGGATGACACAACATCAATTCAATGAATCAAGCAACATGTTTTCTTTTTCTTTTAGCCAGACTGAGTGGCTTTAAGGCCCAACAGAACAACATTATCACCACATTTAATGAACTGTACTGACATAACCGACTGACCGACTACCATGCACGTGAACACCAAATCGCCAAATTAAACATCAATAAAATACAAGCCATTAAAATCACAATGTCATAGTAAAATCAACTACAATGCAGACACTGACCGGACTGACCGGACTGACTGGACTCAATCGACACGACTGACTCGAACCGCACGGCCTACATCCTATTTGGCGGTGATTACGTTTCACTGGCCCTCCTTTCACATAATGTCCCGTACTCTGGGATGTTCATTTCAGTCTCTGAAAAATAAAAGAGACATCAAACATAAGAAGGGAACTCACAAACAGTGTTCGTCCCCGAACCATGCTATTGCCAAAGCACAAATTACAACAACTAGACAGACTAAGGGAACATGTTCCACCTTATGTCCTCGATCAACAAACCACTCAACAAGAAATTCCGGTCACACACGCGACCGGGGATCAACAAGGTAACTTGGAATTATCAATAACGCACGGAGAGTAGACTAGGGAACAAGCTAGTCGAAAACCACAACAACATTTCAAGACACGAGAGGTACCGAAACAACAACCACCGATACCTCAAATTCACCCAAAAATGTTCATCATACCTCACACTATCAATGAGGTGTATGCCACGATGAGCAAATTCGAAGCATACAGAGAACCGTATTATCCTTACCTGGCTGGCTTTTAGCCGACGAGACTAATAACTTCAAACCGTCACGAGCAGGGTCACCTAATCAAATAAGACTTTAGTCGTTAGCCACTAACCATCATAATACGAAATTATTCTACTTTCATTTTATCAGTTATTTACCGTGTTTTACATCGGTCAGCTACTCCGACCCGACTGCCGGGTCTTTACCCTAGCGTAGCACCGCACTAGTGTTGATACCCTTAATTTAGGAATTTTTAACCCGTTCCCCGCTTCTCGTTATTCTAGAACGCTCGCTCAATTAAGGCATTCACGTGGTAAAATTACCAAAATACCCCCTTGTGTAGTGGCAAATTGCCAAAATGCCCCCGGGGGTTCACTATCACTCCAACACCTCAAATCAACTTGAAAACAATCTTTAAGGTGTTTTACCACCCTTTCCGAACTAAAAAGTCATTCGAAAAACTTTACCGGGAGAATTACTAAAATTCCCCTCTCCGGGTGGCAATTTACCAAAATGTGCCCATGAGGGTTCCTGGCACCAAACAAATCTCAAAATCACTTAAAATGTTATTTTTATCCTCCCGAAGTCATTCTCAAGTTAAAAAGTATTTTAGAAAATTTTCGCCCGAAAATTCCGAACCGGTGTCTAGACCGAGAGCTTAAAAGCCCGTTCGGCCAAAAATAGCGAACGACTTCAGAATGGCCCAAAATCTTGGGAAAAGAAACTTATTAACATCCTAAGGTTCCCATGAAAGTTTCGCGTGAAATCGCGCTAGTTTGGTATTTTAAATTACACTGTAAAGTTTCACGGTATCCTGTGTCATTTAACCCCTTTCCTGTCTTCGAAAAAATCTGAAATTTTTCCCTAATGTAGATCTCCTAAAAATACCTAGGGTCTCCTTTTTGTACTTTAGCTAAATCTGGCCCTAGATATTTATTAAAATTATTGAGAAACTGCTTAATTAAGTTTTTACTTTTAGCGACCGTTACATTTACTATTCATGATCAACACACTAATTCACGTTTTTCTTACACACCCCTCTTCTTCAACCTCACGCCCGAACTCACGCAGCCATGAACACCCTTCCTTTCACCCACGGCTACCCCATTCTTCCTCATTTCTCTACCTAACCTATATCAAATATCACCAATACATTACAACCACCTAAACTTCATAACCTAACCCATCTAAAACACACAAAATCACACACTAACACATACCCGAACTTCACACACTCACTGAAACACATACTTCACCCACTAATACACGCACAACCACCACTTCTCTCTCACTGCCATGAGTCCCCATTACCTACACCTTCCCCTCCCCCACGCTACCTTCCCCCTCCCTTTTCCTCCCTCACTTAACCCCCCTGCACCCACACGGCAGCAGCACCAGATGCTGCCCTCTCCCTTTTCCTCGCCCCTTCCTCCTTTCAAATATCAGCAGGGCACTAGCCCTTTCACCATGCACGCCAGCTGCCTTCCCCACGGCTGTTTCCCCCTTCCCCTCACTCCCCTACGCACCACCTGCTCACGCACACACACTGCACTGACACCCAACACACACAACTCACCCCCTAGCAAAAACACCCACTTAACTACATAGTTATACCCACTTCGATTATATATATATATAGAGAGAGATTACCTTGAGGCCTTGTCAAATTTTCTCTCATTTCCTCTCTGTTTCCCGCTTGTTCTGCTCCTCTTCTTTTTTTCTTTCACCCGAGAGTAGTCATCTTACTCCCTTTTTTTTTATTGTTTAATCGGCTTAGTCACCGTAAGCTCGTAGGTGTCAACATAATAACTAAGCCTCACAATTATATTTTATAAAATTGTATGATGAACCTTCCATCTTTATCTATTTACAAAAGAACCCCCCCCCCCCCCCCCCCCCCTAACTCTTTTTTTTAACATCTAATGTATATTGCCGCTTCTAAAATATTATTATTATTATTTATTTTCACGCGCTCAAAACATTCGCGCTAGGAAAAAGAAAATGCGGGTATTACAGTTTCTTCCTCAATTGATTCACTCTGACGAACTATGTTATTAGATAAAGGAATTATCGCTTCTTCATGGTCGTAAATTTCTAACATCACGAAAGATCGTGCCTACGCCTTTTAAAGTTCTGTTTAAACTTTCTTCGTCATCTGATGTTGTTTCATCATCAGACTTGTAGTCGTTTTTTGAAACAAGCTCTTGTGCTTAGTCTTAAGAATATAATTCGTATCCCCATGTTGGCTCGTATCTTTCTTCAGCGAATAGAAAATATATTATATTTTCTTTTCTTTTCTTACTTGGACATGTTTTTGCATAATGTCTTTTTTCGCTACTTAATCAGCAACAATCACACTTCTTCTGGTGATTTTCCTTTTGGACATGAAAGTTTTTTATACCGAATATTAGATTTCTTTCTAATATATATATTCCCCATGATTTTGTTTTTTCTTTTGATGGATTAAATTTTCTGTTCTGATTTTTTTTTTCATTTTTTCACATATCTTTTTTTGTTTCCAAATCTTTTCTTCTCGAATTTTCTCTTCGTGAAGTTTGACTTCTTTTTGCATCTATAGTTGTTTACCATGTTATCGACTTTAGAAAAACAGCCGTAACTCATATAAGCTTTTATTACATGTCCTTCAATACAATGTTTCTTTAGAACTTCTTCTTCATCTCTATCCTTCCTCCTAAGGAATCGCAAAACATTTCATCATTTATAAGTTTAACAAATTCTTTTTCTACTAACTCGTCCTATGGTTTAGGGAGTTTGACAATAAATTGCTTTTGCCAGTGGAGACTGTCTCTGAGTTCTAATTTGTAAAAATATTTTTTAAATTCACAAGTGTACTTTTTAAAATAGCACATATCACATATTTGTAGTTTTGTCAAATTTGTGAAAGCACTTTTTTCTTAAATACCTATATTATTTATAGATATTTCGCAGAACTCTCTTTTGAGGTTATATGCATAAAAACATTATACATTCTTCAAAAATATTGAGCTTGCTCTGGGCTTCAATTATCATTTCATTATCTGCTAGAGTAAATTGCACAAATGGCCACTGAACTATAACCCCTTTTTCACTTAAGTCACCCAACTTTATTTTGTGCCATTTTGGTCACTGGACTCTCAAATCTGTCCGATTTGATCACTCTGTTAGCCGGGGTTAAATTTTCTCCGTTAAAGAGTCACGTGCCGCTCACATGACCCTTCAAAGCAAGGGCAAAACCGTCAATCCCCATCAAATCTCTCTTTTTTCTTTCTCTCTCTATCTTTCTTCTCTTTCTTTCCCTCTCACATGGAGATCCACCATCAGATCTGCCGTCCCCACAAGACAAACTCCATCGTCATCGATGCCGCTTGTACCGCACTTCATTTCCACCATAATGCAGTTCACCATCGTGGCCCGCAACCCCCAACCATTGAGTCTCCATTCTATACGATCATCGACTTCGCTTCATACAAGAACCAGACCATTACGTCGTCGGTGATGCCGCCGCTCTTCTTCCACCAAAGGGAATCTCGCCAGTGATTGGGGGAACGGCGATGCTGTTCTTCCAGCCATTTTCTTCTTCTTCTTCTTCTTCTATTCCGTCTGTTTACATTAATCTCTCTCTGTTACGAGTTGGCAAATTATTGGTGGTGGGTTAGGAGTTGCGATTGTCGACCTAGTGTTGGTGGTGGACATCGGAGGTGGGTAACAATAGTGATTGTAATCGATGGCGTAGTGATAAATTGATGGTGCAGTGATGATGGGTGGGGAGATCAATGGTGGGTCATGGTAATGGGTAGTGGTAGTGGTAGTGGTGGTGGACTGATGGTGTACCGATGGTGAGTGAAGAGATCAGTGATGGTGGATTGATGGTGGGTGGAGAGATCGTTGGTGGGTTGGCTGTCGGACACGTGGTGGTTAGACGGCAGTGCAGGAGGGGTGATAGGGGAAGGTTACGGTGGTGATGGGTTTGGACTTTTTAAGGGTGAATGGGGGGGGCTGATTGTGTTGTGGTGGACTGTTGGTGTTGGACAGTGGTATGGGTATTGGTGGAAGAAGACAACCAGAACTAAAGAATAATAATGAAGAGACCATTTTACCCCCTATTTTGATGTTCATGTGAGCGGCAGTGACCCTTTAACGGAGAAAATTTAACACCGGCTAACGGAGTGGTCAAATTGGACAGATTTGAGAGTCCAGTGACCAAAATGGCACAAAATAAAGTTTGGTGACTTAAGTGAAAAAGGGGTCATAGTTCAATGGCTATTGGTGCAATTTACTCTATCTGATATACTATTCCAGAACCTAGCTGCGTTTTCTCGCAGGGTTGCTCGAATAAAATGTTTCATTAGCATGCCTTTCTGTTAAATTACCACCTATTATGGCAATTCTTAAGGTTTGTGCCCAATTATCGATTGTTTCTTCAGTATTTGAAATACAACTAATATCAAGATATATGCCGTATTGATTTACGGGCTCATTTTTTCCATTTTTAGGGACAAATTCTTGTTTTAAATTTGTCCTTATAGGGGTGCTATTAAATATAGGGTTTCTTTCTAAATTTAATTCTAGATTCCACAGTCCTACGTAGTTTTTATCAGTTTTTCCGTTCCATAAATTTATACCAGCAAACGCCTTATTTACTTTTGATATGACTCTTTTATCTTCTTGTTTATATTGCTGTTCTTTTAGAACGGCTGGATCTATTTCATCCATCATTGGTTTTTTCAATAATTTTTATTTTCTTTTGTGTAAGTAGTCGTTTATAATATTTTCTATTTCTTCTACACTCATTCCCTTTTTCAGGATCTTTTGTGTTTTTTGAGCAACTCAAAGAGGTTTTTTTTTTCGCCTTCGTCACCACTGTGTGCTATAACTTCTTCAAATACATATGAAGTTTCGTTGTTATAGTATTTTGTAGTAGTGTCATAACTTCAAAATTTTGATAATAAGTTATCTGAGTTTAGGACGTGTCTTTCACTTTCTAACCCTTTATCTGAATTGTATAATTCAATTAATATTTGAGATGTTATCTTGTTTAGAGTTCTACGGATATTTAAAGTTTCACGAGATACATCTATTATTTGATATAATAATTCAGTTATCTCAGTTTTTCCAACTCTATGGTCTCAGTATATAATTCATGTCATACGATTTAATAAACAAGGAATTTCTATGAATTTTTCGTTTGAATATTGCCTTTGATTAGGCTCTGATATCAGTTTTGTAAGGCCAAATTCACCTTTGGTCTAGAATGACATGTTCTAATCTCGAGATGAGTCAATTTTAACTTTTGAAAAGTATGAGGTGTTTAAAGTGAACTATTTACAAGTCAAGGGGTTGAAAATGATATTAACCAGAGAGTTGGCAACTTGCTAGTGCTAGCATTTTATCATCTCCCATATATATATATATATATATATATATATATATATACCTCCTATGTACTCTTTATGCACACAAAAATATGCAAACAATTTTCTATTTCAACTATTTTGAAAGTCGATGGGGTTGACTGGAATGATCTCCTAACTGTAGGGGTTTAGGGATATTTTTCCAAATAAAAAAGGTGCATGTGGTTAGGGGGTCGCCTAGCTAGTACATAGTAGGAGTGTAACTTGGATGGGTCGGCTTGGGTTTACACAACCTAAAAAAACCCATATACTTTAACCAAAGAAAAAAAAACTAAATGAAGTGGGTTGGGTTTGGAAGGTATATTTAGGTTTGAATAATCTGATGAAAGCAAAGTGAAGATTTTTCCTCCAAACAATAAAAAGAATAAAGTTGTAGAGGCAGGCGGTGATGGTGGCGATTACTGCCAAGGTGGCGATCAACAGCGCCCTGCGATCGGCTGCAACGTGACTTGGGCTGATAGAGGGATGGTGGCGGCGACCGGCTATGGAGATTGCCACGGTGGCGACTGTCTGCCTGTGGCAGAGGCCGACGACAAACAACACAGGCAATGGCGACGCGGTGGCTGACGACAGGTGCAGAAAATTGGTGGTTTAGGATATCTGCCCGTTGTGGTGGCACCCGTCGGTGGTGATAGAGATAGGCGTTGGCGACAACGCTGATGGAGGTGACGACGATCGACAATTGTGGTGGCCATGTGCCGTAATGTTAGATGTTGTCGGCAAGGGTGGCAGCAGCCGACGGTGGCTGCGACAGTCGACGATAGAGGCTGTAGGAGGTGGTGGTGGCGCCTGGCAGTGGCAGCGACAATCGGCAGTGGTGGTGGCGACTGATAGTAGTCTTGGCGGCTAGCAGAGGACGAGGTGACGGAGGTCGTCGACAGATGGCGGTGTAAGATGAGGAAGTCGGCTATAGCTGCAGTTTATGGTTAATGGTGGTTCTTATTGTGGAATTTACTAACAACATATGAACTTTTACAAAAATAAAATTTGAAAGCCCAACCCAACATAATCTACTACAAATATTGAACCAAACCAACTTAACTCATTTCATACTTAAAATAAAATGAGTAAGATTATATAAAAGTTTGAATTGGATTAGTTAGGGTCCCAAGCATCCAACCCAACTTACATCCCAACGATGGACCTCTGATTGGCAATGGAAATGTAGCCAATTGTGTGTTTGGGCTGCAATGGTGGATGTTGTTGGCAAGGGTGGCAGCAGCCCACAGTGGCGGCGACAGTCGACGGTGGAGGCTGCATGAGGTGGTGGTGGCATTCGACAGTAGTAGCGACAATCAGCAGTGCTGGTGGCGACCAATAGTGGTCTTGGCGGCTAGTAGAGGATGAGGCGACGGAGGTCGTCGACAGATGGCCGTGTAAGATGCGAAAATTAACGATAGCTGCAGTCTACGGTTAATGGTGGTTCTTATTATGGAATTTACTAACAAAGTATGAACTTTTACAAAAATAAATTTTAAAAGTCCAACCCAACATAATCTACTACAATATTGAACCAAACCAGGGTAACTCATTTCATACTTAAATTATTTGGATTAGTTCCGAAGCATCCAACCCAACTTACACCCGAACGGGTGGACCTCTGATTGGCAAAGGAAATGTAGCTACTGGGGCCGGCCATGTGTGCTATCCCACTTGGTTACGGTATTTTTGTATGCGCGAGTGGGTAAAAAAGGCCCGTTGATATAGACAATAACCAGTAAGGGAGTTACAGGCATGGTTGGCTTTGGAAGATTGTGATGGTGTAATTTGGTGAGAGAGATGGAGCTACAAATGAAGGTGGGGCAGGCGGTTCACGTTCTAAACCACGACGCCCAGTCGTGTAACCGCGTTGCCGCAAATCAATGGCTGGTTCAGTTTCAGCAGAGCGACGCCGCTTGGGAGGTGGCCACTTCCATCCTCACCTCCGACCATCAACTCCCTTTCGTCTCCGATTTCGAACTCGAGTTTTTTTCCGCTCAGATTCTCAAGCGCAAGGTCTGTCCATTTTCTTCCTCTTCCCCCACATTCAATTTCAGTTTTACTTTTTCCCACTTCCCTCTCCAACGACAACAACTTCAAATTCGTCCATTGAATAAGTAGCATATGTAGACTGCTATTATTAAGTACTATGCCTAGAGAAGTAATTTGGCGATCACTACATTTTTTTATAATCGAATTACTGTACAACAAGAGGCAAGGACGTCTTATTTCCTCTACTTCATTTAGGACCTTTTCCAAGAACATGTCTGGAAGCGCATAATTCATGAAGAAGTTATTATTATATATTTAATTCTTGTCTTCAAAGGCCTGCTAGAGATTTGGAGTTCTATATTCAAATGCCTGCCACTTGGATCATTTACGGTTTCTAGTATGTTAACACGCACTGTAACTCTGTTCTTAACCATCCATATAACTCGCTTTCTATGATAGCAGACTGACCGAATAGTTTCGTTTTCACTCGAGGACTGGAATCTCCCTAGGCTCCTCCCTGGAATAAGCCATTTATCTACGGGATTCCTAGTTTGTGGTTAAGTGAACAACTTTTTGAATGCTCATTAACAACTATTTGAGGGTATTTAAAGCTTGGAATATCATTATGGAGGACACATGTGTATTCTGCCAACTACACCAAGAGGCTATTGAGCATCTTTTTATGCAATGCCCAATATCTAAAGAGGTATGGAGGAATGCGATGAACAGATCACAGGTCGAAGGGACTCTGGAGTCATGGGATACATTTCTCCAGCAGTCATGTCAAAAGTTTAGGGGGAAAAGTACGAGAAGTAGACTGCGTAAATTGGCATTAGCAGTTACAGTGTACTACATTTGGGAGGCAAAAAATAAGAATTTTTTTACTCAGCAGAGTAGCAATACAGGAATGATCATTACACAGATAGAGGGATGGATCAAGAATTGCATGATGAGTTGGAAAAATTTGAAGGATACCTCAGCAAATAGAAAGTTACGTGAGAAGTGGAATTTGTGCCCAACAATTCTTAGATAGATGTACTAGTACAGGAAGACATAGGCTATAATGTGGATTTGTATATTCATTGGCTGAGAGTGAGATGTAAATTTGTATAGAGTTGTGTTTTGCATATGAAATAAAGAAGGACATTTCACCAACAAAAAAAAAAACTATTTGAGGGTATTGAACAAGTTTTGTTCCTTCCATCATTTTCCACCTCTGACCTGCCCATCATTTTCACATAGAAAATTGGCTGGAATGAGCATCTAGGAAAGTAACCCCTAAACATATTTCACTATCTGCGTTGTATTTTCTGCTCACTAGGTTTCTGCAGTGTTGACTTATGAATTGTTGGATCACATAATTTTTTTTTTGTTTTGTTATTATACGACTCTCTTAATGCTCTTAAATTTGTCCTCACTTTCAGATCCAGAATGAAGGATATTTTCTGCAACTAGGAGTGAAAGATGCTCTGCTAAATGCTCTTTTGGTGGCTGCAAGAAAATTTAGTTCAGGCCCTCCACAGGTATTATCTCCCCCTTCCATTGGAGCTTTTAGTTGAAACTTGTGCTTCTTGTGGTTTATCTATAAAACATATTTTTATTGTTGTCATATCTTTCTCCAAAGGTGTTGCATGTATGGTTTGTGAAGTAGTGTTTACTTATGTATTCAACTTCGTTTTTGATGCTGTAAGTTTTGGTGATTTAGTGAAAGATTTGACTGAATGTATGTTTCATCTTTATGACAGCTCTTGACACAAATTTGTCTTGCTCTTTCTGCTCTTGTACTTCATGCTGTAGAGCATAGCAAACCTATTGAGAAGCTTTTTTACAGTCTCCAGAGCTTGCAAAGCCAGGATGGTGGCCATATTGCTGTTTTAGAGATGCTCACTGTCTTGCCGGAAGTTGTTGAAGATCAAAGTGCTGATTGTAATTTAAGTTTAGTTCGGCGATGCGAATATAGCCGAGAGGTTTAGGACTTCCTTACTTTTCTTATGGAGTGATATATCTCGATTTTCTTTGTCGTTCTGCACTTCAATCCCACAGCCTATCTAATGTAAAGTTTCTTCTGCTAAGAGCAGCTTCTCTCGCACACAGCTATGGTTCTTGGGTTCCTATTGCAGCAATCTGAGAAGCGGTTTGATACTGGCCTTCAGCTACAGGAAAGGAGCAGAAAGATATTGCGTTGCTTACTCAGTTGGGTAAGATTATACTTTGTTTTATGCTAATCACTAGTAAAAGTTTCTTGTCCTCAAAATACTTTTAACCGAGTTTATAATTTCACGTCGAATCATGTGATGGGCTTCCCTGTCTAGATTTGGCACAATGGATGCAAAGACTTCAGATCTGTGCTGGGTTAATATATCCAATTTTTCAATTACGTGCCACTGTCTGTGTTCAGGTTCGAGCTGGCTGCTTCTCAGAGATTCCACCTTGCTCATTACCATCACATCCACTTCTTAACTTTGTGTTCAACTCGTTGCAGGTACTGTTTCTTAATATACTCGCTTGGTTATTTGAAATCATCTTTTTAACTGTCATCACTATCCTCATTTGAAGTAGTTATAGATTGATGTGGACAATGCACCCTGGTAACATCTGCCTTTGTGTTTGTAGGTTTTGTCCTCATTTGACTTGGCGATTGAAGTTCTTGTGGAACTTGTGAGTCGACATGAGGTATGCACGTGCCATATGACAGGAACACCAGGCATAGATGTGGTCATACGTAATTGCAACTTCAGAGTCTAGCTGATCCAATCATCTTTGAGTTGGTTTATTTCCGGTCGGAGGAGGTCTTGATATTGTTCATATTACTTGTCGACACAAAAATACAGCATATTTGTCAACAAATGTCTTGCTAATAGCAGGGCCCAAGCCGGGACGAACAAAGTAAAACTCGTTCCATACCATGAATATTGAATCCTGCAAATAGTTTGTTGGGGCATTAGCGTCAAAGCATTATGTTGGGCTTGCTTCAAATAAAAAATAGGAGGAGTTGGGATGTCAAAGTTTTTGCGAGGCTCCGCATCTACGCCTGGAATAGTGAAAATATGCAAGGGATACTACACCTCCACTGGGAAGAAGTTACATGTAAATTAAGATTAAACAGGCTTGTATGGATAACTGGTAAAGGCTGTGAGAGGGTTCATGGAAGATTTAGTTTTGGCAATCGGAATGAATCTGGAAAAAGCTATTCTAGACTTTCCACTGGCCCACGCGATCACACCATAATTAGATTGATTCATGTCACAAGTTGTTTCATGGAGAAGAAGAAAAAGGTGGCTTGGGTGATGCCGAGATTGGTTATGAATCTTTTTGTTGAGCTGGATAAAGGTGAGGGTGTCAAAGAGTCCACAAGAAGGGTGGAGGTTAGCACGGCTGTGTTTTTTGGGGTCTATTTGGCTGGAGAGAAACAAGCTTGCTTTTGATGGTATGGAGATCTCTAATCAATCGTTGCTTTATCCTTTCCTGTCTCTTCTTTTCTTCTGGCTTAAGGAGGAGTTCCCTAGATCGGGTTGTGCATTCATTGATTTTTGTGTGACGATATCTAGCGAGGACCAGCTTTTTGATTCTCTGAGTGGTTGTCGAGATATGCCTTTGGGGTTTTTTTTCCTTGTAAGTCTAGATCGGGTTGCCTCCTCTCCCTCTGGGGTTTCCTTAATACAGTCAGTAGTTATAAAGTAAGAGAAAATGGAGAAGAAGAAGTAACTTGGTGATTCTTTTGATGATGATAATTGGAGGTTGTTCGTAGAGTGTGAAAAATTCTAAACTGAAGGAATCTTCGATTGATAATGTAAGAAAGCTTAGAGGGTAGACGGTTAAGGTCTGGATAGTCTTGGAGGATGTGGGCCTAGATTGGCTGGCTTGACCAAGAATAGCATGTTTAGACATAGTAATCTTGTCTAATACAGGCCAAGTGGTTACACCGGTGTAATTTAGTTTGGATGGAATTGGCACCCATTATTGTGGTCATTAAATCATAGAATCTTTATTCTGTAACTGGTAAATGAGATACTAATGTCCTACCTTCGTTGCATTTTATTCTTCTAAGCTTATATGTCCGCACTACAGTTCACTGCATTTTCTAGATGATTTGGTCTTAAGATCTTTAGTGTTTCTTTTAGGGGCTACCTCAGGTTTTACTATGCAGAGTCGGATTTCTTAAAGAAGCCCTTCTTCTTCCAGCTATTAATAGTGGAGATGAGAAAGTAATTGGTGGTCTTGCATACTTAATGTCAGAGATTGGTCATTCGGTAAGTTTTTATGTTCAAACCCAAGCAGGAGCTTCAATTCTTTTGTAACTCTAATTCTTCCTCTCCCCGGAGCTTGTTAGTTTTCGATCTAGTGGTTTTACTGTCATAAACAAGTTACTGTTGCCTTTGGTAATAACAAACAGCGAGTTTATATAGTTTTTCTCTCCTCTTTTTCATCTTGATTATCCTGTTTTCTATTGTTCTCCAGGCACCATCTCTGATTGTAGAAGCAAGTTCTGAAGCACTTGCACTTGCCGATGCCCTTTTAAGGTAATATATACGTGTTCAGGCTACTCAACATGCTCAAGATATAGTTACCTTTCGGCAGCCCTTCAACATGCTTTAGCTCTCCGTTGCTCGCAAAGTGTGTATCTTGGAGTATCTTGGGCATTCAGGGGTACTATAATAATGATAGGTGGCAAAACCATATTTAAATGACTTACACTTACCTGTATGAATGCATGCACACATTAAAGACCTTGACATGGATAGCAGGTTGCCATATTATCCCTATAGTTTGGCAGTGATTGACTCATTTTCCTTTTCTGACATCCAAGTGGCACTGAAATCACAACTGCCAAATTATTTTGTGTACCTTATCTAACATTTCTACGTTACTATGCAGTTGTGTAGCATTTCCAAGCGCAGACTGGGAGATCGCAGACTTAACTTTGCAGTTTTGGTACAATTTTTTCTTTTCATCCTTTTTCGTATTTATTTTCTTTCCTTTTTGCCCTCTGCCCCTTCACCTGATGAAAGGTAAATTGCCTTTTGTCCCTTTTTAGGAATACATGTTTGGTGCTTTTTCCCAATAAAGTTTATATGTTGAACGAAGAAAATATTATAGCTGCTTTAGAGTTATTAAAACATGTTTGACTTATATCAGTTTTAAACTTTAATTCTTTATGTTTCTTTGAAATGATGAATGACGCAAGCTTTTACGTACTTTACCATACGGAAAGTATAATTTGATGTAAAACTACATAGGAGAAGATATTAACGTGAAATGCAATTTTTTTAACTGATATATTGCATGAAAACTTCTTGTGGCTAATCCCTTCATATGATCATAGGCCGAAATGGAAGTAACTTGGTGTATTCTAGCAGTCAAATTTCGGAAAATTTTCTATTGTTAAAAGAAATTTGGCAACATGTGGGAAAATTTGGAAATTGCTTTTGTTTTTATTTTCTATTTTTTTTATCTCTCTCTTTTCTTTCATTTTTCTATACTCAGCAACTAGAACCTCCCCCACCACCAGTAACACATGCCCTTTGCCACCGTCCAACCATTGCTATGGCAGTAATATACTAGTTTGTGAATTAGCGCTTCATCGGGTTTGATTGGGGTTCTAGTGAGTGAATGGGTTTGATCCGGGTTTGATTGGGTGAATGGGTATGATTGGCTTGGAATTTGCTCACGCAAATCGAAGATATTAGGTCTAATCAATGGAAGAAGTCTAGTGGTGGTTTTTGTTGCAGGGACAATAGTGGTCAGTATGATGGCAAAAGAGTGGTGGTGGTGACCGATGTTAGAGGGTTTGGTGCTCGACGTGTTAGTCGCTTTGGTGTTCAGGAGTGTTGGTCAGCGATGGTGGCGGAGGTGACAGTCAGTGGCTATGGCTATGGTGGTTGCCAGTGTTGGCGGGTTTGATATTTGGGGGTGTTGGTGTTGGTAGCAAACCGGCAGTTAGTGGCTATGGTGGTTGGCAGTGTTGGTATGTTTGGTGTTTGGCAGTATTGGTCAGTGGTGGTGGCGGCGGTCAGTGGCTATGGTGGTTGGCAGCGTTGGTGGGTTTGGTGGTTGGTGGTGGTTAGTGGTGATGAAGATTAAAAGTAAAATGCGTCCAAGAAAAGTTGAAAGGTGGATTTCCCCCCAAACAAAAAAAAAAGAAAAAAAAAGAAAAGAACAAAACTAAAAAACTACAATTTGAAAAACTTCTGCACATTAAAAATTAAAAACTGGTTTATAAAACTGTAGAGAAGAAAAACTAAAATTGTTTGCCAAATGCCTGAAATTTTTTCCAGGTTTAAAACTGAATAAAGAACTGAAAACAAAAATAATTTCAAGTGCCACCCTACATTTTTGGATCTGTATTTTGGTGTTACTGATACTGCTATTAAACATAAATGCTATCGTTCTTGAAATCATAAGATCATTAGGGGGCCTCTCCTCTGCTGCTAACCGCCTATTAGCTGTTATTATCAGTTCATAGAATAGAGGTTTACTTTGGACCCTCATAAAACAATAATTTCATACTCTAAATGGTTCTGGTAAGGAGTTATGGTTCATTTCGAGTTGATGTTAAACTGTGTTGTATGTGTAATTGGTAGTACCATTCAGCATGATGCGGTGTCATATGACACAGACTTGACGTCTTGTTGCATGTATCTTTCGATATGGTTACATATATTAGATATGTAAACGATAGGGTAAATAATCTATCTTTGTGATGAAGCAGAAGCGATTTAAACGAAGAATATGTCCTTGAGTGCAAGGAAAGTTGGCAAGACTAGCAGAAAAAGAGAAAATCTGCATTCCATTGTCTTCTTGAGAGAGTTATAGAGAGGCCTTTAGGCAAATTGACAATCTTTCACAAATGAAAAGATAAAATGGCTAACCTAAAAGCCAGAATGTTGCAAAACGGTTCTGGATATTTTATGGAAATTAAATGAAATGCACATTTGACATGTTTGCTATAAGTGGTGGGGTTTTGTCTACTGTAATTGCTGCAAGCTTTAAGCCCATATGTTTTAGAACCATGGGATTCTGATTCATTGCTAAAGAAAGAGAAGGCATGTGAAACTTGGCTAAATACATTGATTATTTGCACCATCATCCCTTTCCAAAAATTCAAAAAGTTTGTACAGGCTAAATAATGCTTACGCAACTACATATCGATGTGTCAAGGTGGGGGCACCTCATCTTGTGCTAGAGCGGCTTTCACCTTTAGCAAAATAAGCCATTTAGTTATATTTTTTCTTTTTGAACGAGCTCGTGCTTGAAAGCGATGACTCTTCCCATCGGTACTCCTGTAGAACGACTTATTTTCCGTAACGAAGAAGATGACAGGTCTTAACTTAATCCAGTCATTTCTTCCCAACAGAAATAGGTATCTGGAGAGCTAAAATTACCTCTCTTCATGCAGCGCAGGTAGATTGGTGGTTGAGCCATAAGTGCTACTTTCATTCCTTTTGATGTTGTTGACAATATTTAGGGTTAATTACTCCCGTGTCCCTGAGGTTAGGGTGAAAATACAGTCAAGGGCACCAAGTTCAAAAAGGTAACATATGGTGACCACAAACGTTGAAAAGTTAATAGCCGTGTCCATCCGTCATGAATCCATTAAAAGCATGTACTTTTTTGCTGTATGTCATCAATACGTAATCTTAAAATTGCAGTACTACCCTTATGCCGTGTATAGTATGCGGTGTATAATTTATTTCCCAAATTAGGGATTGAAATCCTAATTCCAAAATTAGGATTTGAAACCCCAAATCTTTACTCTAACAACTGCTAACCCCCCTTCTCCCAACCCTGCCGCCGGCATCATTACTGGCCCAACATCAACCCCCAACCTCACCGCCAGCATCATCACCGGCCCAACGCCCCCCCCCCCGCCCCCTCGTCGCCTTTATTAACCAAGTGTCCCCCCGCACCTTGCCGTCGCCATTGTCAACCGACTGATGGTTCGTTGATGATCTGAGGTGGTTTGTTGGGGGTGGACAGGTGGCTCGCTGGAGGTGGTGCATGTTTAGGTTGGCGACAGATGGTCCGGTGGTTGTTGGGGTGGGCTCGTGGCAGCGGCGACAATGGTTGTTTTGGGAGGTGGTGGTGATGACAATGTCATTGGTTGACAGGCGATAGCGGCGTCGGCATTGAGAGGTGGTGACAACAAGCTTGCAATTGGCGTGGTTTCGTTTGGGGTCTGACGAGATCTAATGTTGGTTGAGAGAGGCAACTGGTGGTGGGCGGCGGTGGATTGTAAATGGTGAGAGGCGACGCCATCTTCAAGAAGAAAATGGTGGAAAGTGTGTCATTGTACAATTGGTTGAAGATGTTGCTTTGATAGCTGAGTTGGTACTGATACAAGTTATGATCGCAGGAAACCCTGTGTCTCTGAGTTATTTAATGTCATTAGGCATTCATCCTTCATCTCTAATCATCCCTAGTTGGCCTTGATGATGGCAGTGCCGGGCACGGTCGCAGTGGTGCCGTGGCAGAAAGTGAAGAGAAAGGGGATAGAAAATGATGGCAATTTAAGAATTTATCTTTGAGGTCGTGGGGCAATATAGTCATTTCATTAAAATGTTAGGTATTTCAGTTTTTCGTTTGGTCAACGGACATAAATGTTAATTTTTTAAGCAAATGGACGGGCGTGTAATTTCACCCTAAACCTCAGGGACATGGGTGTAATTAACCCCAATATCTAGTAGATTAGAATTTGTAACCACAGTATAATCAAGGTTTATCATGTGACTCTGTGCCTTTGATATCATTATTCAATCATATCTGGACTTTCAACAAACTTTTCGTCCGTCAAATCACCACTGGTGCTGAAATTTCATATTGTTGCTTCCCAACAGGTTGATGTAAATCTTTTGATTGTTCTTGCTCATCATCTCGACTTGAATTTCTTCCATAACAACCAGGCGTCATTGAAAGATGGTCCTTCAATATCGTATTCTAGTTTGGCCCACTTTCTTCTTTTCTTATTACTCGAATATCAACATACTTATTATTGCTGAAGCAAAACTTTTTACTCTAAAGCTGCAATAAATCTAGCGCTACTTCAAGAGGTGAATCTGGTACAATGAATTTTTCTCCGAACATATGTAAGTTATCCTACCACACCTTACAACATTTGATCCTTTGTACTTGACGCCACCAGTTAACATAAAAAGGCTCCAGTTTGTGGTGAGCTATGAAGCACCGGTGCGGCACTTAGGGTGAAGCACCGGCACCGGATACGCGTTGGGTGCGGGTGCGCCTCGGGTGCGGCACCGGTGCGTGTCCAACTTTTTTTTCTTTTTTTTTAATTTCTTAAATCCCGGGTGCGGCTCGGGTGCGTATCGGCTCAGATCTGTCACTACCGGCGACCATCGGAAACTTCGGCGACAACCGGCGATCTGAGAGGAGACATCGGAGAGAAGAGGTAGAAGTAGCAGAAGAAGAAGAAGAGGAAGGAGAAGGAGAAGGGAACTTACCGGCGATCCACTACGGCGTGCGCCGTTCGCCGTCGCCGTGCGCTTGCTGCCAGAGAAGAAGGAGAAGGAGTCGATCTGTGCCAAGGAGAAGCCGAGAAGGAGTCGGTGTGTCGATGTTACCTATGTTTTGGTTTTCTGACTTTTGACTTTTTGCCACATAGTTTTGTTATATTATTAAAGAAACCCAATTGTTAAGTTATTACTTAAACCAACCCCAATATTTCAAAGAAATAACAGTGATACCACATAAAAACTTTATAATGTTCAGTTCTTCAATTTTAATATTATAAAACAACCCATTAAACTTAATAAATTCTTACAAATTTGGTTGAAAGCTTTCAAATTTACAAAAGTACCCATTAAACTTAAAAACTCACTAATTTGGTTGGAATATTAATATCTTTTCACATATATCAAACACATATATTATGATTATTAAGATTTAAATTGTTTAAAAATTAAATACTAAGTATATATAATTAAAAAAATATTTATAAAATATGCCGTATCCCCGCCGCACCCGTATCCTAAAATTTTTAAAAATGCCGTATCCGCGTATCCGCACCCGTGTCCGTGTCCGTGCTTCTTAGGTGGTGAGCAAAGTTAAATCTTTTCTCTCGGGGGAGGTTCTTAAACTCAAGCTATTCTTCTAGACCATATACCCCCATATGATGTTCCTCTTTTGTTTGCAATTCAGCAAACCAAAGTATGTCATCACACCAAGGAATGCTTCTATCCATAGGCTGGTTGCGAGCAAAATCTTCTGCACAAACTCTATGGCTTTCATGATTCCGTTGATCCCAAAACTCCATTGGAGTGGTGAAATCCTTCACCCACGATCAACGTTGATAAGTGGTTGCCACCGTTACACAGTTCAGTCATCGAGCCAGGAGATACAAAACTCCGAATGCCAAATAGCTTATCGGAGTGATAAAAATAAAGACCGCGTCCTTGAGTGTAAAGAAACCTAGAGTCCACTAGGTAAAACTAAGAATCTCAAAAAAAGAGAAAATTTTACATTTCATCGTGAACTTGAGAGAGTTACACAAAGGCCTTTATATGGGCAACTTGACATCATAAGAGAGAAGATAAAAACAGCTAATCTAAAAGCCAGAATCGTGCAAAACGGTTCTGGATCTCAGTCGTTACAATAATGCATAAACATGAGAAAACTAAAATTTCTGAGAAACAAACCATCTTAAAGCATGGCAATTTAACATCATGGTTAATATGTAATAATTTTACAGATTTCGAAAGTTAATAGCCCAAAAGAAGGAAAAGGGAATATCTAATGCAGGGCAAGAATCCCATGGTTGTAGCGAGACTGGCATTCTGATACAAATACATATCTTGATCCGACAACTAGCTCTGTTTGTGTTGGTATCCACACGCCTTGTGCTTGTGTGTGGCTGGCTGTTTTGCAGCCCCTGACTGCTGATATAAGCTTTGAACTATATTTTGTATTTGGAAATCTGCAGGCATTTTCATGCAGCTCCAGGCAGTTATACTAAATATTGTTTCTCGATTGCAAAGCTTTATGAGTTTTGAGTCTGATCGATCTTCTCTAAATTTTCAGGTGTAGTCTCGCAAGCAATATTCTTGGACTTGGTGTCGATAGTGAAGAAAATAAGAACAATGTTGAAGATGTTTTTCGTTCTGTATTCTTAGCACTACTTGATGCTCTCCTGTTGCGTGCTCAGGTTTTCCTTTGTCTACTTGCTAATTTGGGTATTAGTTGATAATAATGTGCCAGTTTGCTTTTTGCTATTGCAGTTTTCATTTGGTACTACTTATTCTTCTGCATGTTAGTCGATGTTTATGGTTGATTTCCGTCTTTTATTCTATTGAAGTAGGCAAGAAAACGATGTATAATTGGATTTCAATTTGGAAATCAGATCAAAGGCGTTGCTTGTCTTGCAGACTTGGAAAAATTGTATCAGTCTTCCTATCGTTGTTTACTGGACTTTTTGCTTGAGAAGAATAATGCTAAATCCTTTTATTCGGTAGATGTTATTCGTTAGTAGAAAAATGAGCAAAGCTCTACAAATCACAAGCTCAGGGCATGGCCGTGAGCCAAAACATCAATGCAAAAATAAAAATAAAATTACAGCAGTGGTGCGGCAGGAAAGAACAACTCAACCAGAAAGAATGGAGTTGGATTTCATGATTTGCCCGTTTATGTTTTCTATTGTATTCTGTATTTCCATGTTTTTAGTTGAATAAGGTTATTTTACTTGTTTCTCTGTATGTTATGTAAAGGTAACCCAATAAAGAAGTTCTTATATCGGTAAATAAACATTAAAATTTATTGTAGTTGATCAATTTCCCCTAAAACTTAATCGCCATATTGAGTGGTATGAGATCTTTGATGGGAACTTTATAGTGTTTCTGAATACATCCTCCTGAAATCTCCTGTTGCAGCCCCACTGTTTGTTTCCCCTTTGTTCTATGGCTAAAAGCTCATAAACCGCATAAGACTATATTGCATAACATAATATAAATGCATTTATGTGTAAGGTAACTTAAATCTATATAGAGCAAGCTTCTAGGTCTGGATGGATATGTTTTGCAAGCTCTTTCTCTGATAACTATCACGGTTAAAGCATTAATAGAATGTCGATTATCATCAAAACAGATATAACATAGCTTATCTTATGTGTCAAGGCTCACCCTTCAGTCTAGTTGTTCTCCACTTGATTTCAATGTGACATTTCCATGGTTGGTATTTTCTTCTTCTTCAGACATAGTTTCCATCGTCAAACTTCTTTCGGGAAAGCATATTCTTTTGATGAAATTTTGAGTGTCTGTTACTGGATATGGCAAGCTTGGAGAGATTAGCAATAAATGATAGTTCTAATTAGGTGAGAAAGATTCATAATAAGCTTTGGTGCAGGATGGTGTCGATTGTCTGGGCCTATCTTAGCTCCTCCGCATGCTACTTACGATAGTGTGGGATCTATGAGCATTAAGGGTTTAGTATTTGTCCTAGCATTCTCATGAGCTAGTTTTAATTCCTTTAACCATAGCATTGTCATGAGTGCTTGCATTCACATATAATTACCAACTATGAAGTACGGGTGCGGCACTTGGACCAACATACCAGCATCAGGTGCGAATCGGGTGCGGCTGCGGCTGCGGCTTGGAGTGTGTCCGTAATTATTTGACGTCTTAATTAAATTTCTGAATTTTGGGTAGGGTAGGACATGGGAGGGACACGGCTGGACAAGCACCGGGTACTTTAGGGTTCAAAGCCGAATTTTGAGAGAAAATAAAACTATGGTTCCTGGACAGAGTGGAGAGAGAGAAGAAGAAGAAGAAGCCAACGGGTACAGTAGGCAGCGATGGCGACCAGAGATCTACGATCGGAGACTGGCAATCTGAAAAGATGTCGGCAGCAAGCTCTGTTGTCCATCCGGCAGTAGGAGCGGCAACCAAGCAGAATACACGGTTAATTGCAACAATACTAACACCATATAACTGTTAAATTAGCCGTATCTCCGCCATACCCGTATCCACTGTTTTTCAAAAATGACGTATCCGCGTATTCACACCTGTGTTGTATCTGCACCCGCTCTGGAATCTGTGCTTCCTAGTTTACCAATATTAGTTGTTTTCAGTCCTTCTTCCTCAATTTTAAAAGCAAAAATTAACGATGACAGTGTCTTTGATAGGTGGATGATTTGACATCCGATGACAAAGGAGTCACGCTAGACCTGCCGGACGGCCTTGTTCAATTCAGGTTGAATTTGGTGGAACTTTTGGTGGATATTTGCCAGCTCTTAAAATCTGCTACATTTATACAGAAGGTGCTTCTTTTATGAGTTTCTTATGTAAGATGTGCATGTTATTTCTGCAGTATTCTTGGACAGTCCATCTGCTCTCTCTTTATATGAATTTTTTGCTTGTGCTTGATAAACCTAGAAGCCCACTGCACCATTCTATCAAGGTTCAGAGGATTCTATTTTTTTTTTTTTGAACTTATCAAAAAACTTAATAGGAATGACAAGAGTCGGGTTAGATCCTTTACACATGCTTATATGGACTACTGCTGGAATGACAATAATACCGTTCTTAGGATGTGAAGTTGGGTGGGTTTACATGGGTTCATGATATCTAGTAACTATATTGCTTCTTACGCATCTGACTGAGGTCACTAAGCTTTTACAAATTCAAGAAGTCCACTGATGATTGAATAGTTGACTTGGTGGAACCATGGTGAGAAATTGAAAGGCACCACTATCAGATGATTGTCAAGAGATTTTAGTAAAGCTGTTATCAGGAGGATGAATTTGGTGATGCTAAAATTTGGCTGATTTGTGTCATTAGATCAAAGAATCATTAAATCAAAGATAGTTGCGTATTGAAAACTATGTAAGTGAACCGGATCAAAGTGACAATTGGGTAGATGGTTTTCCCGATAGTGACTTGCAGTAATAGTACCCATGGTTCAGAAGATTAATGCGGTGGATCTATTACTAGGTGATGGTGGTGGTTATTATAGATGTTGTAACGCCCCGGTCCTCTGCCCCACCACAGGGCAATGCCTCCCTCAAAAGGACTAACCAAGTAGGTACTTATGAGTTCATAGGCAAGCTCTTATAAGGCCAATCTGATATTATCCCACATCCGATGTGGGATATCCAGTGTTGTTAAAAGCGCGCCTAGGCGCAAGGCGCGCTAAGGCTCACTAATCGCGCCTCGCCTAGGCCTAGGCTCAGCTCGTTCAAGAAGGCGCGCGCCTAGTGAGCCTAGGCGCAAGGCGCGTAGCGGCACGGGAGGCGCGTGTTTAGGCGCATGAACCATAGCTGTTGGATGTGCCATCCTCTCTTTAGCTGGACCGTCGATTTTCTTTCATATTTTTAACCAAGTCTTGCAAACATTTCAATTTTACAAGACACTAACACAGCAAAACCTAAATTCACAAATCACAACTCACAAGTCACGACCACCACTCTGAAGAATCTCACGCACGATCGATCGCCACTTGCCTTTCCCACCGACAGCCTTGCTCCGATAGCACTGCATCGCCTTTCCCGTCGTCGCCGAAAGCTTGTTGCTCCGTCCGCTGCTCCAGCCGACGCTACACTGCAGCTGTTTCTCTTCCCTGTTTGGTTTCGGCTGTTTCTCCGGCCGCTGCTCGGCTGCTCCACCGAAGCAGCTTCTCACTCTCTTCCCTGTTTTGTTTCGGCTGTTTCTCCTGCTGGTTCGTTACTCCGACTCTCTCCTAATTTCTCACTCTCTTCCCTGTTTGCTGCTCGGCTGCTCCATTTCATATGTTCTTTTGTTACAGTGTTGTTACCTCAATTTCTCCTAATTTCTGTTTGGTTTAGGCTGCCGCTGTTTAGCTTTAGTCATTGCTCGTTGCTCAATGTTTTACACCTTCCAATTTGGACTATGCATAAACACCTCAATTTCTGCTGCTATAGTGTTGCTGGCCTGCTACAGTGCTACCTCAATTTCTTCTCCTAATTTCTGTTTAGTTTAGGCTGCCGCTGTTTAGCTTTAGTGTGTGCAATGATTGCTCCAACAATAGTATTGTGACGCCCAAGTTGAGGCAATTTTAGGGTGTGTACTTTCTGCTTCGTCTCGTGTACATGGCTTCTGCCTCCACTGGTATTTGCATGTTCTGATTGCTTAACTGAGTTGATTGGCTTTGCTCTTGTTGTGGTTTGTTGGATGGAATGGATTTTTCCTGAACATGTTCTCTCTTTTAAGAATGTGTTGTTGCCTTGACCCTTAGCGATGATGAAGACGGTGGTGTTATGTTCACTTAAAATTTAGTGATTTGCTAATATTCAGTGGATTTAAGACTTTTCTAATGTTGGAAGCTTGTTATATTATGATGTTATGATATTTGAAACTTTTTCTATTGTTTGGAAGTTTATTAATTATCATGTTCTGAATTTTTTTTACTTAATTTTATTGTTTTAATGCACTATTGTTTATTTATTTTTATTTATTTTAATATTGAGCCTTGCTTCGAAAAGGCGCGCGCATGCGTCTAGGCTCCGGGGACCTTTTGCGCCTTAGGTGCGCCTGCGCCTTTAATAACATTGATCACATCACAGACTTTTTGGTTCAGAGTGCGTCTTGTCCAGAAATTGTTAGGTCGCTGCAAGGCAGCCTCTCGTCTTGGTGTTCAACAATAGTTTCTTACGATGAGGGAGAGACTGTGTCTCCTTCATCAGGATCAACCGCTTCTGTATTAGCATACATATCCCCTTTCCCTTCATTTTAATGTTTTTCTTTCCATCTCGCATAGTTAAGAGCTTCTTGTTTAGGGCTTTCCGATCGATAATGCTTGTTTATATTAGTCTTTCGTGTGTTAGTGGTTTTTTGATGGACCTGCTGCTTTGTTTGACGGATTAGACTGTCCTTGCAAATTGAAGGCAGGTTGCTTTCCATTGTTTACATTGGGTTGTGATCTTTGGTGGCTGGTCTCTTCACTTGAGCCTCAACCTTGGCTACTAAGTTGATGGTATGATCAGATAGAAAACAGGTCGGAGAGCTACTTTATCTTGGTCAGCAAGATGCAATCCGCCAAGAAATCTTGCAACCATTATTTAAGGCCTAGGAGAACCGTGCTAGAAGAAAAGAAGACAAAACATTTTCCTCGGACAAATCTTCTCCCTAGAAAGCACCTATTTTTCTTTCAACACTGTAGTTCTACATAAGGATTCCTTTAGCATGTGACTTTCTGTTTTAAGATTAATGCTAAGCTAGAAAGGTGGAGAGAAAGTATAGAATCAAGAAAGTTTTCCTAGATAGCACAAAAGTTGATGATATGTTGGAATTTGCTAAAATAATGAACAGTTTTTCAATATAGCCAATCGTTCATAAAAGAGGGAGGACTAGGCAGGTTGCCTTGGGTTCAAATAGGTCAAGCTTAATGGAGAAGTGCATCTCGTACATTGTCCGATGAACGATTTCTGAAGTTGAAGTGCAAATATCATAAAATGGCTTTAAGGCCACTATGCTCCGTTTGTTTGTGGTTGACCGTTGCATTATTATTTTGCCTTTGGTGGCACATTTGTACGTGACTGTCCCTAAATTTTATTTCGAGTCCACGAAAGCTGTGACTGTATTGTTTTCCAACCGTGACTTTGCCGTTATTTAAGGCAATTAAGATAAATAAAAAGGAAAATCTTTAGAGGCCTCTGAGGTGCTGAGGATCTTTCAAAGGCGAGGCAAGGGCAAGCAAAGCATTAGAAATAGTTAGGTCTGATGAGTCCTCTTATCCACGTTCGTTCACCAATATATGGTCATTATATTGTTCTTTGCTTCATTTTGCAGGCTTTGAATAATTATATAGATTTTTTGCTTCAATGAATTTTTACAGGTATTATACTGTGGTTGGGTGTCTTCAAATATACAAATTCCTTGGAAGGAGGTAGAAACCAAATTGTTTGCTCTTAGTGTGGTTAGTATATCTAACTACTCTTTTTCATTCCTACTGCATTTTCTAGGCTTTTATATGGTCTTTGCTGTTGTTTTCCAGTTATTTAATGTAGTCTTTTAGAAACTGTCTAAATTTCTTCTTGCGGGTGTGGCTGTACAATTACACAAACCAAAATTGTATATGGGCTGGCGAGAGAGGTAGTGATCAAGTTTGGAAGCATTCTGATTTGCAAATCCTCGAGATCTGTTTTGCTTCTTTCGTTCTATAAGTACACTGGCTGGACAATTAATTTTCTCGGGTATCAAGATTTTTAGGTATGTGTGTCAGTGTCTGTGCATAGGCTGATATGTTATTCAATCGTCATCCTTGATTTCTCATTTGAATAAAGTGTTCAATTTCTTCTTTTTCAATTGATGGGCAAGGGTTTCTTGCAGCCTGTGCCACCAAAGGTTACTCTTCAACTAAAAGAGAATTAGTTTGATTTTTAGCTAGTGCAACCAATTTGCTAGGTCATGCTCTTGAGAGCAAATATCGAACTTATCCACCATATTGCAATTCGGTTCCAAAACAGAATTAGATCCCATAGCATAGCATTAGGTGTAGCTTAAGCAAAATTTAAAATCCCTTTCGCGAGTTACAACCAAGTCTTCCAAGTGGCCGATATTTTTCAGCTAATGCTGCAAAGTGTGAAGGAGAAGTAAATTCTAGCTATCATATCTTAGAAGAGATATTGCAACCATATAATACAGAAAACAAATGAAACTCTAACCTAACGGTGGAGTACCAACTCCCGCAAGAATTTAAATTACCCTTAATGATTAGAGTCACGCCGATCATGCAAAATGTGGCCGCAATAATGACTTTTATCCAAAAGCTGTATAAAAATAACACTTATAAAGAAACTTAGTCAAAGATCTCATTCTTTAAGCTTTTCCATCTGCATTGTAGCTTCTCGGAAATCCTTCTAACATTCCAAAATCAAAGAAATATTGTTGTATTATGAAAAACGAGCCGTGTAGGAGTTGGCAACTAAAAGATCCATGAAGACACTAATCTCCTTGGTAGCCCTAAATTTTGTAGTGTAACTTTTCGCGTGTTGCCTTCTAATATCTTTTTCCACATGCAGAGGAGATTAGAATCATTAGAGATTTGATGCTCTGTGGGAGGTGAGAATTGATTAATTACATAGATTCCTAAGAAGGTTCATAACTACCTCTCTTGTGTTTTTGCTGCTGGGGCTCAATGTACTCCTCCATTTTATGGTCTTCGGAGCCTTGTAGCTGCTGAGGATTAACCTGTTAATGAAATCTAGTCTGGCATAAAGTTTCAATTTAATTGAAAGATTTGAATACCATTTAAGTTTATGGTTCTAAAACAATCACTATCTGCATGTCTGCATATCTGCCTGATTAGCATGTCATAACCGAAACTAATGGGGGATAAACTATTGGAAGTCCACTAAAATTTATATTGAAGCTGTTCTTTTTCTTCTTCTACTTGTTTTTATATTTTGAACGCATCATGTTTCGATCTATACTTATCCTTGTAGTTGCTTAATTCCTGAAAAGAGGTTGCAATGTACTCTGCTTATCTGAATGCATGTCCTTGTTGAATCCCTTTTGATACTATAGAATGCGAGGTAAATGCAGTTTAAGTACTCAACTTCACTTTAGTCTATTCATAATTGTTGCTTTAACCTTGCTTACTACTTTCATGTTCCAGGTTGCGGAAGTAGTGCTACAGGAGGGCCGAACCTTTGATCTCTCTATGGTTATGCACTTGGTTACAATTTTGACCAGTAGGAGTTCTGATGAACTAAAGGGATTTATCCGCATTGTATGTTAAACGTGCCGCCTTAGGTTCTGTCATTTTACTTATTTTCTGCATCTTTGGTTATCACGAAGAACATATTGACCCAATCTTTTAATAATTACGTAAAACTAGAATTGAAGACATGAAGCAATAAATTAGCCCCTTAGATCTAAATTACTACTTTTGCATCTGGTTGCTTCGTTCGCTCATCCTATAATAGAATTTCACTAGCTTCACTCCTGCCTCTGATTGCGTATTCCACTTGCAGGTATATAGATCACTGGCAGATGTTGTCGGTTCCTATTCGAAGTGGATTTCTGCTTTTCAAACTAATGCTAGACCATTACTGTAAGAACAATCTTCTTCTCTCCTCCATCATGATCAAATGGACTCCAGTATCATATACATGAGCGATTGTCTTTCGGAAAGCTATACCTTTTGTAGAGCATGACTAATTAACATTTGATGGCAGCTTTAGTATTCTTTGTTTTAATTGTTCCTTAAACATTTCCTTTGCATGATCTGGTATTGCTTGTTCTGTCTTTCAACTGATGTGCTACGTCCAGATTATTTTTTGCAGCAGGGATTTCAGAACCTCTTTGTTCTGGTGCTTGTGCATCTGCTTTGCGCAAGTTCTGTGAAGATGCTACAGCAGTAATGCATGGATCTTCTAATTTGGAAATTTTGATCTGGATAGGAGAGGTGTGTTGCATTTTGCTGTGGAGACTTCAGTTTGTTCCTCATTTTTTGGTTTTTCTGGAGTTCTTTGTTTTCTGTATAAGTGGTGGTATGTGAATTTCTCTTCGGATCGTAAATATTTTGGAAGAGGTTTTGGTATTAAAATTATTTGTCTGCACTGTTTCACAATTATGCATAGTTTACCTGAACGAATAAGCCTTAGTAGCAGCATAAATCTAATGATGAAGGTGTTTGAATTGTTCAAGCAATTGCTTTGAGTTGTCTTTGATGTTTTGCTGTCACTATCTTTATTTTTTTAACTTGTTTCTTAGGGCTTGGAGAAGAGGCATTTACCTCTCGAAGAGGAGGAAGAAGTTATTAGTGCAATTGCTCTGATACTTGGCTCTGTGCCTGACAAGGATTTAAGGAACAACCTGTTGGTTAGATTGCTTTCTTCTAGTTATGAAGCTATAGGGAAACTTGTAAGTTTACGTGCCCTGTTCCTTAGATTTTCCAGTATATGATGTGTATAGTACTGATTATGTCGGTTGGTTAATTTAGATTGACGAAGATCACAAACTTTCTTTGAGGCAGAATCCAGCTATGCGTGCTCAAGTTGTTAACTCTGCAGCAAGAGGGTTATACAGGTTTTCTCTTTGAACATCCGAGTTTCCAAAGCAAGCCTAAGCATATTTCTGATTTGGATGCCAGAATTTTCTTTTCAGATGCAAGTCTAAGCTTGCTTCTATCTTAATTTGACGATGTTTGCATCAACCATTAATTTCCAGTAAAAACTGAAGAGCGTTTCTAATTCCACTGTATAAATTCATTCCGTATACTCCAGAATATTTTGCTTTTCTTAATATCATATGTACTTGTCATTTTTGCTACTTTTGAAATCTTACATGGCTGTAAATGATCTGGCGATAAAGATTGTCTAATAAACATCTCGTCTTTCTTGAAAAGAATCTAGTAATTAAGTACCATATCCTTGTTCCTAATCCTTCAGACAGTATCTCTTCATGTTGATTGTCACAGATCCCCTTTCTGCTCTTCCATTCAAGTATTTATGTTCTATTGGACAGAAAGACTGTCAGAATTTATTGTCTCAAGCTCCATACTTCGTTTCAGGATGGGAATTGTGTTCGGTCATCTTGTAACTGGTCCTGTTTTAGATGATCCTATCTTTGCACTATTGGCGGTGTTCTGGCCGATGCTTCAGAAACTTTTTCGGTCAGAATACATCGAGAATGCAAGTTTGTCCATGGCGGCTTGTAGGGCTCTTTCACAAGCAGTTCAGTCCTCAGGTCTGTCTTCTTTTGACATATATATTTATCATAAGTTGGTCATGCAAATTTTCTAGAAGTTTGCGGGATCATGCCGGACAGCTGCATCAACAACCTATATGTTTTATTTGCAGGACAGCACTTTGTAACAATGTTACCCGAAGTATTAGACTGTCTATCAGCAAATTTTGTATCGTTCCAAAATCATGAATGCTACATCAGAACAGGTAAAACGTGCTTACAATGCACTATCAGCTTTTGATAATAAGTTGCCTTCCTGTAGTCAATCTACACAGCATGAGATACTCGTAGTTTGTTACCTGATAAATATCTGATCCGAGGCCTATGAAAGGTTGATTGAGGGAAGTCTTGACTTGGACTTCATTTCCTTGATTTAGCTGAACCTTCTGGCCTAAAACTACTTTAGAACCCTATAAAACTACTTTTGAAGTTCTACGTCAAAACCCAATTATTGGATTTAGCTGTATGGTGCAAATTTTTTTTTTTTTTTTTGTGTGGCAAAAACTGGATGATGAGCAGCATTTATATACATGAGAGTATAAGAAAGCTCATTGACCTTAGTGTGAAGCAGCCTATACTAAGCTTCTGGCACTCTGTCCTCAGTACTGATCTTGAGTTTTCTTTGATCTGATTTGGGCTTTTGGTCGAACTTTTTAAGTGGGAATAGTTTCTTCTCATGAATGTGGACCTTGGCAGAATGGTAAGGTTCTCCATGGTGACTCCAGATCACAGGTTCAAATCCGGGAACCAAAAAGTGGAAGTAATGCTTCAGACCAACTAAACTTCCCCCCTCCCAAAGGCAAATCCGTAAGGTTAGACAAATCAATAAGTTCATGGAACCTCTCCCATTAAAGTCATCATCCTTTTGCAAAAGAAATAGCACGAGCACCATGACTTAAGCCATATTATGAACCTTCCCCAGATCTGCTGATAAGTTCTTTCTAATAGAACAATTGTTGGGACCACAGACTCCTGAGAAAGCAAATTGAAAAGCCTTCTTCAACCGTGATAGGTAAAACAAAAACCGAGTATCTCCCTATCGTCGAATTAATCTGCTTAGGAATCTGTAACCGTGATAAGTAAAACACGATATTGCCTATATCGTGTCATATTAACAATGTAAAATGCTCTTACACTTCATTTTGATGAATTTATGAAATGAAAGGAATCTGGAGTTCATTGGAGAATTGTGTAGAGGAGATGATGGACTGGAGCCCGGGGGTGGGGGGGGGGAAGAAATTTTAATAGGACTTTTCTGTTTTTCTTATTATGTGCCATCAGAATCATTCTCGGGCATGTGCTTCAACTAGAAACATTCTTGCGGGTGCATTTCAAGTAGACATATTACTTGGTTGTTCAAATACATCCTTACAAAACTCCCAAGGATTCATTCATGTATAGCTATTTTGAGCTACTATCCGTCAATGCGTAAACCTAAATCGACTCGTTTCATGTACATGACGTTAATCATCTCATCATTTGCTGGTACCACAACCATTATACTCCTTATCATGTGATCCATGTGTACCTTGTTTGATTTATTTGATAAGCAATGTTTTCACTTCAAAAAATTGTCTTCAGCCTTATCATCTCTCTTTCTTTCCAGCATCTCTTATTAATGAAGAATTCGGGGTAAAAGAGGAATATGGGCCACTATTCATCAAGACTTTTGAGAGATTTACATATGCGGGGTCAATAGTGGCTCTTAATTCGTCATATGTATGTGACCAAGAGCCTGATCTAGTGGAGGCCTACACTACTTTTGCATCTACCTTTGTTCGCAACTCTCCAAAGGTTGAGTCAGCTTTGTCTATGAATAATGCATTGCTCCTTTGTTTGTAGTCAAGTGTCAAAATCAATGAGTTTTCTAGCTATTATGATACATTACAGGAAATATTGGCATCCTCTGGATCCCTTGTTGAAGTATCCTTTCAGAAGGCAGCTATATGCTGTACTGCTATGCATCGTGGAGCAGCACTAGCAGCGATGTCATATATGTCATGTGAGCATAATATACCAATTTCTTACTTAGGTCTATAGCTAAATTTCTGTTTACCTTTGGTTCAAACATGGAACTTTTCTGCTATCATTTGTTGTAGTATCTTACTACGATATTAACAAACAAGTTTGTCATTCTTTTGGTTTGTCATTCTTTTGGTTATACATGATACGCACAATAAGAAGTATTAATGCTGGAGTTTACTCTTTGCAGGAATATCTGTTTGTATTCTGGATCATAGTTTGCTAAACTTGGAAATGATTGATAGTTTGCTTAATTTCAATATCTGTGGGTATCCTGGATCATAGTTTGCTGAACTTTCAAATGATTGATAGTGAGGTTCTGTTCTCGGATTATCGACATGTAAAGCGAACATTCCATTTTGATCTATCCTACTCCCCCCTACGGCTACTTACGAGGACTTAGTTTTATTGATCTAATATGGTATTTTACTACCAGAAAACCTGATACGTGTTTTGATTTTTCTATATAATTTGTGGGGGTGGGAATGGCAAAGTGTGCCCTATGGATAACCAGGCTGTTGGTTTGGTAACCAAATGAAAGGTCTATATGGATGATTACAAAAGAAAATTAGATATGACTTTGTTGTTTTAATCTTGCATTTCAAGGGTCTAATCCTTTATTCGCTACGAAGGAAAGGATGTCCATATGGGAAGAGGCATGTTATGCTTTGTTCACAACCTATCCGGACCACACCCCAGGGCCCGCTAAAAGGCTCCAGTGGCACGACACGTCACCCGCAGACCGCACCTCAGGGCCCGCTAAAAGGCTCCAGTGGCATGACACGTCACACGCTCGGTAGTCGAACTTACTCAACACCATTCCTCGGTGAAAACGCTCCGATGCTCAAACATCATCATTGCTCGGTCAAAGCGCTCCGCGCCTCAAGCATTCAGACGGCGATCGAAAGTATACTCCCCCCCGAGGGGTCGGCCACCCCCCTAAGAAGGGGCTCGGCCACACCCTGAGGAAGGGGGTCGGCCACCCCCCTGAGAAAAGGGTCGGCCACCCCTTTTGCTAGGGAGTTGGCCAGCCACCTTGTAAGGGGGTCGGCCACCCCCCTAAGAAGGGGCTCGGCCACACCCTGAGGAAGGGGGTCGGCCACCCCCCTGAGAAGGGGGTCGGCCACCCCTTTTGCTAGGGAGTCGGCCAGCCACCTTGTTAGGGGGTTGGCCACCCCTTTGGTGAGGGGGTTGGCCACCCCTTTGGTGAGGGGTCGGCCACCACCTTGTGAGGGGGTCGGCCACCCCTTTTGGTGAGGGGGTCGGCCACCCCCTGTGAAGGGGGTCGGCCTCCCTTGTCCTTAGGGGGGGAGGGGACCTGCTTACCACTGCCATCACCTCACTCAACGCATTTAGCAACGCTCACTCATCACTAGTAGTCGCGTGACGCCCTTTATCGCCGACACAACCAACCGGGGGCTCCGGCCCTCGCCCCCCCGCACAATCAACCGGAGGCTCCGGCCTTCGCCAGCACAATCAACCGGAGGCTCCGGCTTTCGCAACAAGGATAGGGCTTACAACCCTAAAGCCATCACCGGCACAATCACCCGACGGACTCACGGGGGGCTCCGCTCGTAGTGCTCCGGCACGAGGACCCCTCGCCACGGACTCTGAGTATCAAGCTGTGAGCATGTGCGCTCATGTTATCATTGATCATCGACACCGCCAGGGCAATGAACTGCGAGTCACTCCGGGACGGGAGCAAGTCCTCGGAGGGCATCGTGTCCGGCACGCCTGACAGTTGGCTGCAGGGGCTACCCTCACCGCTGCCAGGATCTCTGCGCGTCTCTTGACGCATCTCGTGGGATTCAGTAAGGGCTTGGACTGGAGGCTGGGGCAACGGGCTACTCTGACCATGCTACCGCAGTGTGGTCAGTCTCCTCAGACAGGTAGAGGGACGCTGCAAGGGCAGGGCGGCACGAACTCGGGGACCGGCAATCCGACGGGCAATCAAGACTGCGGGACCCTCTACGGCGACGTGTCACTCTCAGAGGACGACACGTGTCACTCTCAGAGGACGACACGTGTCGGCTGATGACACGCGCATGTTTGTGCCTATATATAGTGGATTCTGGAGCTTATTCAAGGACCTCTACCTCATTTGACATTTTCACTTTCTCTCTCTAAAACCTATTCTCTCTGGATTTCTAGTGAGAGAAAGACATTTGGGCTTACGACTTCGAGCTCTCAACGTTGCACTCTTGACACAGACTGTTGATTGCTGGCCCTATTCGTCGTCACCCTGCTTGCGTGACACTGCCAGCCCTCGTGACCTGCCTGAGGAGCCTTGCTCTCAGCCCTTACGTCATCCCTGCTGTCTCCCACTTTGCCTACTTGGAAGCCAACTCAGACTGCATCCCTTGTGGCACCTCGACGTGGCAAAGGACCCTCTTTCGGCACCAACATGCTTAAATGTTCCACTCGTAATGGAGTTACAGTATCTGTGACCTGTGAATTGTAATTATATGTAAATAATGATTTCTTTCCTCGTGTGGAAGATGCTGGTCGAAGTGATGGGTTCAAACATATTTCATTAAGGGTTGCTTCATTGTGACCTGTGTAGGTCACTGCTTCAAATTGCAGAAACAGTCTCTCCTCAAAATTGAAGTTAAGGCTTCGTACATAATACCGCCTCTAGCCTTTGCACTGAACCGTTGTTTGACTGAGTTTTGATGACCACTTTTAGGAAGGATAAGACCCCGTTTGTCGAACTTTTGCTTTTTTAATTAAGCAGGAAGCTGGTTAATCCGTAAGTTGGTATTAGCGTTTGTTACAACTTATAGAGTTCGATTTCTTAAAGTTGAAATGACAAAAGCACTGAACAAGATTTTATTTATTGGTATGTATATAAGATTACCTTGTTCATAAATTTTAATCACACAAAAAATTGGTAAGTATATTCTTCATTTTTCTTAAATGAAAGAGAACTCAAGTTTGACTAGAACATTACTTGTATCATCTAAATCTGACACTGGATGAGATGGAAAAACTGTAATGAAATTGCGACAAGGAAAAAGGAAGAGAAAGCACCAACACTTGACACGTGGCAAATATAATGAATGAGGAATATTCTTAAATTTTAAAATGCATAAGCTGGAAAAGCATCTCTTGAGGTACTTATGAAGTGTAGCTTTTTTTGGCCTTAAGAGGGTTGTGCCCAGCTTATAGCCTATGGCTCAAGAAGCTACCAGCAAACACACGTCTTAAGCTTTTTCTTAAGCTATCAGCTATAAGTTGGCCAAAACAGTTTAGATGATGATGGGCAAGGGTCCTGGTAACATGGCTAATGATGTTCTAAATTGCTGTCAAGTTTATCAGCTAAAGCTTTTTCTCTTACAAATTATTACGCCTATATACGAGACAGTTTCATCTAATTAGTAAATTGGCATGCAAGTTTTGCTCCAAAAAGTAACTTTATCCTTAAGGATGTATCATTTGCTTCTAGGATTTGCATTTTGCTGGATGCTAATATCCTTTTCTTTGTTGGAGCTTTCAAAAATATAGATAGAATGGTGTTGATATCTTTCTCTTCTTTATTTTTATCATGTTTCTTTTTGTATCTTGTTACTTCTTTGTGTTCTTGTTGATCTCATTTATGTCTCTGAGCAACCCTTTTCTTAAACTTGTTCTTGATCTTTTAGGTTTCTTGGAGGTCGCCCTGACATCTTTGTTGGAGTCTATGACTTGTATATCTGAAGGATCACTTGATTCCATGGCTGTTCAAGTCATCTGTCACAGTGGCGAGGGACTTGTTTCAAATGTCGTGTACGCTTTACTAGGTGTTTCTGCAATGTCAAGGGTAAGTAGATCCTCAATATCATCGATGAAAGACTACAAAAACCAAGGGAGGGAAATAGATCCTTAGTATATTAATAGACTCTGCAGCATTTATATAGCTATTGTGTCACGTCAATGCCTGCCACCATTACCACAAGTCCGTTTCCGACTATTTGCAATCAAACACAGCCAATCTTGTGCCATCACCATCCTCTCACCCACCACCACCAGTTAATCCTAGGTTATCCACCAGACAAGTGCAAATACAGGGTAAGTTAAATGTGTCATTGATAAAAAGGTTTGAGACTTTAGTGGTCCCCATATGTATGTCACTCATTTCCAATCACCTGATTCATACTCCAAACTGAGGATTAAATATCTATATTCTTATCTTTTATACATTTCAAATTCTAGTTGCATTGCACCCTTCTTTCATGATTATGTTTGTGCTTTATATTTATGCGATACTTTCAAAGATAAAGGGAGGCTGATAGATGCTGTCTTCAATTCCATACCTTTTAAAAATTAGGAGTAATCTTTTCTCCTTGTCGTAGGTTCACAAGTCCGCAACGATCTTGCAACAATTGGCTGCAATATGCATGTTAAATGAGAGAACAACATGGCAGGCTGGTCTTTGTTGGGAGACTTTACAAGGATGGCTTCAGTCTGCGGTCTGTCCTCTCTCTCTCTCTCTCTCTCTCTCTCTCTCTCTCTCAAAAGAAGAAAGGAAAGAAACATCATTACGGCATCAATTTTGAACTTTATCCTCTTATAAATGTGGTGTTTTTGGCGTATTTGAAGAGCTTTTATGCTTTCTCTGTACTACGTCTTTTCTTTTTTTGGTGAAAGCGTGCTATATAGACTGGAGTTAATCTTATCAGTTTGCCATTTCATCTGCAACTCCTAGAACAAATGATCAATGCACCGAAGCCCTCATGCATTGAGGCCTTGAAACTGAGTGCCGTTGACATCGAGTCCTCCCTGAATTTTTGACCTGGGTTCAATCCCTTTAATCTTATGGTTTTTTTTTTTTTTTTTGGTTGGTTGGTGCCTTCTCCTACCCCGTTCCTCCCCCCCTCCCCACGCATTGGGATATAGACATACACAAAAGGAAAAAGACTCCCGGATGGAAGCAGGAAAAGATCCAAGGTCTCTTGGCAGTACCAGCAAAAATAGCAGCAAACAGTGTTTGCTGAAAACAAGTAAATATGGAATCAATGATTCGAACAAGATAATTGGCCTGAGTAAATGGATGGGAGTATCAATTAAGTGCCTGAGAGCATCATATGACGAGTTTGATGCCATGCTATTTCAACTCCATCTGAAATTATATAACCTTTGAGTCCTAAGCCAAACCAAGCATGCTTCTTATGATCATGTTTAACGCGTGATTCTGTTTCCATCTTCGATACTAACTCTGAGGCAACCATATCTTTGACAGTCTTCACTTTCTTCTATTTCCACTTTTCATTTCTCATTTTCAGATTGTTTGACTGCTCGAGTTATGGCCAGGTGCAGACTTTACCAGCTGAGTACCTAAAACCGGGGGAAGCAGAAACTTTAGTGCCTGTATGGCTGAACGCCCTTGCTGATGCAGCTTCAGATTATCTTGAGAGCAGAAATTGCCTTGGAGCAAAGAATAACCGTGGCCATATGCAAGGGAAGGGAGGAAGAGTTCTTAAGCATGTAGTACGAGAATTTGCAGATAGTCACCGCTCCATTCCAAATCTTACTTGATTGGTTATAGTGACTGGTGCAATTGCTATTACAGCTTGACGTGCTATCCAGGCTATTAACTTATGGCATGTTCCTCGAGCCTGGTCATTCTCCCCCAGTCAAGTTAATGAGAATTGACCGTTGTACAGTTGTCCTCAATTTTGTGATCTCTAAAATCTTGTAATTAGCGTTAGTCTTATGTAGTAAATGTATTTTCTTTCCCTTTTCTTCTTTGGTCTCTGGGTGGTGGCGTTGAGTGCTAACCTTCTGATCATCTGTGTGAAGTTCTACATGTCTTTATCAAAAGGGATGGCTACAGTGAAAAAGGGCGGACAAACTTCTGCGCTGTTTAGAAGAGATCAAGTGTCACGGTTCGTTTTGGTGAATATAAGCGCGTAAACTACAATGAATCGAGCAACCTCAGTTTAGAAATTTTAATCAAATCGAACTAATGATTTTTCGGTTTTGATCGCTCTACCTTACACCTAAAATCCCATAATCAACCACAAGTGAGAGCCAAATGCAGCTAAATTTCTCACACATGCATCATTTCTTCCTTTTGTTGTAATCCCTTCTTGCCTACTTTCTGTTTATATTTGGTTTGGTTTTGTAGGTTGGATTGTGTTTCTTAAATGAAGTTGGGAGAAGGAAAGATGGTTGCAACCAGAAATAACTAGGAGCTTGTAGATCAAGGATCAATCCCAAAACTGGGTAGAACCATTTTTCGCGGGACCTACTCTGACTGCAGTTGGAGTTGGAAGAGGAAACACCACCACCAACCCCACCCCCCAACCCAAAAAAAAAAAAAAAAAAAAAAAAGAGTAATACTGCATAATAAATTGTAGTTAAATATCAAATTTAATTATATATATATGAAAGCAGAAGTTGAGAGAATGTTGTCCAATCATCGTTTTTTTGGACACTTTCTTAACTCGCCATATGGACTTTCATATATTGAATTTTTAGAATATTTTAAATTTACTTACATTTCTAATAATTATTTGGATTTATTCTCTCTCTGTGTGATTTAAATTCCTTCTTTTCAATTTAAAATTCAACCAGTTATATGGACTTTACATTTCTCTCTTCTATGTCAACATGACTCACTCAAAAATTTAATTTATCTTTAAAATTCTACTAATTCTTAAATTTTGACAAAAGTAATTCTCTATATACTCTTTTTTATTGTTTAGGAAAACACAATATTCTTCATCAATTTTTCTCTTAAACTACCATAATCTCCTTCTTTTTATTTCACTGCAAGTTTTATATATAGTTTACGCTCTCATTTTTTTCAATCATTTATTACATATTGTTACTCTTTTCTTGGTGGTTTTGAATAATACAACCTCAACACACGGGTTATTATTGTTAAGATTATCACTGCAATTACTATTTGTTAGGAGAAACTATATCTACTATTTCATACACTATTTTTCATCTTCATTTGTCACTAAAAACGAACAATTATTACTCAAGTTCATTTCTAACGAAAAAATTGGTAGAAGAACTCCTTTAAAAAGGTAAAAATAAATATTTGATTATCTTATTGTCACTATCAATTTTGTAATTGTTATTAAGCATACAAATTTGAGATCTCTCAATAAGTATTTTGTTAGTCGTTGTTCTCGTGTGCAAGGCACGTGATCAAAACTAGTTTAAATTGAAAACAATCGATGAACTTACATATGCCGGATAATGTCATTGAGGGGCAACCCCCCTCCCCCCCAAAGGTAATAGTTGCAGCAATTAATGTTAGTTAAACATCAAAATTAGCAAATTCAAATTCAAGCAACTAATGAACTTGCATATGTAGGAAAAGTAATCCTCCTTATTAATTGCATTTATTAGCAATACCCTTAATACTTTGTTTTGTTAGAGTATATATATATATATATATATATATATATATATATATATATATATATATATATTTGGTCAAAATTCCTTTGTATTCATTTCAGCTCAAGCAATTTACAGATATACTCACTTTACTTTACAGTTTATCCCTCACTTACGTACACTATTATATACAAGCATACTCCTTACTCTAGTTTTCTGCTCTAAGTATTTTCTGTACACTCATTCCCCATGCTTGGCATAGGTGCTTATTCCTTTCTGTGGTAGGGAACTTTGCCCAGCTATAGACTCTATACTTCAGCCATTTTTGGATTTCATGAAGGCAACCTTGCACATTAGAGCTTTGTTGTTTGAACACTTTGAGGTTCCTTTCCTTCCAGATTCCATAGGTTGTTATAGCCACCACTAATTTGTTCATCTTTGCTTGGAGGCTCTTTCCTCTGCATATGATTGTTGCTTCATGGATAAACTGGTTCCATGATCCCCTGCTTATGTGAATTCTCTGCTTGCTCAACACCATTTGCCACAGCTCCTGTGCATACTTTAACTGTATGAACAAATGGTCAATAGTTTCAGGGCATTCACCACACATTTCACATGTATCATATGGAATTATATTCCAGTCCTTCAGCTTACTCTTTGTTCTGAATCCTCCTTTGCAAATTAGCCAAAGCATCATGGCACGTTTGGGGATATTACCTGAAAACCAGATTAATTTCCACCAGTTGATTGCTGATACTTTTGTTCTAGTCCCTTCCCAAGCTGATCTTATAGTAAAGTTCCCACTAAGGTGCAGCTTCCACCTTATTCTGTCTACCTGCTCTCTATCAGGCCTAGGCATGTTTGCCAGCATTTGGGTAAGAAATCTTAGCTCATGTGATCTGTTGGTTGGCAACTGCCATGAATCTCCTTGTATGATGGCACCAACTTTGCTGTTAAGGTTTAGTCCAGCATCATACACTACTTTGTACTCCAATTTGTTCACAAGTGTTTCTTCGTCAATCCATTTATCAAGCCAAAGCCATGTCTCTTCCCCATTCCCCACTGTGTAGGTACAAAATTGAGCCATTTGATTTCTCATCTTCACAAGTTTCCTCCAAAAATATATATTTTATTAATAATAGTGAGAATATTCGTACCACAAGGGCATGTGTTGCACCATTGCCTTGTTACACAGTAACCATGTATTATAACTCTGCTAGACTTGCTCATTTAGCCGGCCGTATATTATCTTCTCATGTACGAAAAAAAGGGCACAGGTTCCCGATGAATTGTAAAGTCGGGTAGTATACATGATCCCTAAAGTTTTGTTGTACTTTAAGTTCATTTGTGAGTACACGATCATGCTGAATCCGAGGTTGACCAGGAAACACCCATAACTTTCTGTCTTTCTCCAACCAGCTGCGAATTCCCGTGTTGGAAAAAAATTTGGAGGCTTGATATGCTGGCCTTGAGAACTTACCATTTTCGTGATTGGTCGGTCCAAGTTGTGGTCATCCGGATATATATCATGAGAAGCCAGTCCCAATTTAGAACCCGACATCTTTCAGATGGAAATCCCTCCGTTTGGTTTGCGTTTACACATCAATGTCCCATTTTACCAAATGGATTCTTCTGTCCTTGGTCCCGCCCCAAAGGAATCACCATTGCCACCACGAATCAAGGTTAAAAGGAAAAAAAAGCGGACTAAATTGAATCAAAAGAAGAAACGAGATTGCGTACCTGTGTTTGCTGATGACAGATACCTCTGACGAAGGGAGAGAAGCCGGAGAGAAAGAAAGGAGTAGAACTTTGTTAAAATAAGTGGGAGGCAGGATTCCTAAAAAACAGGGTGATGAAGTATCGTGGATTTGTGAATTTCAGATGAGAATGAATTTGCAAATAAGTAGTCCAGACTAGTGATTTGTTCTGTGGGTTTGGAGACCCTAAATCTACAGTTCAAATCACTCCGAAATTTCGAAAATTCCCTTTTAAACTATTCAAACAAAAGATTTTGTTCAAATGACTTACAAATACCCTACCAAAGTCAAATCTCCAGTTCAAATCCTATATCCAAACACACCCTAAGTGATTGCCACTCGTATGATGCAACATGAAACTTTAATGCAATATGTCCAGTAGTAGTAGGTATATGAGTTGAGGTTAAACTTTAATGCAATATTGTATTTACATTTTGAGATGCTCCAAAATTTGTGTCGGTCGTTATGACCTTCTTATTATGTTGGGTTAATTACATCCAATTCTCTAGCTGAAGTTATGATGAAATTACGGTCACGGACACAAAATTTGAAAAGGTAAGAAATCGTGACAAACAATTTTATTCAAACATTTTATATATATATTCTCGTTTTCGTTGTTGTAATAGTGAAAAAAAGGAGGAAAAATGGGAGAACTTATGCGAGATATTATATTATATTAGGGATTCATCTGAGTTATCCAGATGTTACTTATGTACTTATAGCACAACTTAGTATCCGGCAATTTAAAGCACTAGCTTTAGTTCTGCAGAGTTTGGATGATGGATTTATTTCTTTTACTGTAGTTGACAACGTACTGAACTTATTGAAATGCAATTCTACAATTATTATTAAAATATAAAAAAGGGAGATAGGGTTATAACAGTCATTTGGGGAAAGTGTAATTGAGAAAAACTAACGATTAATCTCCTTGTAGCTGTGGTGGCGGCTGTGGTCCGTCAAAAAATGATGTCGTGCGTCGCGGCGTTCCAGTCGCCATTGTTCAACACCCCTTCAGCAGGAGTCCGATCTGTTGTGGCGCCTCATGCTCAGGCGTACTACCCTACCCGCCTTCGGGGCTGGGCAAGCGGCGGTGGTAAAACTCTACTGGTTAGCTCCACAAGGATTAGGCCCATACGTTGCTTATCCGGTTCGCTTTTTAACTTTCTTGCTTGCATCTGCACTATTCATAAATGAATACGAATCAGATGATCGAGGTTGGCTGCTATTTGAGACCAAATCTTCCATTTGTTTGCTCTAGGAACTTGCAAAACGTAAAAGGGGATAAGAATTATGAAACGAGAGGGAGTTGCTTTTGAAATTTATTTCAAGTTATTGATGTGACGCCTAAAGAGAATCATCTTTTTCCTTTGTTTTGAACCTTCTGTTGAACCACCTAAGTTCATTGAGGGGCAGGAGAGACATATCAGGAATGGTGCTTTTTCTTGAGTTGAAATTGAACATAAGATGCATCCAAAGAAGATGAAGGCTATTTCACTTGAAAACTCTTGACTCCTTAGATGCAAGGGTTTGCATATGTCAATATGTCGGTTGGTAATGTTATTAGCCCTAGCTATATCTTTCATGCCTGGAAGCTTCCTCATATAGCTATATATATCGATCTCTTCAGATTAAACAAACTGGCCCAACTGGTGCCCATCCCCATCATCAAAATTTTGGAGCACAAAGTGCAATTAAACATATTTTAATGTAAGTAAACACTGACTAACGGTTTGCATTTGGATATGGTAAAACTTTGGGTTAACGTTTATATGGTTTACTGGCAATTGAAAATTTTATCCCAAAATTAGAGCATGTTTGGAATAAATTCTCTAAAGCAAATTAACTTTCAAAATCAGCTTTGAGCAATTTTTCTGCAGAAATGAGCTTTAAGCTACCGATAATGTTTGGATATAAAGTACTAAAAGCTGTTTCAACTAGGCAAAATTAACCAAAAAATTAGTGTTTGAATAAAATGTACTAAAGGTCTTCGTAATTAGTAGGGACATTTAGGTACTTTACTTGGTTAGACCTGATTAATCCATAACCCTCGTTTTCTTGGATTATAGTTTAAATAGCTTTTTAGCTCCTAAAAGTTGATTTAATCAGTTATGTAATATATATGTTTGCCAAAATACCTATCAACCTAACTTAATCCAGATTCATTCGCGTTTGACCATCTTGAAATCAATCCCAAACATTTCTTAACTAGGGTAAGAATGGCAGATTGTGATGGAGTCTCACAAAGTAGCCCTTTTATATCGCAGACGCTTTGTTCTACTTTTCCTGTTTCTGTTTCTGTTTAACGCACTTTTCTGATTTCCTTTCCCTCAGTATTTGATGTCAACAAGATCACTAAAACTTTAAATTTTGTGCATGGGCAGCATTAAGTCCTGAGCTAAAGGCCAATTTAGATAAAGTTGTTACATCACAGAAGGTTATTCTTTTCATGAAGGGAACCAAGGAATTTCCACAATGTGGATTCTCAAATACGGTTGTGCAGATTTTGAAGACCTTGAATGTGCCTTTTGAAACAATTGACATTCTGGAAAATGAATTCTTGCGTCAGGGGTTGAAGGAGTATTCCAACTGGCCAACTTTTCCTCAACTTTACATTGATGGGGAATTTTATGGAGGCTGTGACATTACTGTTGGTGAGTTTATCATGCTGTGATTTTGATATTTCTTTAAAGTCTTGACATATTTTTATGTTGCCACCATCATCGCTGCATTACAAGCTGATCATGAATAATAATTCTTGGTTTCTGATGTCACAATATCCTTGGGCTCCTAGCCTCCTACTAAAGGAGCTTGCCTCTCTCAAAAGGGCTAGCAAACTTCCAGCATATAGTGGAAGACCTTTCACCTCTCAGCTGATGCAAGACTTGGTTCGACCAGACCCTGACTCATGCTAATCGCAATATTTGCAAAGTCACCCCCCTCCTCCGCCGGCCACCATTCCCCACCATACCCCAAAATTGGAAAATAAAAAAAATGATTTGGTGGTTCGATAGCAAATTGGTGCACTACGGAAACGAGACTCTATAGGTTTAGAAACTTGAGAATGGGGCATCATGTCCTGGTTGGTGATATCTTTGCAGTACACAAACTTTGTTGTCCATGTGCTTATAGAGGGAAGGGTGGAGCTGTTGGCTACTTCGAGTATGTACTCTTCACTAAGCAGTTGCATATTTTGTTCCCCTACAGATGCTTCCTCTCTCTAAAGGGCAAGCACCTTCCTCCTTCCAAGTGATGCTAGTCTCAATTCCATCTGCCACTCTTTTTACTGCGTACATGTTACATTTTTTGTTTTCTTGAATTTCATTGAAATCATTGTATCTTAGTAGTTGGCATTTTGGAGGACTGGAAGTACCTAGTTGAAGATACTTCTGCCTTTCTATATGTTGCACGCGGTGCAATTAGTAGATCAGTTGGTATCCTCTATTAATTAGCTACTAGAGGTACTGTATTCTTGTGGCACCATTGATGAACATTTCTGACTTCTTTTGGATTTGAGGACATATTCCATTACTGGGATAAGTTCCCCATCCGCAACCACATTGGCTTGCCTTGCTATCTGAAGTAAAAATCTGTCAGCTGTGGCATATTCTGCTGCATTAGAAGATAAAATAAGGTGCACACATACATAGTACTACTAGATTTTCTCCTTCCATTACAGTAATTATACAGTAAGGTGACCATACTAAACAGCATCAATTTGTCCTTGCTCAGTCAGTTTCACCATCTCGAGATCCATTTGCTATTTTTATTAGTTGGCACTGGTCCATGGAGACGTTTGTCCTTGCACCACACAAATTTTGCCAGTGACTTTGCTTCGGTCAGCTGATTTTCTTGAATTAAGTTGATACTGCAATTATTGAACTTATTACTCGTACAACTTAGATAATACAACGATGCTGCTGTTACCTGCTAATCTCTTCAGTTCCTGTGATCTTGCACCATTTGGCCTCCCACGACTTCGTCATTTAGGCACAGCTTGAAATGTTGAGCCTTCCTTTTCTTTTTTCCTTCAGGGATCTCCGCTATCACCACACCTTTTGAAGAGCAATTTCCATCTTTCGCTCGCACTTTTTCATCAGACAATCATTTCCTCCCATTTGTTGCACGTCCTGGTCGCTACTTTTTTGTCTAGAATCATTATATCATCAGATGAGGTGGTGAAAAATTCTGGAGCTCCGAATTTGATCCCTTTCTCTGTAGGTTTAGCTCTTAGGATCTCAATCAAAAGCCAAAGGATTACAGGCTCCACAACTAGTATCCACTCCAACATGCGTACCTTCCCCTGTTGAGAATAATGGGATTTTTTTGTTATATTACGAAGATGAGGCAATAGAACAGATGTACAGATTGAACTCTCTTGTGCAAAGGAACGTAAGTTGGAGGTATCCATGATCCTTCCTTTTTCAGAGGGTTGACTTCTGGGAAGAGGTGGCAGAATTCTGGCGCAAATTTTGTACCCTTTGATTTTTCTGTAGGTTCATTCACCATTTTGGCTTTTCATTTTTCTTCCAAAATTTCCCTCATCAGTTTGGCCAATTTTAATCACTCCCTTCAGGTTGAGAGTTTAGGAGACGTAGGGTACTTATCATTTCTTGTGCAATAACGGGTTTGCCAAGCATTGGCATCATGTAGAGGGGTAAGTTTGAGGTTAGGTTTCCAGCGAAGGATGGGTCTTGGTTTGGTGGGGTGGGGTACCACGGGTTGAGAGATTGTGAGGTGTTCAAAAAAAAGTGTTAGGGTTGATCAGGGGTACCTGGGGGTTGCATGGCCGAGTGCGTGTTTTTTTTTTTTTTTTGAGTGATTGGGCTGCAAGTAGGTGGTAGGCCTAGGATTAATCTCATTTCCTTCACACGTGTTTCCCACTTGTCTGTCCTCCTTTATACACACAAATCCGTTTACCACCTCTTTCTTTCATTGCTTCCACCTTGCTCCCATCTTTCTGTTGCCATTTAATGCATTCTTCTCTTCACGTCTCTTCCAGACATTCTCTTCATGCCTTTAATGTAGTAATCCTAAGCCATATCTTCCTGGGTCCCCTACAAAATTCATTGTAAGACGTGGGGTTTCGTTAAGGTCTTGCACCATTGAACTTGCTATCTCCTCTTCTTCTCTAAAATTGCTATCAACCGAGTTGAAGGAGGGCGTAGAGACCATATCAGTGAATGTACTGAGCTAGATGAGAATTCGTTGACATGGTTGACAATGAGAATTCATGGACATGGTTGACAATTCCCAGCCTTTCTACTGTTTGGACAAGTGAGATTCTAGATGATCTGTTTTGATCGACATTTTTATAAGCCCCGAGTGTTTGCTCAAACAGAGGCACCCCTTCTGCGATGTAAGATTGGTAGAGTCGAGTCCATTTGGTGTGGCTGATCTTTTCCTCAAGAGTGTTCAGTACCGCATCCAGAGGCTCAAAACATATGCTTTTGTCGTGACCAATTCTTTCACATCCAAAGCTTGCATGACAAACTTTTTCATAAATGCATGCAAGCCATGCAACTTTCTGGGTTTGAACAGGTAACAGCGGAATGAAACCCTCCCGAGAAGAGTGGTGAAGCCGATATAACTCGCACCTTCAGCCGAAAGTAGTCGTTGTATTTGCATCTTCTTCGACTTGAATCAAATTTTATGAGTTCACCAATACCGTTCCAATGTTTACCGTCAGTAAGTAGTGTTACCACTGGGAATTTTAAAACCACTCTTACCCACAGGTCTGTAGAAATGAACTTCACAGAATAGTAAATAATATGAGATTTCCACGGTTGTAAGACTAGAAGGCAGCCTTACACCGTCCAGGGGTTGTTTTCGAGGATAAGGTTTGCTTGAATTTCTGAGGAGATATGAAAGTGAAAACAACTTGGAATATGCTCTCTACAACACGACCTAGAAGAGTCCAGCTCTTTGACACATATTTCTGGATATCTCTCAGAGATCTTCTCGTTATCAATGATTTCCCCAAACACCACATGCCGAAAATCATTTTCAATCTCTATTCTCCTGACCCGGATCTCAGGGTTATTATTACACTTTATCCGTTCTAGTGGAGGATCAAAATTGTTGTTTTTCAAGGAGGGTAAACAATTTGTCATGGTTGAAGTTGGTTTGATTAGCAGGAGATTGGGGCTAGAGAAATTTCAGGTTGGCTTACGATGGAGTTGGATACGAGGAAGGGGCTGAAAACAGTCTGGGTAGGTGATGTATTTCGTTTTTCAGGCTAAGTTTGGACGAGGTGAATATTTGACAGAGAATATACTGAGAGGATCCTGACAACTTACCAAGAAAATACTGCGCTTAATGTTGCCAAATTTGCATTATTCCCTATTGGACATCAGTCGGGAAAACAGGTTATTTATTATTTCTTCTAGAAGTAAATGAGTTCAGAGCCGGTGGATTTGATACTAGTGAGAAAATCTTTACAAGGAAAATACAATAATCGTTCGCCGGGGGAGGGGGGGGGGGGTGAAGAAATTAAGAAGAGTAGTAAAGTGGGATTCAGGAAGGAGGAGTGATGTGTAAGACATATGGGGGACAGAGGCATTTAATTACAACTAGGTGACTTGATGGGCAGTAACTCGGGTTTTAAGAGAGTAATGAAAAGGGGGAGGGGGGGTGGATGGAGTATTTTCCTGGGGAAATTGTACGGTGGAACATCTTTGCTCTACAGATGTTTGAGAGGGGTGATGAGGGAAATTTCTGGGGACACAAGGTGTGTATTATAGAGTGGTGTGGGGGGGGGGGGTGGGGTACAGAAAACAATTTTAGAAAGAGGGAAGAAGGCATATTTTTGGCTAGGAGGAGAACAACAAAACCTGCACTAAACCTAATTCTGGTGAAAACTTTGGAGGTAGTAAAGAAGATAGGAGAGATTTGGAATGGCGAAAAACAGCAAAGATATCTGGGGTTAAATCAAGATATTTGACCCGTTCATCAGATTGATTTGATTGGGGGGGGGGGGGGGGGGCCCGTGTTTAAGAAGTAGGGGAGTTGTGAAGTGCTATATCTGGGTATGGATTAGTTCCATCACCATGAAGTTGTGCAGAGGTCTCTGTTACACGGACCCTTCACTTTGGGGTGAAGGGGCAGTGTCGACATGACCAACAAGGACACCGACGCAGGATCCATGTCAGACTCGCCATTTACTGGACGGATACGCCACGTTGACAATTCCGGTGGAAGAAGATCAAAGAAAGAAGGGGCTGCAGATGTGGTCCATAAGGGTAGAAGAAGAAGAAGAGGAGGAAGAGAGGAGAAAGAGGAGAGAGAGTTACGGGTGGAAGAAGAAGAGGAGGAGAGAGGAGTGAGTTAGGGGTAGAATAAGAAGAGGAGAGAGACAGAGAAACACTCTCTTTTATCACGTGGGAGGTGGGAGTAGGGGTGCAACTTAGACGGGTTGGGTTGGGTTTTAACCCAACCTGAGAAAACCCAACATTTTAAAAGTTCATCTCAACCCAGCCCAACTTGGGCTTTTTGCAAAAAAAAACAACCCGACCCAACCCAAGTAAAAATACTACGAATCGGGTTTTAACCCAAAAAAACCCAAGTGCAACTAACATCATTAAATCCATCACTTTTTTTTTGAAGCGGGCAAAGTGACCGTTAGAGAGTGCGAGTGACTTCTTAGAGAGAGAAAGTGTAGTTGCAGCTGTTTCCGGTGCCGTTGCCTGAGTACGGCGGCTGGCGACCGCTCTGCTAGCGGCTGGTGGCTTGTTTCTAGTCGGAGGTACCCATTTTTGGCCGTGAGGTGGCCGGAATCTGAGTTCCTTTATAGAGAGAGTGATGATTGTCTCTGGTCTTAGGAGTTTTAGAGAGAGTGAGAGGTTGTAGGCCGTGAGGTGGCCGGAATTCGGTTGCTCCGCTGATGTGCGATGGTGGTGCCGTTTTTATTTGTTCGGCCGGTTCTATTCCGGGAGTGGGCTCGGCAGGTGAGGAAATTCCTACGACAGATCTGGGTTTCATCTTTCCGGCCTCCTCCGGTGCTGTTGTCGTTTTTCCTGTGGTCCGTGTCCGGAGCTGTCACGACGTTCGCTATCGTGTCTGGAAGTTTGGCCGGGATCTGACCGAGATCTAGCCAGAATCTGTTACGGGTTCACTGTCCGGCGTCGGTGTTTTGCTTCTTCCCCAGCCGTCCCCTCTCCCCTTCCCTTCCCCCCCCTCTCCCCAGCCGTTTCTACTTCTTTGCGCCGACCCTTTTTGGGGATGCTGCGCTGGCCTTTTTTGGGCAAAATTCGTTAACTAGGTTTTTTTTTTTTTGGGTTAAGATGGGTTAGCCTGGTTTTAATGGGCTTGACCCATTTTAATTCATATGAACATTAACCCAGCTCAGACCAACCCACTTTTAAATTGGTTGGGTTTGATGGGTTAAAACCTGTCCGTATCTGAGCTGGGTTGGTTAAAGCCCATTCTAACCCAACCCAAATTGCAGCCCTAGGTGGGAGCTATTGAGCGTTGACAGATCTAATCGATGAGTTGACTGTTCCTTTTTCCCTTTTTTTTGGGCAAGTATCATTCTCAACCTCAAGTTTCATAGAAATATTGAATACAACCCAATTAAGTGAAAAACTCCTTGTGACCCATATACCATCTATAATATTACACATATACCCTTAAAAGTCAAACTCAAGTTCAGACGTGTCCCTGTGTACGTGCGACTACAGATTCGTGTCCCCTTGTCCTGATATATCAGAAATTGGCGAGTTCGACACTTGGACACGTGTCCTATCCGGGTGCTGACACCGAGTCCATGTAACGTAGGCAGAGGTGTTGATAAGGATGAGGGAGGAAAGTGGTCTTGTTATTCAATAAGAGATTTGAGATGGATGTGATCTGGTCAAAATTTTAGTCAGATTCGTCAGCATGATTTGATAGAAGAAATGGCCAGTAATAAGAGAGATGGGGGTGATGTGCTCAATATCTGGAAATGGGTTTATTGCTATCATGATGTTATGCAAAGGTGTTTAGAGGGAGGACTTGGGTTTGGTCAGGCAATACAACCTTAGGTTGGGTTTCTAGACAGAGAAAAAGATTCCAGAGAGAAGGGCTTTGGCGAAGCTAAAGCTTTGGTTTTTGTGTGTGGTTTTAATTTATGAAGCACGGGTGAGACAGTTTGGGTAAAGCACAAGCACCGGGTGCACGTCGGGTGCGTGTGCGGATCGTGTGTGGCATAGGTGCACACTGGATGTGTGTCCAAAATTGAATATATAAATCAATATTTTGAAATTTGGGTGCGGTCGAGGCGCACATCCAATACTTCAGAGTCAAAGTCAAATGTTCAAACCCAAAAATATCGCGTATTAGGGTTTTCCGTCAAGAGGAGATCGGAGAGAGAGATAGAAGTATTAAGTATTCACCGGCAACCAAAGGCGTCTGTGGCACGTGGCGCCCCATGGCAACAGCGGCGTGCGGCATCTAGTAATAGCACCTGTGATATATGAAGCACGGACACGGGTGGAGGTGTGGGTACGACACGGATGCGGATACAGAGATACGGCATTTTTGAAAATTGTAGGATACGGGTGAGTGGGAATACGACAAATTTTAGAAATATTTTCTTAACTGTGTATACTTAGTATTGAATTTCTAAACAATTTGAATCTTAAGAATTATAATATAAGTATTACATATATGTAAATATTCAAACGAAAGTAGTAAATGTTTAGGTTTAATGGGTTGCTTCATAAATTTGGAAGTTTTTAATAAAAATAGTGAGAGTTTGTTAAGTTTAATGGGCTGTTTTGTAAATATTAAAATTGTATAGTTGAACACAATAAAATTTGTATGTGGTATTGCTTTTATTTCTTGGAAGTATTAGGGTTGGTTAAGTAATAAGTTAATAAGTAGGTTAAATGAAATAACAAATTTGTTTCCAGCCGCATCGTGACATCGATAACATCGACATCTATAACAATGGGATTCCCTCTTCTTCATCTTCACCTCTCATATTCCTTGCCGGTGGTCGCAAAAGGTGGTTGCTGGAGTGGCCAGTGGTCGCCGGTGGTCACTGATCTGCTCTTTCCACAGATCTGATACGTACGCAAGCCGCACCCGGTATTTAAGACATTAAAAAAATAAAAAATAAATACTGGACATGCACCCATGCCCGCACACGACGCGCACCCGGTGCTAGTGCTTTACCCGCAGTAGCGCACCCGGTGCTGGTGCCTCACCCAAAGTGGCGCACCAGTGATTCATAGCCTGTGATTTTGGAGGAGAAGGAGACACCTGGATGATATCGTGTATCCAATGAATTTGCTATTTTATTTAAGTGCTGACTTGTTAATATATTACTTAAACTCGTCCTAGTACTTTAAAGAAGTAACAATAGTACCTCATACAAATTTTATTGTATTCAGCTATACATTCTAATATTTAAGAAATAGCCCATTAAACTTAACAAACTCTCACTAATTTGGTTAGAAACATCAATATTCACGAAACAACCCATTAAACTTAACAAACTCTTACTACTTTGGTTGGAACTATTAATATGTTTTTAACATATTTATATAGTACTTTTATTATGATATCTGCTTATCACCCCTACATCCATACCCTGTAATTTCTTAAAAATGACGTATTCGCGTGTCCGCACTCATGTCATTTTCGCACCCGCACCGGAATCCATGCTTCCTAGGTTATATCAAAACTGTCATTGCCACATGATTTGGGAGTCACCTATGGAGACTAACTTTGGAGCACTATAGGGATCCCAACCTCAAAATTGTTCCCCAAAGTGACTTCACTTATTGTGATTCAACAGTTCAAATGGCATCAGACTTTGCACGAGGATGTAATACATGCAAAGAAAATCATAACCGCAATATAGGCTTCCAAGTAACAGATATATATGATGGTTCACTGAGGTGAGTTGATAATAATGGTTAGATGGAATACTCCGGGGTTCTAGTGTTGTGTTGTGCTGGAAATAGCTTTAGCTGTTCCTACTTGGAACACATAGCTAATTCTAGCAAATGAACTTATTGAGCTTTTGAAGGTTTTCAGAGTAGAGCAAATAAAGTTGATGCATCATCTTGAGCCAATTGAGACGATAGTGGTTGGATAATTCGGTTTGCTCATAGGACTTTTGACTCCCTTTTCTTCTATTTATGGCTTTATGCCAGATTGATGTGCGTCTATACCGAAGGTAGTACTTGCAATGGCATCTTGTACTTTCAGCTGTGTAGGCACTTGGGTTTAAACCCTATAACTTTGACATGATACAATGGCGTGACAGCTCCGAGTTAAAACTTATGGTTGATTTATTTGCTTATATCTCAAGCTTCAAGTGCTTGTCATGTGTAATCGCACTTCTCTTGGTAATTCGTCTTTGTCAAAATGCGTTCTATGCTTGTGATTGGTCAAGTTGAACAAATTGGCCTTTTATATCTAACTCGAAAAATCCTCTTGCAGAGGCATTTAAGAGCGGGGAGCTTCAGGAACTATTGGAGAAGGCTCTATGCTCCTGATTGGCTATCATTTGTTACCTAGTTGCTTTTGTCTCCGGTTAATGGCAGCAAGTGCCCTCCATATATTTGTATCTTGCATAATATGTTCCTAGACTTGCAAGCCTATGTATATTTGTTTTGCTTCTTGTCTCTTTTGTCGTAGCTGAAATTCATGGCATGCCTGAGTGAGGATACCGACTGATGGAGAGCTGCACAAAAGAACTAACTTTAGTTACGTGCTTTAATAGTCCAAGATCCTTTTGATTCTAGTAATGTGCCAACACTATGTAAAGGGAAAATCGGCCCCCACTAGCCACCACCGAAAAGAAAGAACTTATAGTCCCTTTTCTTTTATTATTTGGTTGTCGCACGAAGTGGACGGCGGAGGGCCCCTAAACCATCGCTAATGTAGCTGAAATCAACCATGATCATCACAGCCCCTCACTGATCATCACGGGTCCTTGAACTGGGATCTACTGGTTGGGATCAACCGCCATGGTTTTGGCTAATATTAACGAGTGTGTAGGATATAAATGAAATTAAAACCACTAGGAAATCGCATTTATATGCATACGTTACAATTATGTGTTAGGAAAAGATGGAAGAGAAGTCAGTTGTTTTAGGACTCGTGCCAACTTAAAACCTACTCGGCGTTTCATTGGAATGTGGTCCTATTCGTCCATTCTGTCTTGAATCTTTGATTAGGATCATACCCAGTAGAACCGGAATTAGCCGTGGCCCTCCCAATTTTTTTTAGTAATTGCAGCTATAATGAGTTTTGAGTTACTTGAACATGGCTAGCATGTCATTTTGATGCATGAGGTAAGCCGGCGAGTATCACGCACATGAGACCACTCTTGTAATTTCATGCATGTTATGATCTATACTAACCCAAATTTCTTGGGACCAAACTGAGTGCTTGTAGGCACAATATTTTGTCATATAATATTTCACTCACATGGAAGTCCACAACTGCAATTGACAAGGAAGCTCGAAGACTTGTTTGGATAGTTATTTGTCTAGCCTGTATAGCTAACGCTAATGTAAAGCTAACGGTAATATCAAACATGAATTGCCAGCGACATGAGGCAGATCTAGGTTATAGTTGTTTAATTGCCAATCATTTTGGTTTGTAATAGAGATTGTAGAGTTTTTCATACTCGATTGTATGTCTGCATAAGTTCTAACTATTAATGCAATTCTCCTGATTGAACTTCCTAAAATTAGTATAAACAAGGGTAATTTTTTTACCCGGCACACAAACGGACTAATTTATTCATCCCATTTTTTATATTTTTTTTCCGTCGAGTATTATGCCAAACCACATGGCGTAAATAAAATGCTGAATCTATTCTCAATAAGCATGATTGCTTTGTTATTTGGTAAGAAGTTTTACAATTGTACGCAGTAAATAAACCGAAAGACTAAGCTTTATGTGAGATTTGGTAATGAACCAATTGATATGGCATTGAGTCACTTCTCTAGGCAAAACTAGGAACTTCAGCAATCAGCAAGTGAGATAAGCTGGTCAACTACGTTTGGATCTGCTAGCGTGCTTGTGTCTCCAAGCTCATTTAATTGCCTAGAAGCAATTTTCCTTAGGATCCTCCTCATGATCTTTCCGCTTCTCGTCTTGGGAAGACCAGGTGCCCAGTGAATTTTGTCAGGAGCTGCAAAAGCTCCAATCTGAAATGTGACAAAAACAGGCTTCAGTTTATACCTTTTTTAGGTACCAATGCTACTTATACAGGAAAAGCATCCATGTGTAAGCTTATCATTGATCATTTCCTTTTATAGAGCATTTACGAAATATTAAGGAGCTTAGAATGGAGATTATTGCTACATCCTATAGCTGAAAAGTGATATATTATGTGTAACCTGTTTGCCGCAAAATGCTTGTAAAGTTTGACATCAGAAATCACGTTTTGATGTAGAACTAGTGGTTAGGTTTCACACCATATACTATGAAAGCAAAATGAACCGTGATGCTATAAATAACTGTGAATGGTCCAAGTATCTCTTGAAATCAAACAAAGCTAGAATCAGGTCTGGAGCAAATTCCAGATTCCCCCAGCTTGCGTCACTATATCTGTATCTATTTGTAAAACATGAGATGTTAAAGTCTGCAACACTGATAGTGATTGGAATGGACTTCTGTGGGTGGATTAGGAATGCGTACCTAGAAAATAGAGAACCCCCCGAATGATGTGCCTACTGTTGTGCAATTCTAAGAGGAGTGAGACGCATCAATTGGGAGTTGAGATATGGGATCCAAAGGCGGAAATTTTTTCCTAGTGGCCCTCTTTGGAATGGCTTGGAGAATTTGGGAGGAGAGAGAGAACACGTCTTGTAGTCTATTGTCAGTCAAGATTGGAGCATGTGCAATGGTTAAATACAGCGAGGTAATAACCTATTGCGGGGTCAGCTTTGGGTTGGAGAAGCTTACTTGGTACCATTCTGTCGCTGGATACATTGAGTGGGTTGGTCAGTCTTGAAACTTGATATGTAGGTGGCCCTCTAAAGGATCAAGTTCTGGATCTTATTATTCAAGTTGGTGCCTGTTCTGCTATCTATTTCAGAATGTGGAGCAAATTGCTCTCCTCGTCTTAGGAGGAACTTTCACGAATAGGGAGCTTGAGACTATTGATTTTTTCGCAGGTCAGTTGTAAAGCACTTCTTTTTCCTACGGTCAGTACAGAATCACTAGAATTCCCATAAAGGACGTCTTGCTTAAGAAAAAACAACATACTGTCTGTCATTTGATTTTATCTCTGTTTCTTCTATATGTTCTCTTCTTTTATGTTTTTATGCTCTCTATAAAACAGGGGTAAGGCTGTGACAGAGTGTAGTAGGTCATGCTAAGAAGGGGGTCGATATCAAATAAATGGCTTCTGCATCTGGTGGCATTTTTGGTCGGAATAAGTGATAATTGAAGGTGTTAATAAAAGTTGGATACGAAGTATTTATGTTGATAATTTCTAGGACTGCTCAGTGTTTCCTTTGGCATGTTTTACTAACTGGGTAACCCTTTCTGTGCCTTCTGATAGTGCACTAACAGCCACCCACCCTTACCCCGCCACCCAACCAAAAAGTAGAGGGAACTCAGGGAAGCTGTAAACTTAGGTGCCACCAAGCAGGTACCCCATTTTACTCTCATCAAAAAGCTACACAAGGCTAGTGAACCAAGAAATGGCCCTAAGAGGCTACCTATCAACAAATGGCTTCAATAGTTCAATAATAAAGGATATAACCAAACACACCTGGTTTCTCACAGCAAGCACAAGACTTCGTCGGAGTTCTTCACTGTAAGGAACACCCTCCACTAAAGTAACAAATGCATATATGCCCTGCCCTTTAACCTAAGAACAGAGGAAACACACAATATGGTCGGAACAAATATTGCAGTGTTCAAAATACTTCCTGTCAAAGTTTAAATCGCATACATAACAAACACACATAAATACCTCATGCTCAACACCGACCACAGCAGCTTCAGCACACTGGGGATGTGAAACTAGAGCAGATTCCACTTCTGCAGTGCCGATTCGGTGTCCACTAAATTTGACACAAAAACAACAAACAGCAAAAAAAATAGAAACAAGGAAAAAGAGTCATAAAATCGCTAGCCAACATCTAATTTTTCAAGCTTATTTAGATAAGCTATACGCATCTGTCTATCTTTCAAACTTGTGTGATAGATGGTACCTCACGTTAATAACATCATCCACTCTTCCCGTGAGCCAGTGGTATCCATCTTTGTCCCTGGCACAAATATTGACAAGCTTACTGAGTAGCACGAAGTATGTACAGCTCAATAGTTCAGAGACCAGAAAAGAAGCACCTGATAGCATTCAGACAATCACCATTTAATATTAAGGACAATTATGAAATCTAACCAGGAATTACCTGCTACAGCCATCACCGCTAAAATAATAGCCAGGGAATGCTTTGAAGTATGTAGTTTCATATCTTTCATGATCCCCATAAAGAGTTCGGAATGCTCCAGGCCATGAACTTTTCACACACAAATATCCACTGCACTCGCCTTCAATCTCAACACCTTTCTCATCCACTATGACAGGCTGCATCAACATAAGCAAACAAGACTATGAAGTTAAGTAGAAGGCAAGAGTGATCCTACGAGGAAGCAGTATTACTATTACGTAAAAGGATGGCATGGGTGCACTCATCTTTGGCTACTACCTGAACCCCAAAGAAAGGAAAAGTAGCAGAGCCGGGTTTTTGTGGCCATGCACCAGGTAGTGGAGTAATCTGCAACGCAACAATGGCAACCCGCATAACTGTTAGAATGGTCATCGGTGCACAACTAACATTTAAAGTACCTAAGTAAAAAAGAATGACAACCATGAAGCCACCAGTCTCTGTCTGCCACCAAGTGTCGGATATGGGGCACCTTGAGTCTCCGACTACATTAAAAAACCACCTGTTCAAGACACCAAATAAAAGGTAACACATTAGGAGTTTACATCATTTTTACTTCAGAGATATATTTTGCTCAGAAAAAATAAAGCTAAGAACCTCCATGCACTTGGATTAATGGGCTCGCCTACACTTCCAAGGACTCGTAAAGATTTGCGTGAATAACGGGTAACATGCTGCATCATAAACGGCATTCAAAATTAGTAAGCCAATTATGAAAAATTTCTCTCCCTCTCTCTCTCTCTCTGTCTCTCTCTCCTACACACACACATGCACACACTTAGACACACCCCAAAGGGGTGGGTCCAGCCAAAAGCACGAGCCACTGCTTTAGTTGCCTGGTAAACATTTCAATGGGCAGCATTTCCCTCATTTCTGGAGAAGCTGATCCCCAAAGGTTCAAAACCATATTGTTGGATGGGTAGATAACATAACGCCACAATTAATACCAAAAGCAAGTCAAAGAATCATCATCAAGCTTTTGGCACAAACTCTTTGGAGTCGGCTGCGTGTATTCCACTCTCCCCTATCCAAGCACCTGCCTAAGTTCCTACCAATCATATATTCTCTCACAACTCCAATTATTCTTGGTCTAGCTTACGTCATCTTAAAAGTAAAGTTCCCTCATCTTTCGCTCAATTGGTGCTACCCCCACCTCCTTAAGGATATTCTCATTTCTTATTCAATGTGAGGATCTTCCAAATATAAAATAAGATGAGAATAAAAAATATGCTTGTAGGGAAAGTCCATCACTTGGTTTACTTTAACATGAATGTAAGAATATATCATCACTGGTGTAACATATATATAATTAGCAATAGCTCCTAAAAGCCTCAAGCAGATTGAGTTCCTTATGTTTAACAAGCAGAAGTTGGAGACATTTTGAGAGAGTCAGCTGAAGTGATTTGGGTTGCATCCAAGGCCCCGCCCTTATGAATTTTTTTTTTCTCCTAAGAAAGAATATATGGTTGGGTTGCATCCAATCATATATTCTCTGAAAACTCCAATTATTCTAGGTCTAGCTTACCTCGTCTTAAAAGCAAAGTTCCCTCATCCTTCGCTCGATTGGTGCCACCCCACCGGCCAACCTCCTTAAGGATATTCTCATTTCTTATTCGCTGTGAGGATCTTTCAAATATAAAAATAACATGAGGAAAAAAAATGCGTTGTGAAAATCCACGACATGGTTTACTTGAACATCAATGGAAGAACATCTCATCACTGGGGTCTCATATGTATAATTAGCAATAGCTCCTAAAAGCCACAAGCATACCGAGTTCCTTATGTTTAACAAGCACAAGTTGGAGACATTTTGAGAGAGTCAGCTGAGGTGATTTGGATTGCATCCAAGGCCCCGCCCTTATTAATATTTCTCCTAAAAAAGAATAGTTTTAACAACGACGCTCCTGGAGCAAGAAAATTGGGATGGCTTTCAAAGAGAATCCGCGAGTCTCAGAAGTCAAAGTCTCGAATTTGTGGTCAAAGACACGACTAATAATTATGTTTGCGAAAAGGAATTTAACCATGTGGCATTCTCTTAGGTGCACAAGAAAGCGACTATCATCGGCATACTAGAGATAATTGCGAAGATACCTGAGATCTCTAGGTGGAGAAAAGAGCTTTAATCTACTGAATCAAGTTCACCGATGAATGTTCTCTTAGGTTGAATATTTTTCTTTTAGACATTTCCCCCAAAACTAAAGAAAGAGATACACTTCTTTTTTAAATACAAGAATCCCAGTTAGGTTTAAACAAAATGAAAAAAATGCAAATCATTCTTTTCTTAAATACTAGCGTTTGGACGTAATATTAAACAATTTTATTGACATCCAAACCTACCAATATGAATTACAAATCACACACTCTCATGGCTGATTTCCACTCTCACTTTCAAGACATGCTTTCTGACCAGTATTGTACCTCTTACTGTAATGACCCAGTCCACAAGCCCACCCCAGCGCAATGCCTCTCTCAAAATTTACAAATTAAACACTCCCATGGTTGATTTCCACTCTCACTTTCAAGACATGCTTTTGACAAGGATTGTACGTCTTACGGTAATGACCCAGTCAACAGGCCTAACTGGGCAATGCCTCCCTCAAAAGTGCTATGCATCGCAGGTACTTCTAAGGTTGTAGGTAGGGTCTCCAAATCCAATGTCTGGCACCATAATCTTCCCTCCATATGCCTTAGAGTCCTCGCTATGGCTCAGTCACACAGTGCAGGAACTTCCTCTCTAGCTAATGTGAACCCACACCAGCAACCCGTTCGGACAACCCGGTCCGAGCTTTCGGTAACCTAACTCTGATATCTTTAACGACCCAAGTCCATTGGTGTAACATGTTTTGCTACAATTATGGTTGTAACACTAATGTTGCTACCTCAAACTAAATCATCACAAGATATCTTTAGTGGCACTATTATGGTAACAAGCCGGATCCACAGCCAACCACTAGGCAATGTCTCGCTCAAAGGGGCTAGGCAGGTAGGTACTTACGAGTTAATGGGTAGGGTCTTATAAGGTCACTCCAAAATACTCTCAAACTTGATGTGGAATATCACAATCTCACATGTTTATGCCTAAGCGTCCTTGCTAAGGCCCATTCTCATCATCCGGCAATTTTTGTGCCTTTGTGTCCCAACCTCCGACAACCCGACTGGATAGTCAAGCGCGAGCTTTTGAGAGTTGGCTCTGCTACAATCTGTAACAACCTGGCTACAGCAGGCCAATCACAAACTCTTACACATTAAAATGTGGGATATCACAATCTTCCCTTCTTGTACCTTTGCATCCTTTTTAAAGTTCAGTCACACGAAGCCCAAGAACTTCCTCTCTTATTAACATGACGCTAAGACTCCGTCACACAGCCCAGGAACTTCCTCTCTAGCTAATGTGGACACACCTAACCAACACCAGCAACCTATCGAACAATCTGACCCGAGCTTTCAAGAGTCGACTCTGTCACCATCGATACCGGCCCAGTCCATAGCTTCACCACAAGCTAAAGCCTCCCTCAAAAGGGCTAGTCAAGTAAGTAAGTCTAAGATCGTAGGCAAGGTCTTAAAAGGCCTATCACAAACTCTCCTGCGTAGAATGTGGAATATCATACCAAGAAAATATCGGTGATGACATGGTTCTACTAGATTGCCATTTAAGAATTTATACATGTTGTCGTACTTAAGAGAAATCGATATGCAAGATCTATATGAAACCTATAGATATACTTTGTTTGTGCAGCAAATGTATGGGTTAGAGTTGCCAGAAGTTTATAGTAACCAAAAAGAGCTTTCAGCTTTTCACTCCTTGGGTGTTTAGATGCATGGAAGTCATCTTCGTATCTTTCCATAGTAATCTTCAATTTTCTCTCTCCCTTCAAAAAGAAACTTAGCAAATAACTATATGTAGTGCGGTAGTAGCTCATAGTCCTCATTAGAAGCAATGATTTATGTCTTCTCTAGAAGTAAAATCGTGTATGCAAACTTGACGATTTTCTTGCCTCATCTCCATCACGCATGAGAGACCGCACCAGTGTGGGGGCAGTGTAGAATATTGTCACCTTGTACTTGTCAACAATGTCCCAGCAACGTCCGGGATCTGGATAGTTTGGAGCCTGGGCAATGTCACGAGATATGAGTTCAGAGGATGTATAATCACATTAAAACTCCTTGTTTAAGAAATCATGAAAGTTAGAACCAGGAAACTGAAGCAAATAGATTTTGTACAATACTGAATGTAATGCAATTGACTCTACTGTGACCTAGTGTCTACATAGCATGGATATGGACACAAAAAATATAGGAGACAGATGCAGCAAGGATCTGGAATTATGCTCTGTCATAAAAAGGATATGGGAGTAAAAATAGATGCATAAGTACAAGTTCTACGAGTTAAGGAACAACCTCAGATGAGTCAAACATACGTTTTGAACATCATCCATACTCTTAGGAAAAACATGATATTAATATTTCCCGAAAAGTCAAGATTTATTGATATATTTTTAGCATGTTTAGAGACCATAAATCAAGAGATGAAATGAGAGTATACATCAGGTGTATAGACCCCAGACCATAGGCTCATCCTGCAGCCAGTAACATCACAGGGAATTTGACTCTCTCAGGAAGGGCTAGTCAACGATCTTTCCCTTGTAGGCTGTAGCAAATAGATATTACCCCTGCTAAGCCCATCATAACCAAGTCAGAAGCCCAAAATTTCCCACTCTAACAGGTCTGGATATACTTGGCTTCCCCTCTGTTTCCCCCACCTATCAGATGTCCGGTTTGCGTCATTTACTCTGTATTGCCACGGTTGCCTCACGCATGATACACGGCATGTATTTTACGATGCAATATTTGACGTAAAACAATATGAATGTGGTAAAACCATACACTTTAGTTCTTTTTTACTTGTTTGTTTGGGAATTTGTATTTGAAATTTGCAGAATCTTTACTTCTTATAACTTTGTTTTCCTACGCAATAGTCTATTATGGGTTTAACAGTTTTTCCCCAGTGATGCCAACTTGTCAATTAGAATCTGGCATTACTTGTATCGTTGTATTTGTTTTTACTGGATTTTAAACTGTAAAAAAGCCAGTCTTTCTAATTAGACAATCCTTCTTATTATTTGAATCACCGGATGAGCCATTTGATGCCTCACCTTGGTATATCTTTAACTTTGGCTTATTCTTACACAAGTAAAAGTATAGCTTTCATAACTTGAACTTATTGATGACTTACTACAAATGTGTATCAAGGACTCCTTGGTTGCATAAATTTAACATGTAAAATGAGTTTGGGGACTGTCGGACACCTATTCTCGCAATTCAATTGACTCTCCTTATTAAGAACATAGTTTAATGCTGTCACATCACAGAATACAGGTCGACCTGCTTTGTAGCTGGGGTAAATATGTTTGACGCGACACCAGCCAGGATTCTGTGATTAAGAAATGAAGGCTATATCTCATCAGGTTCCTATTCTTTATTCTGCTTTCTATTACACCCAATCAGAGAAACATAATCTGAAAGTCAATTTGGTCCTGCTAGATAGACCTTAAATGTAGCACCAAATTTTGGTGCAAAACAAACTTTAGCAACTAAATTTAGCCTCGAAAAGTAAGGGAAAATTTTCAGCGGATATTAGCATTTACGTCAAAGTTACGGCCTTTTGAGCTAAATTTCAGACTTTAACAATGTGGAATCAATTTTCTAAGTTTCTTGTTTGTAAGTGACATGTACTTAGATCAAGAAATAAAAAATGAAAGCACAGAGGAGCAAAGTTCGTGTAGCCAGGAGTAATGAACTTGCTGAAAGAACCAGAGACGCCTTTCAGTTTGATCACTTTAATACTAGCTCCTAAATCTTCATAACTCGTGTATCAAAGTGAGTCTGCTTGGACACTCAGATGATGTCTAGTAATCTACTCTTACTAAATAGCAATGTTCTTAAACAGGGACCAAACCGGCCAGTTTAAACCAGTTCGGGCCGTGACCCAATCACATTACCGAACTGATTGACTCCTACTAACCTGAGCTAACCAGGCTAAAAGTGAAAACCGGCAAGAATTATGAATACACAATCCAAATCGGCAAACCTGACCGATTCTCTCCGGTCAAATTCACCATCAAATCTCTGCCATGTCCATATTTTGTGCAGTGAGCTTCCTCAAATCTTTATTTCGGGCGTTGAAATCTTTTGTGTCCATACGGTTTCAGTTACTTAGCTCCATTAGAAGTGGGATTTTGGCCTGTATGTTCAGCCAGGTTGAGAAAGAAAGAGTGGCATAGGAAGACTGGAAGAGGGATGGATAGGTTGAGTTGACGTGCCGCTCATTCCTAATCACTTGTATTTTGCTTTTTAGATTTTACACATGTAAGCCACGTGGCTCTAGAAGAATTTTGACATTTCATTCAATTCAGGTATCCAATTTGAACAATGTTATTATATGAGTTTAGACCTGCTTTTGAGTATTTTTGCCGTACTTTTTTATATCCCATTCTTTTATACGTTTTGTATATTGATATTGGTTACAATTTCTATGACATGATTATGAAATCATGGTTGAACCACGGCTTGACTCTGCTTGAACCAGTGACCCGTGAACCAGTTCATTCTGGTTCCATGACCGGTCTGGCTTTACAACTTTGCCAAATAGTGTGTCATGCTCGTTGTACCAAATATACGTCTAACTGTTTCAAAGTTCCCAAGTTCATTCTCGCAAATACCTGCCCTTCAGTATCCTGACTAGAGTTCATTTATACCACCAGCGCCTACTCTTCTATTTTTTTAAATCTGTTCATTGAAATAATTATTATGTCAACATGCATCAATTACCCCATATAAAAGTTGCATAAATGGGCACTTAAGCTGTTTTTGAAGTTTTCATTTACTTACCCCTTCATAAACTACAACTCCAGCTCCATTAAGCAGAGGTCCATAAGTTACATAGCTGTGTCCAGTTATCCAACCACAGTCTGCCGTACACCTAAAATAAAGGGGAAACTTGTCAGCTTCTAGTGATACCAATAGCTTTAATCTAGTCCATAATCGGGAAGCTAGGAAAACACGAACAGAAACTAGCTTTTTACGTTACCAATATACGTCTGACGGTTTATAGTCAAATGCATACTTGAATGTTGTTGCAGTATATATCATGTATCCACCTGTTGTATGTAGAACACCCTATCATTGGCCAAAGAATTTTAATTAGCACACTCAAGTACCAAAAGAAAAAAGAGTACTCGAGTATTCGACGGGACTTCAATTACCTTAGGCTTTCCGGTGCTCCCACTCGTATAGAGCAGAAAAAGTGGATCCTCCGAATCAAGCCACTCCACAGCACACGTCGTGGCACATTTGGGAACAACATCCTGGAAAGAAGGGCCAAAATCAACTCCTTTTAGTAGGAGAGTCATATTTAGGATGAATGGATTAACAGCATTACACCTACATATGAAGTGAGATAAGAACTCAGAGTAGAAGCTGGGTGTATTGACTATGTTGTTGCTCAAAATAAGTGTGACAAATATCCAAATTAAGGAATAGAAGGTAAAAAAATAGGATGTGAGGACAAGTGATTATATCAGATGTAGCAAAAGGAGCTCTCGAAGTTTATGATACCAGACCTTTTGCTGAATAAGAATAACGGTGCAAATACCAATTTCAAGCCTGTGCAAGTGCCTAGAGTTGTTAATGTGCAAAAGATCACAAAAGATGTTATAAACTTTTGAAGTTCTTCAAGACCCCAAACAGCGAACTTAGAGAATTTCGACTACGACTAACTTAGAGAGTATTTTCTAGTTGCTTTTTCTTGGTGTGTGGCTTGACCTTGGCAGGTAAGCTTAGAGGTAAGAAATCGCTGTTTTTTCTTTTAAGCACTGTACAACTTCATATGCAGTTTTAGTAAAGACTTTCATATAAGACCCAAAAGCATAAGAAGACGATATCAAAAGTTACCGAAATAAGTAAAAGGAAGTAAGTGATAGAAAAAGCCTTTATGGTACGTCGTACGATATGTTGCTCCGAAAGGAAGTAGCTTATTAAGTGTAGCTAAAACATAGATTGTAGAAAATATAGGGAATTCACAATTCGGAAATCATGTGGAGTAGCACCACCTAAAGATAAGAGTCTATTATTGTGCAATTACTTTTTATCTTTATCTTTATCTTTTTTTCTTTTTGGGAGGGGTTGTGGTTGGGGGGGGGGGGTGTACTTAAGCCAGTTTAGCCATGTGCTGAAAATTACTTCTTTGCGAGCGCCGTAGTGCAAATTAATGCGAGCGGAATATTATGTTGAAAGTCATTGCCTCAAGAACTGGATTATTTCATCTACAGTATATACACAAACTCTTCATACAATACACAAAAGATCGCCAACCTTCCTAATGTATAATATTTATATCCATTGATTGCGGTACTTCTGTCCCTATGAATAACAAGACAACTGACCCAATGAACAAAAAAATTAAGATATAGCAATGAGGAAGATGTATAGAGTTAATATTCAATGCAGCCTTATAAAGAAAAAGCAACACAAGGAACTACAGAATCTAGAGAGATTTCGTATGCGAGTCGTGATGTAAGAACTTTTGGTAATAGAAGAACTTCAAGTTTCCTTTCTTTTCTTGTAAGTTGTCAATCAATATACTCTAAGAACATATCCCCACCTGCCACCAGATATCTCTTTCCTCTTGCCATTCTGTAGCTTCCCTCTTCATAGCTGATGCATTTTCGTAGGTAAGGCATGCATCTGCTTGGGAGGAAGAAGAAAAGGTTAAAAGGCATGAGGTCTGAACTTATGTAGGCAACAACTAGCAACCAAGGGAATACTGAAAATGAAACAAGACGCGTGGAAAAAAGGATAGTGCATTTTGCGACATGCTATATTAATAAAGATATATGATGGAGATAGAACTAGCTGATGTCGGTTAGAAGAGATTCAAGTATATGGTTGAGATACTGGTGTACCATACTTCTCTATCGAAGTTGTCCAACTTAAGTTGATAACGGTTATTTTCATTTTGAAGTCAATTTTAGTCTACCTTTTCTGAGTCAATGACCCTAAGTATTATGGGGGTCGATCGCAATGCAAGATATGGATTCTTCACGTATCTTGATTTAGCCTCCCTCGCACTTCAAACCCACTCCTCATCCACCCAACAAGAGAAAAATTCAAGCTGAAGAAAAATGTGTATCTGTTTTCCTACTTCCATTACTGCTCTACAAGGTTGTAATTTCAATTATGTTACTGTTTATTTTGATTCTTTAGGACTTACATTTAATCTAGTATCCCATCTTGAAGATGTTGCATTCTCTCCTGTGTAGGGCCCCTTAGTCTCGACCCTCCAAACTAGTAGTACTTCCAATGCTTTTAGATTTGTCTCATACAGAGGTCGATGGCCGCACACCATGCAATCCAATTTTGTTGTCAATAAATTGTTTACAGTGATAATAGTACATCAAATGATACATTATATGTTAAATGACTTTTGTGCTGCTTTTAGTTTTCATGGTAGAAGGGGATGTTAATTTTTATTGCTGTCGCGAACGTCATTTATAAACTTGTGCTCTACTACCGAGATCTACATAATTACACTGCATCGTATATTCAAATGATGAAACACAATTTCCTTGTACTTATTAATTAGACAGCAAATACAGTAAAATTTTAATAACCTCCGGTATAGAAATTAGTTTGACAATCATTCTTAATGCAGATTCAATTTTCTGAAGATATATGTACATACTAACACTACTTTCTCATTTGGAAGTCTTCTCATATGCTTATGAAGTCTAGACGTTCTCTTTCTATGGGCAGGACAGGGATATTGGATTCAAGCAAGGAAGCAATGACATCTCACCCACCTACGGATATCCCATTCTGAGATGATTCGACAAGAGCAGCATCAACTATTCCCTTGAGATAGATGACCTTCGACCCCCTCCTAACGGCATTGCAAGTTATGACGGCCTTTGGTTTGCAATCCACGATTCTTTGAGCAAGAGATTCCGCAGAGAACCCGGCAAAGACGACCTAAAAGAAGAAAGCTATTTGAGATCGTATATCTCTAGAATGCTTAGAAATTGGATGGGATGACAGAGGCAAAAAGGGGAATGAAAGTAATTATTACCGAGTGGACAGCACCGATACGAGCACATGCGAGCATTGCAATGGGCAGCTCCATAAGCATGGGTAAGTAAATTACAACAGCATCACCCTTTCTGACACCAATATCTTTCAAGTAATTCGCAAGCTATCAGCAGGTATTTAAAGACAAATCTTAGATCCACTTGAACCGTGATGAGATGCGGGAAAAAGAAATGTTCGTTATAAATGTGCAGTGCAAATATAATGATTGGAAAAGAACCTGGCAAACTCTGTCAAGCAGCTGTGTGTAGGTTAAAGTGGCATCAAGACCAGGCTCATTACCTTCCCAGTAGATAGCAATTCTGTCACCATTACCAGACTCGATATTTCGATCTAAGCAATTGTAGCAAACGTTGGTAGTACCACCCTTAAACCACTGGTAAAAGCCACATCCAAGCATTGGAATCGAGAGAATGCGTTACATGGGGGAGCATCATATATGGGAAGGAGAGCTCACCTCGATGTTGATGTTGCCTTTTCTAATGTCAAGGTTCTCCGAGTAAACCTGGTGCTCAACCCATTTCCGTTTCCAGTAGAATTCCGAGGCAATCTCCGACCAGAATCCAGCGGGGTCCTCAATTGACCTCTTATACATCTCCAGGTACTGATAATTCCCCCGCCCAGGAAATGAAAAGTTCAAGTTGCCGCGGTCATCGCAAAACACGATCAAAAAATTCACGGGAGCTAGGAGGAGGGGCGGAGAGAGATTTACCTTTTGAGGGTTGGGGACGAGCGCCTGACGGGAGAAATCATGGCTGGGGAAGACAAGATCATCCTCCTCGGAAGCAAGAGCCTCGCCGAGGATGACGGCATTCAGCCTGGGTATGCTACCAGCACCCGAGGGCAGAGTCGCCATCGACTCCACATGTCGAAGGTGATGCAATGACATCAGGCTGCTACCGCCTTCCTCTTGGAGTAGTCTCCTGCGGCCCGATCGCTGTCGTCGGCTTTGACGGTCAACAAAGGCAGAGGACAGACAAGAACTGAGAAGGGGTGATGAGAGACTAGGCTTGTTTGTGGTTGTGGTGTTGACCCGCTGCCACTGATGGTGGTTGGTGGAAGTTGAAGAACGGAAGATCGGAATCGACCCAGCCTCGTACTCCTCTAAACATATACTCTTTTTATAACTATTATTATTATTAGTAGTAGTACTGTTGTAATAATAATTAGAGGAAGAAGAGAGGGCCATCGCCAACCTTGGCTGAATTTTCTCCCCTCACTCTCTCTCTCTCTCTCTCTGTATGTATCTCTCTCTCTCTCTCTCTCTCTCTCTCTCTCTCTATATATATATATATATATACTCCTTTCCGATGCACATGCACTGATTGCTAAACGAAAGGTCAGTTGGCTAATACTAGTAATTACCTAGCTAGTAGTATGTATGGATGGACAGATTATTAGCTTGTTACTGCAATTATATTATTATTATTATTATATATATTACTGTTACTATATGAATATATACATATCCATACATACACCGACAGAGAGAGAGAGAGAGAGAGAGAGAGAGCATGTTGATATATCCCCTCTCTATCGCTACGTATCAACTTGAGGTAGAGATGTCAAAGGGCCGGGCTTGGGCCGGCCCAGCCCAAGCCCATCGGGCCTGCAAACGGGCCGGGCCGGGGCCGGGCCAAGGGAGGGTGAAAACGGGCCGGGCCGGGCCGGGCCTGGCGCAATGAATTCTAGGCCTGGTCCAGGCCCAGGCCCTAAGCCCAATATTTAGGGCCGGGCTTGGGCCGGGCCCAGGCCCTTTTTTTTTTTTTCCTCATGTTATTCAATTTTAACACATAACAATTTACATAGAAATTTATTTATACGATCCTCGTCAACTATAAAGAAGAAAGAAGTGCGGATTAAAAACAGATGAGTTGCGATGCCTTGTTATAGCTGTAGTCCCATCTGGAAGAAATATAATGGTTGTTCCGTCTAACTTTAATTTCATTTAATGGGTATAAACTTCTTTGACTCTTTCCCAAGGCCTATGCAGTGTGCACCTTTTGAAAACTCTAACCAGACCACTTATGGAAGATCATAACCACTATAGGTATTTCCTTTCTCATAGAAGAGGCTTAGTAGTTAAGTAATTTTGCAGGACTTTTGAAGAAAAGACAAGATCAAAAGAATTTAACGGCTGACTGCAATTTCCTTCCATCTCTTATCCATTCAATTTAAAGGCTAACTACTGTTAAGGTAAAATGATTGCCAATATGAGGCATAAGCCTCTCTTAAATCTAACCAAACATCGCTCAAGGTCATCAAGTCTTATAGAAGAAAATAATATAAGGCAAAAAGACAAGATGCTTGATGCAGGATGCTATCCCTTCCTTTTAAAATATATATTTTTTGCTTGTAAAAATTTATTTTATATATATGAAAAAAAATTATTCTTAAAACTCTAACAATCAAAATAATAATGTATGTGGAATTTTGGAAAAGGGGTGGAAGAAAGGGGGAAAAGCTAGATTTTCAAAAAAAAGTGGGGCCAAAAAAGGGCCAAATCCGGGCCAAACCGGGCCACACCCGGGCCGGGCCAAACCCGGGCCAAACCGGGCCGGGCCGGGCCGGGCCATTTTCCCCAGATTTCTCGGCCTGGTCCAGGCCCAGGCCCCAGGCCCTCTTTCAGCGGGCCGTTACTGTTCATGCAAGGGGCCGGGCCAGCCCGGGCCAAAACCGGGCCAAAACGGGCCGGCCCGCGGGCCGCCCGGCCCAAATGACATCTCTAACTTGAGGGCTGCTCTGGCTCTACTCTACCAGTGCAGTGGACTGCACTGGAATTCTACAACGGAAAGCAACCCACTGTTTTACTCTCTCTTTTGCTTGAAAAAGTGGGTTGAATCGATCGGCATCCCTCTTACTATTTCACTACTACACAGACATGAAAAACCGAGCTAGTTAGGTGAAACACCTCTCAGATGACGATTGTGCAATGACCATCTATCTATTTATATATTTTCCAGAAGATCTAAGAGCTGGGTGCATTTTCTTTTATAGCTGAAGCCTGAAGAGTAGGCTACTTTCAGATCAAAGTTTTGCACTATTTTGCTCGTAAACTTATCATACAAATTTGGCCTCTGGTGTGGATACGAAGTATTCTGATTGAACATCCTCTTTTATTTCCCTAGCATTCTCCGCAGTAAGGACACAATATATAACTACGGAGAAAATATTCAATAATTGTTTAATACCACGTCATCAGTTTAGATGGTATAAGACTATCACTAATAATTTGTCAGCTAGCCATAGTAAGACAACTATATATCCACATGGATGATAAACTCTAATCAAAGTTTACCATGGTTAGAGAAAACTTGACATCTAAATTTGAACAGCCCTCCAACATTTTTTTAACTACCTTTATACATAAAATCAGCAAGTCTTCCTTTGTGATGAATAAGTAGAAAGCCATAGCTTTCTTGAATCAGCAAGTCCTCACTTCTGTGTGATGAATCATGGAAAGCTATAGCTTTCTTGAATCAGTGGAACAATCAAGTCTTCACTCGTGTATCTTGAACAAATGGACAGTCTGATTTGGGTATGCCTCGAACAACTGCTGCTGATTAAACCGCGTGTGAAGTTGGTAACTGAGATCCAACAAGAAGATTGTGACAGATTTAGGCGCATGGAGAATTTTGTGTTCGTGTGTTGGAGAAAGATGGTTGGCGGCTAAGAAGCAAGAAATGATAGGGTTTATCTTAGAAATGATGCTTTTATATGCTGATCTTGTTTTCCAACTTACTTATGTAATGAAAACCATGGTTAAGTTTCACTATCTCACTATGGTTAGTTGACAAATTATTAGTGGTATCTTACACTACCTAAACTGATGACGTTGTGTTAGACAATCACTCAATATTTTCTCCTAAACTCTAAAAATCTCGTAAAAAAAGCCATACCGACAGATCTAATTGACACGCTAAATATACTCGGGTACGGAATACCAAAATTAGAGACTATTGAAATTTTATTCATACCCAACCCATAAAATTTAATTCGGCCCTGGTTATATATCAGTTACTCGGGATAACCCATAATATATCTATCTATATATATAATAGGATTCGATCGATAGCCTTAATGACCAGCAAACTCTAAATCCTATTTTTTAGAAATTTTTAATTTTATTAAATAAAAAAATAACGTGCCATATTGTAATTGGATCTCCGTTCTGAAAACTTCCGGTATTCCCACTATTCCTAAAATCCCTCTGCCCTCATGTCAGTAACAGTTTTAATGCCAGTTACAGTTTCTTAAAAGTATGTTTTTTCCTTTTTCCTCTTTGACGGTTCCAAAATCACAATTCACAAACCGGCGAATCATGCCTTCTTCAACACCGTTGTTCTAAGAATTTGGCTTGACGGCCAACTATACTATATGTAGAACCGCTTGACTAATTTGTAAGGGATTTTGTGTATCATTTTTTCCCAATTTGATATTCGTTCTTTTCATGTGTGAGAATTTAATATCTCAAGTTCCAATTGAAACTCCATCTGACTTGGTCTCGACAGCGTAGACGGAGACCCGCGACGGAGGGGGAGTGGGAGGAAGAGGTGGGAAGTGGATGCGGGAGAGAGAGAGAGAGAGAGAGAGAGAGAGAGAGAAAGAGGGAGGAGCAGACGACGAGGAGAGATCCTGGCCGGCGGAGAGGAATGAATGGGCCCGAAACAGAAGGAGAAAACGGAGTAGGCGGCGGGGAAGGAGAGGCGGGACTAAGCGGACCTGTCGAAATTGGTGAAGGAGGAGAGCAAGTCAGCGGTTGGGGGAGGAGGGAGGTCAAAGCGGTAGCAGCAGGCTTTGGAGATGGACTTGCACCAGAACTGCATCGGTTCCTCCATCCACGCATTGCGTAATTTTTATTTCCAAAACCTTCTTTTGTCAACCGTAATGAGTCTGAAGGTTAATCTTGCAGGCACTGCTAAGACACAATCACGTGGACCAAAACTCTTTTGAATGCTATGTAAGGCTAATGGCCAAAAGATCTTTTTTCAGTATTATTTTTTGTTTTTTGTTTGGGTCAAATACACGTAGGTACTCTGAAACTACCACAAAGTCTCAATTAAGGGTCCCAAAGTTTAATTTTTACACATAAGGGCCTGTAACTCTAAATTTACAACAAGTACATCCGTCCAAATTCCTAACGGTTCAGCCTTTTTCGTCAGGGGCAATTTTGGGTTTTCATATTTTGGGTTTCATTTTGGGCTTCTGTCAAGGGCACTTTTCGTAAGTTGGCATCTCAAGAAGCATCACGAAGCAGAACTTCTTTGTTCGTTTTCAAAGAGCATTTTCGGTTCATTCAATTCCACTAGAAACTCAAGATGATGAGAGTGAGAGGCGCGGCGGCATCTCATGGGTGACTGATTAATGGCCGTTGGTGGCCCTCGGTCTCTGACAGTGGTGGTTGTGCTGGGAATTACTACGGCAGCATGGATGGAGCCCTGATGGTAGGACTTAACCAACAGCGGCCGTGGGTGGGCTGATTAATGGAGGCCGTCTCATGGGTGGTCGATTGGTGGCCGTTGGTGGCATTTGGCGTGCGATTTGTAGTGGTGATTGTGCTGATGTATGTGTGTGTGTGTGTGTGTGTGTGTGTGTGTGTTTGTTAGTGGCGGTAAGTCATCTGCTCTTGCACAACACTGCTGATGTGTGAGTTGTTGGTTGAACAAGGATTTAAGGTGGATTAGGAGGGGTCGAAGAGAGATCGTGGTGATGGGGGAGCGGTGTTGGTCGGTAGTGGATCGTGGTGATGGGGGAGCGGTGTTGGTCGTTGGACGGTATTGGTCAGCGGTGGATCTGAGGTAATTAAATGGTTTTGCGATTGATTGGGCCACCAACGATACTGATCTGGGTGTCGGTGGCGCTGCTATGATGGCTCAGTGATGCCGGCGGGCTGTGCTGATTTGGTGGTATGGTGGTGAGGCCGATCTCATGGTGGTTTTAGGTGGACGATCTGGCCATCGGTGATACTGCGCGTGATGAGGCCGACGGTGCTAGGTGATTTGGTGGTTTGTCGGTATTACGGTGGCTGTGTAGTGCCCGTGAGTGTAGAGATGGTGCGAGCGGTGATGGTTTGTGAGCGGCGATGGTTGTGCACTCAGTGGTTGTAGTCTTCGCCGGTGGTGCTGTGATAAGACGGCACCGGCGGTGATTGTCAGTTGACGGCAGTGGGGTAGTTGAAAGGTTTTGGAATGTTTTCAAACTAGGGTTTTAAGAAAACAAATTTGACTTGACGAAATTGCCCTTGACAGATTATCTAGATCATTAAAAAGTTGGACGGATGTACTTACTTGTTGCAAATTTGGAGTTACAGGCCCTTATGTGTAAAAATTAAACTTTGGGACCCTTAATTGAGACTTTGTAGTAGTTCCAGGGTACCTACGTGTATTTGACCCTTTTTGTTTTAATCTCATTTATGTCTTCTTAGCCTTCTTTTTTATGAAACTTTTTGTAACAACAAATCAGAGCTATATCGTGGGATTCTTTACTCAAGTCATTTTCAATTTCTTCATCGTATCATATATGTTCAAATGTTGTATATATTATCTACGAATAATTGAGTTTTTGTGGTTTTGTAACTAGCCCACTCCGGGTAAGAGAAACCAAGACGATCATTTAAGAATTGATATGTGACAGTATCTTATGGACATTGCCATATATGATTTCTTTTTTCTTTTTTCCTTTTCGGACATCTATTCCATTTTTAATTCAAGCAGTTTAGATGTTCTTCCCTCATATTCAACGCTCGCCGGGTATTAGCATAACAAAGTTGTGATGGCATACTTTCTAGAGTGCGGTAACAAAGACCATGTACATAAACACGAAGTTCCTAGATGCACGGATTGATGCCTTATCCCACTCCATTACTTCAAATTATTACATTTGGCTCCAGTTGTATACATAATCTAGAAGACCTTCCGGTACTTAAATGCATTATTTAACCCTCTTTTGTAAGAACCATCTTTTTCTTTCCTACAATTTACTGGACTATAAATTTTGAAGGTGAAGTAATATCATAAATTTTCAGTATATTTATCCATAACAATACTTTTTTATAGTCAGTCCTATTAACTAATGCAACATAGAAAAATTGGTATATTTAGTGTAACGCCCCGGATTTATTTACGGAGCGTTAATGCCAAATATACAGAGATCAGATAAAATTCCATAATTATCAGAAGACTTCAAATTGGTAAATCAGAGCATACACTATAATCCCAAACGAAACAATATCGAAAGTCCCCCAAACGAAAATTCAGAAAACCTTAAAATATCAGAAATATCCCAAACAGTCGATCAGAGCATGCACTAATAGCTCCCAAGAGTACATCAATAACTGTCATAGGGCTCAAAACTTTATACAATCCAAAAAAATTACTCCAACACGGAGTTCAAAATAAAACCTAAACAATACCAACTTGTCGTAATTACATACACTTAAATGCAATACTAACTCTGAAATAAGGCAGCTAACTTTGGTCACACAGCTAGCCCTTCAAATCTGAAATCCCACCTACTAACCTCCTGAAAGGAAAAATAATAAGGGAATGAGCCAAATGCCCAGTAAGGTCGCTCAAAGGACCAATCAGTCGGAACCCAAAGATAACAGAGAAACGAAATTTCGGAAGCACCAAATTTGTTTTAACGGAACAGATAATCAAACCAGATTTCGAATGTCAAAAACGCTTCTGAATACAAAGACAGACACAAAGGTTTCAACAGACAATATTTCAAAGGCACACCAATTTCGACTGAATTGAGGTCAGACCAAATTTAAATGTCAAATTATATCGGAGTACAGAAATAGACACTAGACATGGCAGACCGAATATCATATGCCAAAATATATCAGAGTTCGGAAATAGACAGTAGATATTTCAGACCAAATATCATATGCCCAAAATATATCAGAGTACGGAAATAGACAGACACTATCGGACCAAATATCAAAATACATCTGAGTTCGGAAACAGATAGTATCGAAACAGACACTAGAGAGCCATTCAGAAAGTGGTCACATACGTCACTCCTGACATATGAGGCCGGTTCGGAAAGTAAGATCGCGATCTCTAGCTCAACTCCCCTGAGCTAGCCCACGTTTCAATCCACGTGGGTAAGTCGGAAATAAGTCACATACACTGTGACATGGCTCATAAAGTCACCAAAACAAAATCTCAAAATAACCGTTATCAAATATCGGACAAATCAAACCATATTCAGAAGTTTCAAATCACATTATCAAACAACGAACTCGTCAAACAATAAGTGGAGTTCACGAAAATAATAACGATCATAAATCACTGAAACGACGATATCAATACGTCAATATTCTAAAGTCAAACAAATCCGACGGAATTTGATTTTTCATAAATCATAGAATTGACAACAAGTCATTCTTAACAAGGTTCAATACAAAAACGAGATGAAGAATCATTTATTCCCATAGAAGAGACTCGGATTTCAAAAGACTTGACAACGAGTTATTCATAACCATGGTCAAAACAAAGGGAAAAGAACGTCACTTAACTCAATGAGCGATTGGTCCATCGCTGATTCAAATTTTTGGAAGTAAACCCTTACCTTAATCAAGACTCTTGAGAGTCACAAATCCTTAAGCTCCTCCTTAGAGCTTTCAAATTTTTCAAGCCATCTTCTCCAATCTCTCTCTTCCTCTTCCTCTCTCTCTCTCTCTCGTACAAAGGAGAAGAAAAGAAACAGAGAATCCCCCAAAAAGGCTAGAAATGGAAATAGAACACTATTTATATAGAGGGACAAAAATTTTAAGTTTGCATTCGAATGAACCACTTTAAGTCGACTAAAACACACTTTGAGTCGACTAAACCACAAACTTTGAGTCGAATGAAATTTTTTTTTTTTTCATTTCACTTTTAGTCGACTAAACACTTTTAGTCGACTAAAACCCACTTTTAGTCGACTAAAACCCACTTTTAGTCGAATCAAATACTTTAAGTCGACTAAACTCACTTTTAGTCGAAGCTTTCCAAAAACACTGTTCATAAAATCACTGTTCAAAATCACTGTTCATATTTTACTGTTCAAAATCACTGTTCATCGACCAAACTTTTAGTCGACTGAAATCACTCTTTTAGTCGACTAAAACCTTTAAATTCGACTAAAACTCCAAAAAAAAACATTTTTACACAATTTAAATACTTTTTAGTCGACCGAAACTTTTAGTCGACTAAAACCCACTTTTAGTCGAATCAAACACTTTAAGTCGACTAAAACTCACTTTTAGTCGAAGCTTTCCAAAAACACTGTTCACAAAACACTGTTCAAAATCACTGTTCATGGGACTGTTCAAAATCACTGTTCATATTTACTGTTCAAAATCACTGTTCATCGACCAAACTTTTAGTCGACTGAAATCACTCTTTTAGTCGACTAAAACCTTTTAAATTCGACTAAAACTTCAGAAAATCATTTTTATTCGAAGCCAAACTATTTTCCTTCGACCAAATATTTCAGAACTCAAAACTTTATAATCATTAAGTTTTGATTCGAATGAAACCACTTTCATTCAACCGAAAATTTCAGAAACAGTCACAATTCATTTTCTTATGTGAACAAAAGACCACAAACTTAATTAATCAAAAATATTAATTTCGCATAAGGAAAAGAAAATTTTGGGGTATTACATTCTTCCCCCCTTAAAAAAATTCCGTCCTCGGAATTTAAAACGATTCTTAATTATCAGAATTAGCTCATCGCTTCCCAACACGAGTCAAAACATTCCTTACACTATTAACTGAAATTCTGACTTCGAAACATGGCTTAACTAGCCTACGAAATGGACTGAGCGAAAATTTCAGCTTTTAAAATTTTGACAATCGAAATCAATCTCCAATACATAACGCTTCCACTGCGCTACTCTGATAATATACCAAATCATATACTTTACAAAATCCGGATAACACGCTTAACTTTAAGCCTGAGGTGCACCAAGTACTAAACAACTTCACATACCATCTGACATGATGTACGAAATTCAAACTTAAGTTTTTAGACTCCATTGTCATCACCATCCCAAAAATATATTCAGATTGCTCTTCAAAGTATTTATACTTGACTAACAATGAAACACACTGAATCAAGTTACTCTAAACAAAATTCAAATGATCTGAAACCAATACAATACCGACAGGCTCACGTTTATGCCATTTGCTAACACATTAAACCACAGCCTTGGTACAAAGCCTAACATTGTCACGGTAACTTCAATCGTACCCCAAAAGTAATAATAAATCTTCGTACTAATCACAAGGATTTATACTCCAAAATCTTCAAATCAAATTTTACGCCCGTACAAAATCACAATTGAGCCATATCAATACGCTCTTAATAACATTTCACTAATAACTGAGTGTAACTCATAACACCAAAGTTGACAAACTCTTATACGCCTTCTGTCCAAAGCTTCATCCACATTGTTAGACTTTCAAATATGATTATCCATGATCAATCACCAACATCGAATATTCAAAGATTCTATACTCCAAAAACATGTTATTACTTCAAACACACGGTTTCTTAAGGCAACATCAAGCTCAACTTCTGCCCAAACTTTTCAACTACAAAAGATCACAAACTCAAAATCTAAGGCTTAACTAAATTAAACCCACAAAACGTTTAAGCAATTCAATAACCAAACCATGAGATCCCCCTAAGGATCAATATTTTTCCTCCATCAAATTTTTTTTTATTTTTTATTATTCTGACATCAAAATCAAAACCATCAGATTACATTCAAAGCATACTTCGTGAATTTAGCCAATACGAACAACCAATAACGACTAGCACTTACTTGTCATACCAAAAGTCACCACACTATTTCACCATGCACACTGATGCCTCAAAGCAAAATCGGTCGAAACTATTATCAAATTTATCACAGAAAAAACTTTATTATTCTTAATTTCACATTTATATCGCACATCCACCAAAGAATTAAGCCTTTAAGCTACCACATCATTTAAATCTCTCAGTCACAAACTTTACAGATAACTTCTAGTTTTCAGAGTTATTCATCCAAAGATCATAATCATCCTCTTTTCTAAAGCAATCCATCTTGGCATTATCAGAAGTTGATCAGTCCAGTCCATACCCCCAAAATAAGATCAAAGTATTTCATAACCAGAAAATCATGTCAACTCTTAAATATCCGAAATCAATACGGATGGGGCAAGAATTGTAAACCATAAGGGTCACCACAGAATTCCATAAAGGTATCTACACAGACACGTTTCAAATTTCTAGGTTCAAAACTTAGATGCTCACAAAAGAATATCGGAACAACAGAATAAAAAGGGGCATTATGATCTAGTAATGCCAAATCTTCCTTTCAAATTTCCGCACAAAGTCTCTGTCACTATATCAATTATTTTCTGAGATCACAACCCTTTTTCCATACACTATCCGATAGAGTTACTCATAAACATCCAAAGATCATAGTCTTATCCTTCAATTATTCTCCTTGATAAATACGGACGGACAATATCTGAATTCCAAAGACAACTAACATGCGTTCTACGATTGCGTACTCAACCCAAATCCAAGGTTTATGGCCAAATCTCAATCTTATGATCTAATAGGAAATAAATTCCCCAAACTTATTCCACCTCTTCAAGGTTTAATCCCAATCACATATATCTTAGGCTTAGGAGTCTACAGAATCTCAAACCTAAGCTCTGATACCATCTGTAACGCCCCGGATTTATTTACGGAGCGTTAATGCCAAATATACAGAGATCAGATAAAATTCCATAATTATCAGAAGACTTCAAATTGGTAAATCAGAGCATACACTATAATCCCAAACGAAACAATATCGAAAGTCCCCCAAACGAAAATTCAGAAAACCTTAAAATATCAGAAATATCCCAAACAGTCGATCAGAGCATGCACTAATAGCTCCCAAGAGTACATCAATAACTGTCATAGGGCTCAAAACTTTATACAATCCAAAACAATTACTCCAACACGGAGTTCAAAACAAAACCTAAACAATACCAACTTGTCGTAATTACATACACTTAAATGCAATACTAACTCTGAAATAAGGCAGCTAACTTTGGTCACACAGCTAGCCCTTCAAATCTGAAATCCCACCTACTAACCTCCTGAAAGGAAAAATAATAAGGGAATGAGCCAAATGCCCAGTAAGGTCGCTCAAAGGACCAATCAGTCGGAACCCAAAGATAACAGAGAAACGAAATTTCGGAAGCACCAAATTTGTTTTAACGGAACAGATAATCAAACCAGATTTCGAATGTCAAAAACGCTTCTGAATACAAAGACAGACACAAAGGTTTCAACAGACAATATTTCAAAGGCACACCAATTTCGACTGAATTGAGGTCAGACCAAATTTAAATGTCAAATTATATCGGAGTACAGAAATAGACACTAGACATGGCAGACCGAATATCATATGCCAAAATATATCAGAGTTCGGAAATAGACACTAGATAAGTCAGAACGAATATCATATGCCAAAATATATCAGAGTTCGGAAATAGACAGTAGATATTTCAGACCAAATATCATATGCCAAAATATATCAGAGTTCGGAAATAGACAGACACTATCGGACCAAATATCAAAATACATCTGAGTTCGGAAACAGATAGTATCGAAACAGACACTAGAGAGCCATTCAGAAAATGGTCACATACGTCACTCTTGACATATGAGGCCGGTTCGGAAAGTAAGATCGCGATCTCTAGCTCAACTCCCCTGAGCTAGCCCACGTTTCAATCCACGTGGGTAAGTCGGAAATAAGTCACATACACTGTGACATGGCTCATAAAGTCACCAAAACAAAATCTCAAAATAACCGTTATCAAATATCGGACAAATCAAACCATATTCAGAAGTTTCAAAATCACATTATCAAACAACGAACTCGTCAAACAATAAGTGGAGTTCACGAAAATAATAACGATCATAAATCACTGAAACGACGATATCAATACGTCAATATTCTGAAGTCAAACAAATCCGACGGAATTTGATTTTTCATAAATCATAGAATTGACAACAAGTCATTCTTAACAAAGTTCAAAACAAAAACGAGATGAAGAATCATTTATTCCCATATGAAGAGACTCGGATTTCAAAAGACTTGACAACGAGTTATTCATAACCATGGTCAAAACAAAGGGAAAAGAACGTCACTTAACTCAATTCGAAGAAGTTCAGACTTCCAAAAAGAAACTAAAGACTCACATGAGCGATTGGTCCATCGCTGATTCAAATTTTCGGAAGTAAACCCTTACCTTAATCAAGACTCTTGAGAGTCACAAATCCTTAAGCTCCTCCTTAGAGCTTTCAAATTTTCCAAGCCATCTTCTCCAATCTCTCTCTTTCTCTTCCTCTTCCTCTCTCTCGTACAAAGGAGAAGAAAAGAAACAGAGAACCACCCGAAAAAAGGCTAGAAATGAAAATAGAACACTATTTATATAGAGGGACAAAAATTTTAAGTTTGCATTCGAATGAACCACTTTAAGTCGACTAAAACACACTTTGAGTCGACTAAACCACAAACTTTGAGTCGAATGAATTTTTTTTTTTTCATTTCACTTTTAGTCGACTAAACACTTTTAGTCGACTAAAACCCACTTTTAGTCGAATCAAACACTTTAAGTCGACTAAACTCACTTTTAGTCGAAGCTTTCCAAAAACACTGTTCACAAAATCACTGTTCAAAATCACTGTTCATATTTTACTGTTCAAAATCACTGTTCATCGACCAAACTTTTAGTCGACTGAAATCACTCTTTTAGTCGACTAAAACCTTTAAATTCGACTAAAACTCGAAAAAAACCATTTTTACACAATTTAAATACTTTTTAGTCGACCGAAACTTTTAGTCGAATCAAACACTTTAAGTCGACTAAAACTCACTTTTAGTCGAAGCTTTCCAAAAACACTGTTCAAAATCACTGTTCATGGTACTGTTCAAAATCACTGTTCATATTTACTGTTCAAAATCACTGTTCATCGACCAAACTTTTAGTCGACTGAAATCACTCTTTTAGTCGACTAAAACCTTTTAAATTCGACTAAAACTTCAGAAAATCATTCGAAGCCAACTATTTTCCTTCGACCAAATATTTCAGAACTCAAAACTTTATAATCATTAAGTTTTGATTCAAATGAAACCACTTTCATTCAACCGAAAATTTCAGAAACAGTCACAATTCATTTTCTTATGTTAACAAAAGACCACAAACTTAATTAATCAAAAATATTAATTTCGCATAAGGAAAAGAAAAATTTGGGGTATTACATTTAGCATTGATGTTTGCAACATATAAGAAGAGTGCACTTTTTCAGGAAAAGAGGATGGAAAGTTTTCTTTTCTAATATCATATAACATTTTAATCCGTGTAAGAAATGACACTCTTTTCATATCTCACAGTGTCTGGGGCTACATTTTGAATAATGATCGCTCCTTATTTTCCTTCCTACAGACTTAGGGTATAGTTTGTCCTAACCTCTTTGTAGCTATTAATCCCAAAAAGTTAAAGAAAAAGGGAACAAAGAAACATCTTAAAGTAGATTTAAGTCAACATTCCATAACAAGACTCTGATAGTAAGAAACTATAGTTGAAATTGCATTTACATATGCACAAAGCATAGTCATAACAACTTGGTTCATGCTCATAACAGGAAATCATAGTTGATCAATATGCTCATTGGGACGAATTTTGTTTCAACATGGTTATATAGTTGCGCCAAATCTACAGTTTTTCTTTTGTTCGACAAAGTTTGATAATACTGATTCAAACTATTACTCCAAACAATCTATTGCTTTTTTTTTCTTTTTCTTTTTAATATTTTGAATTTTTCAAAAATTTTAAGGTAGATTTTAGAACTTAACAAAGTAAAAAAATATCATTGGATAAGTCAAGAATAAAAGCACCGAGTAAAGTCAACGTTTACGTATAATAGATCTATCATAAGAATTTGCAAAAAATATAAAGGAAGGAAATTCAATAGAACAAGAGAGGAAATAGTCGCTCCTCATTTTAGTCAATAATATAATAGGCTTTCATTGAGATAAATATCTTGAAAGTAATAAGTATAGCTTACCTCAAGTTCAAAGATTTAGTCATTCTTATGTGTGATGTAATTTATTCATTCATGTAGATGAGAATGCACTAATCATAGGGTGTTGGAGTAAGTCGATTGAAACAAACTAATTTTTCCTTTTAAGAGATATACATAGATACAAGGCATAAGAAGGTTTCCCCCAGTCTTCTTGTTCATCGACTTGCATTCATTATCCTTGGTTAGGTGGCTTCTTGCATACAGGGCAACCCCGACAACACGTAAGGTTAGGTTGCACATGGATTCCTAATATTCTTTTGATTTTTTTCTTTTTCTAATTTAGTCTTCTTATTCAATTTTAGTATTTCATATCAAATGAAAATTTGTATTTGACTCTTCCCGTGTATAGCAAGGGGTTTTAGCTAGTCTTAATATATATTGTAACAGACTTTTGGGGTTTCATTTATCTCTATATTCACTCTCATGCCACCGTCTCCCCTCCCTTTCTCATGTTTCTCTATATGTCATCTCATCTTCTCTCCCTCTCTGGCTCACTCACGCAACCTGCCACACACAAAACACACAACACTAAACTTATAACACTACACAACTCTGATGTCTGTCGTCTACCGTTCATGTCACTGTCGTCGTATCGCCATTGTCGTCCACACCTTACATATCTGTAGCATGTCTTTATCGTCCGCCGCCTTCCTCTCGCTGTTGCCATGCACACCTCACAAATCTGCCGCCATCACCATCATTCAACTCACTCGTCTTTCTCTCACTTACAACAGATAAAAATGTGATGTAAATCTAGCTGTTGAACCAGGATCCTGACTGATGCTTCAAGTTTAACGGCTGGATTTGAATTGGGGATTCCTGAACTTCTCTAAACGGTCTCGTGGAAGTGGTTATTTGTCACCGTTAATTCTGGAGAAGACGCGGGACAGTTTACCTGTTGGTATACCCGAATCGCCCAGCATATGGTACGAGCACATGAAAGGACTATCGGGAAAGAAAAAAAACCCGATATTTATTTCCCATACCTATTTCACCCGTACCCATGCGGGTATTGTTGTACTCAGAGGTCTACTCATGCGTTTAGGTATAAATTTCTGTCAAAAACATATTTTTCACAAAGTGGATACCCGTATTCAAGATATGAAAAAATTGTGTTAAACTTCCTCAGTGTTAGAGTTCCATGACCTCATCTAACGATATTGATTGACGACGTATGATATTGATTAACGTACGATATTGATTGACGTGGTCATTTCATATTTACAAATGCTAATACTACCTCAAACCTTTAAACACATATTTCATACGTCCTCATTATGTCTTTCTCTTTCTCGCTCAGTTCTCTGTCTTCTTTCTCTGACCATCGACACCAATGCAGAACAACGACCTCAAAGTTCCTTTTATGAAAAGGAATATTAATTGGTACAAATAAAAAAGAATGCCTTTACGACGTTGCTTAGGCTTTGTGTTAGGACCTCTGAGCATATTTTTAAATCCTCATAGATCGTTTAAAATAAGTCAGATTAGGCACAGTCTCATAAACGTTAAACCGGTTAAATCTCGAGAATTGTGATTTACACATAGTCTCGTCAGAACCTGACATACTTGAGTAATATTAAAATATACATTTTTACCTAAGGACCCCACCTGAGCGTTTACAACAAATAGAATATGAGTGTTGAATATCAAATAATTTGCCCCATGATTATCATATCTATAGTGTTAATGATAACAACAATGTCATTCTTATATAATGCTATAAGACGTGACTCCACCTCACATTAGGTACTTTCTTAACCCCAAAAAATATACTTTCACGTGATTTGGAACACTTTCACATTAGACTTGGTTGAAGTTAAAATATTTATAAATTTGCGCCCCCCCTACCCCCCTTCCCGTTGTGCCCCGCGAGGCTTATATAAAATGCACTTATGTAAGTTGTGCATCAATTATATGTTGGCCTGCAATAATATCCCGCAATGGCTATAAACGGTAGAATTTTAAGCATCTCCGAAGATTCATCCACAATTATAATACTTTCATACACGTAATGAAAAAGTCATGATTCATCCAGAATTATAATACTTTCGTACACATAATGAAAAAGTCATTCATAGTCATTCGTCTGTCCTAAAGTATGTCATGAGTTATGATCTATCCTTAGGTGTTGCACAGTTGTAGCTGTTGTTTGTGACACCAAGAGTTGTGTTTGTCTGCCGCGCGCGGTTGGCTTGCGTCTCTAAGAAATAGTGCATGTATCTTTGTCTGATGTAAGGGTGGCCATGGTTCACTCCTTAAGTTGGAGGTTGAATAAAGAACCAAATTGTCCATTATTAGTTTGGTAAAGAAAAAAACGGAGGTTGATAGTTTGATTTTAGCAATTTGGTTTCAACTGCTTGAACTGATCGGTCTTGACTTTTCAAACTGATTGACCAGTTTGGGCTTATGATGATTCTCGTTCCAATTTTGTATTTTAGTATAATCCATGTTATTACTGGCCCCTTCATAATACCTATAAACATCGAGAATTTTTAGCCTATTGCAAGAACTCATAACCATAATAAAGAAGAACAATGGTTAGATAATAACTAAAGTTAGGTTGGGTTACTCTCTAAATTGTTTTTAAAGGCATATGCACTATGTTTGATTGTTTCGGTTCGGTTCGATTAAGAGAATTCTAAATTGAACCGATGTATCGATTATTCAACTATCTAAAAATGAACAAAACAAGTTGTTGTTGTTGTCGTCGGTTTGTGAAAGGTTAAATTTGACAGTTTGGTTTAACCAACCAATTAAATCGGCCACACTGGTTCAAATGCTCATTCTTAGTGCGACGCTTAGATGGAGTAGAGCATGGCACCTTTTGGGCTGTAAATTATGCTACGGGTTTGGTCTTTTTTCTCGATGTTGACTAAAATGGTAAATTGGGTGCTTTCTGGGGCTAAAGTTAAAAGCTAAGTCACCCTAACTCATGAAAACGACTCACGCGCGATTGAGAGAAATGAGACAAAAAAAAATTAGTTTCTTTTTTATCCAGGCGAGTTAGTTATCATTTAACATTTATTGACCACAAAGATCGAGCGACACACATTGAGAGAGAGAGATTTAACAAATCATGAATGTTGGCCTAACAAATCATGGGATGTAAAATGGTGTCTACGGCCATGAAATGACTTATGCCGTTTAAGTTACAAACAACAATGTGTTGAACAAAAAAACTATAAGCAAGTGTGAAAGTTAGCGATCATTTAATTGAGTTTAAATGCAATTCTACGCAAAGAGTGTAATTTGTTTTTTCTCTAGGTGTAACAACTGTTGTTTCTTGGTATTAGGAGGGTTGTCTTGTGGTGGTGATGCATACTTCGAGTTGTTACCTATGTTGGTGCGTAGGTTAGTGGCACTGGTTTGGACGGATCTACTAGGTTTGATGGTGATGCGTGGTGACTACGATGTATTACGTATGTAGACACTAAAACATAATTTTTACCAGTCCAATGGTAGATTATTTTTATAACCAGTCAAATATTCAACACTGCTAAAAGTACGGGTAAAAATGGTGACTTAGAGTCAAACAAAATATTGAGCTCGCATCGAAGCTAAGTTTGAAGAATTAGTCCAAATAAGATTATGTGGCCCAACCATGGTCTTGTTACCAAAAAGTTCAAATAAGTGAAGTTTGACCAAAAAAAATTAAATGGAATTAAATCCATCTAATTAATTAAAGGGAAACAAAAAATCGCTTTAATTAAAAGGTAAGTCCCCAAATCACGGGTTTTCTAAATTTAACCACATTGCTTTGCCTATAAATAGAGGCCTTCGGGTAGGGAAGAAAGATTTATTGAGTCTCTGCAAACAAGCCAGCGCTCTGTCATAATTCTGTCACAAGCATACCATATCTCGAGAATTATGCTTCATTTGAATAACAATCGTCCTTCAATCGAACATTCTCGACGACGAAGAGTAATCGCTAAACATCAAAGGGAGATTCACCTTCAACTTTGATGATTCTACAAGATAAAGATCGCCCTCAAGAAAGAAGTCAAAAGTAGTGATTCAAGAACAGGCTTATTAGCCCTTTGATTGTGACTTTACGGAGATCGAATCAGAGGACTTATACTTATTTTATGTATAAATCACATAGCAGTGTGACCTTACTTTCAAAGTCATTTAATTAAATTTTGTGCATTATTTCTTGTTTCTCAGTTTAGGCACAATTTTTGTATGTACAACGTGATTATTTTTTGATGGGGACGATCGGGTTTCTTTGAGTGTTTTCGGGTCAATAGCGGACTATGATTTAAGGGTTTAAGTTTCGTTTATTTGTGATTTTGTGCTTTTAATGCTGGTTTTTAATCCCTATAGACCCAAGGGTATTGGGCTTTAACTTTGCAGAATATTCGTCTTTTTTCTGTTGCTTATTAGTTACTATTGTAATATAATCCTTGAGGTCAGGGATGCTAGCCTCATTTATCATGTTATGGCAAATATTTCCTATATCTTTAAAAAGAAGAAAAATAGCATAGCTTAAATTGATACTCCGCTTAGGTTGACAATGTTCCATCAAAGTTAAGACATATATTGTGTTGGTTCAAATTGGAAATTAAGTTTAAATGTACGTATTGTTCCAAGGATATTAGGTAACACTCATGAATAGCAAAAGCATGACTATCTAGACGAGTTTCGCCAAAATTTTGATTGTTGGACCTTGTCAAGCATCATTTATCATCATCTGAAATTTTCAACGGACACAAAAGCTAATCTCGTCTAGACCTAACGATACCTAAAATTTGTGATGCAGGGTGTAGGTGAGTGCGATGGTGAGTGTTGTTGTTAGTGGAGGGTTCGACGACGCTCTTTTTACTATTTCAATTCAGGTCACTAATTGCCGGTGAGAATGTTGAGGGTAAACAAGTGTACAATCGGTTAACGGTAGCGGACAAAAACAAGATATCGAATAAAGCAAGTGCTTAAGCGTAACAAGATATCCCCACAAGGTCTTGATGGGGGGTCGAGCGTAATTGTGTGCAGCATCAGCATGGCATAGCATAGCATTACGGGAGTAAGTAATACTAATACTAATACTAATAAATAAATAAGTCAATAAAGAGAAAAGGCAGAAGATAAACGCCGAGCCAGCCCTAAAAATTCGACACAGACTTTGGAGTGATTGAATTTACAGAGTACCGCCGAGACGGGGTAATGATCTGAGCCAGCCAAGACCATATAGGCAGTGGCGTGAGTGAGGGAGAGAGAGATTGATCGATTTACTTGTGGGGAAGGGGGATTTTGGGCTGTGGGTTTATAATGGGAGGGAGTAGCGATCCGAACCAGGACGGTTCAGACGAGCAGCAAAGACGGTCGGAGATCTACACCTATGAGGCGCCTTGGCACATCTACGCCATGAACTGGAGCGTTCGTAGGGACAAGAAGTACCGCCTCGCTATCGCCAGCCTCTTGGAGCAGTACTCCAACCGGGTCGAGATCGTCCAGCTTGACGACTCCAACGGCGAGATCCGCTCCGACCCCGCCCTCTCCTTCGAGCACCCCTACCCCCCCACCAAGGCCATCTTCGTCCCCGACAAGGAGTGCCAGAAGCCTGACCTCCTCGCCACCTCCAGCGACTTCCTCCGCGTCTGGCGCATCTCCTCCTCCGATGACGACAGCCACGACAGCACCGGCGCCCCCGCGGGTGTGGAGATGAAGAGCGTCCTCAACACCAACCGCAACAGCGAGTTCTGTGGGCCCCTCACCTCCTTCGACTGGAACGAGGCCGAGCCCAGGCGCATCGGCACCTCCAGCATCGACACCACCTGCACCATCTGGGACATAGAGCGCGAGACCGTCGACACCCAGCTCATCGCCCACGACAAGGAGGTCTATGACATCGCCTGGGGTGGCGTCGGTGTCTTCGCTTCCGTCTCCGCCGACGGCTCCGTCAGGGTCTTCGACCTCCGCGACAAGGAGCACTCAACCATCATATACGAGAGCTCCGAACCCGACACCCCGCTCGTCCGCCTCGGCTGGAACAAGCAGGACCCCAGGTACATGGCCACCATCATCATGGACAGCGCCAAGGTTGTCGTCCTCGACATCCGCTTCCCCACACTCCCTGTTGTCGAACTCCAGCGGCACCAGGCCAGCGTCAATGCCATCGCCTGGGCACCCCACAGCTCTTGCCACATTTGCACCGCCGGCGATGACTCCCAGGCTCTCATCTGGGACCTCTCCTCCATGGGTCAGCACATCGAGGGTGGACTTGATCCCATTCTCGCCTACACTGCTGGTGCCGAAATCGAGCAGCTCCAGTGGTCCTCGTCCCAGCCTGATTGGGTTGCCATTGCCTTTTCTTCCAAGCTCCAGATTCTCAGGGTATGAGCATCACTGAGACTATCATTTTCTAATTTAGCTTTCTGGGAATCTTGACAATTGGGGCTAGGGTTAAATGTCCTCTTATTCGGACCCGCCTGCTTGAATTAATGGTTTCATTTGCATCAATTAACGGTAAACAATTGCTGGGTGTTTTTTAGTTATGCGATGCTGTTGATTCTGCATTTTGCTGTGCTTTATCTTTCAAAATGCTGCAGAAAGGTTTGGTTAGTATATGAGTGCCTGAACGTGTGAGATATTCTGGAGGATAACACTCCACCGACCATGAATTTATATTGCGGCGTCGGGTATCTTGTGCTTGTCCGGCTGGAAAGAACGGTTCTGAGAGTACTCAAGTGGATATAATCAATTCGAGTGCAACAGTGCGTCTAAAGAGGGTGGTGGTTGAAGTAGATTTATCGCACCCCAATTAGTGGATTACGTGTTTCCCATGAGCAGGATGGCTTTCCGTGGCAACGATGGTGGATTGGTGCTTGGGAAAACAGAATCCGTAGTTGGGAAGTGGTTAACAATGGTGACTATGCTGGAGGAGGGGCTCCTTGGTGTTAGTGGAGGTGGAGGTTGAGAGAGGAGAGAAAGATTACGTCAGAGGGTTAGATATGTAAGTTTTAGTTCTTTCCCCTGATGAAGCTCTTTGGTGTTAGATGATCATCGTAAATTTGGAGATGGCGTATCATAGTGTAACAAGGAGACTTTTGTGGCGTGTTTTTAGAGAAGGAAGGAGTATCCATAAGTACTATGTTGCTGTGATCATGGACATATATGATGGAGGGGCAACTAGTGAGTGGACAACGGTGGGGCGTGGACTTCACCTAGGATTAGCTTTAAGCGATGTCCCTTGGTTTATGTTGTCTATGGCTGATTTAGTTTTAGTTGCTAAAGACAGGATTAAAATTATGGAAAAATTCTCCAAATGGCATTTGGCTGAGCATGATTCAGCCAAGTAGTTCAAAATTCGGATGCAATTTCAACGGTCAAAATAAACTCCGTTATATGAGGAGGTGAGGCAAAATGAATATGGACTTGCAGATTTCTTTGCTCAAAAGCCATTTGAACAATGCTCAAAATCGAGGGACCTACCACGTGCCAATATTGTTGGTAGAAAGAAGCTTGGCGTACTTCAGTCTGCGTGATTAGGGCAGTGAAAGCACTACGATCTTCTGGCCTTAGTCTCAGGAAGGATCACGGAACGGGCGCTCTGATCTGGTTAACCTCAGGAGCAGAATAAAGCATCGAGAAATGATGAATTGCCGTGTGTTTGAGCTGGTCCGTATCATGACAGCAATTGCCGGTTTTTCATCTTTCAGGGCTAGTATATGCTTCTTCCGTCTCCTAATCATCAACAGTTGTGTGGAAATATGTTGTTTTTCTATCCCCCAGATGTATGTAGTTCGCACGAGACATTCGAAGCCAAAATAGCTGCTCTTGCGTCGGCACTTTGTTGTATTCGCACCGGAGTTTCCATTCTAATTTTTTCAGAATGCCGGTCACTGGAAATTCTTTCGGCACCAGCCAAATAGCTACCAAAACTTTTTGTTACGAAAGAAACTACTCCATACCTTAACAGCCGCCACAAACCTTGCCACAGTTTCTTTCAGATGCGTCTTTTTATATTTCCAATTATCTTGAACTGATCTACCAAAGTCAGGGTGTGTGGTCCAGATTGCTTGCATTTGAAACGGTTTTATATTGTTAAAGGGCAGTCTCTGGCCAGAAGTGTCAACTAGAATCGGACAGTGATCAGAATGGTTATCGGTAGATGTCGAAGAAATGCCTCCCGAAATTCAATTCCTGATGCTGATTGAAAAGTGCTCGATTTAATCGATCTTTAATATAACATTTCCCATGCTTAGCTCGAAACCAAGTGAACTTCAGCCCAAGAAACACGAAGTCAGATTAAATGGCAATGGTTAATGCTTTCAATAGATCACCCGTCACTAGCCAAGGTAAATTCATTAAATTGGCTGTTGTTGCTAGGTAGTCCCGCAATTCTATTTAGCAGATGGATTGGGAGCGGCACTAATAGCCAAAAGAAAGCCAATCTTTACCTTGTATCTAACATTATGCCTTGGGTCGATTGATGGCAGGATCTCTAGCTCAATCACCTCTTCCTTCCAAAATAGCCGAAGACCACCACAGAAGCCCATAGCGTCCACTTTATGAACTAAGTAGAAGACCCTTTTTGGACGATTACTGTGTGCTCTCATACCTTAGACTCTACCTCCAATTTTAGTACTCCGTAGGAGGCAACAGGTATTGAAGATAATTTCTCTCTTGCTTATTTCTAACCCGATGAGACGAAACCAAAGCTCCTATTTTCGGTCAAGTGATTTTCGAGTAAGTCTTGCAGGGGCCCCTCAGAAGCTTGATGCATGTAAACGAATTTTTGTTCTATGTCTCCAAGCTATATATCCGCATCTAGTTCTGGTCATTGAATGACGAAACTGACGAATTCCCATTCTTATCCTATTTAAAACTTCTTTGTTTGGCCTTGCGCTTAAGCTATATCACGAAGAAGACTATTTGACGTTATTGACAACTGTACTTGAACTGTTAGACAATTAGTCTTTTCTATGTGAAAGGTAATTTTATTAATTTCAAACATGAGCAAAGGCTCACCACGTTACATCAATATCTATAGCTATAGCTACTCTATCTTCCTTGAGAGTTCAACTGATCAAATACACCCAACCCAATGCAAGTACAAATTCAGGTAAATCCCAGGCCACGCATAGCTCCCAGTTTTGCTGTTTTCATGGTACTTTCCAAAGCATGATCCTAGTATCAAATGGCAGATCGTGCAAGTATTTGCCGAGGAGTTTGACATAAGGCTTTGAAAAATCCTGCCATTTCTTTCACTCCAAAGGCAGTAAAGAGTAGTAGCCAAAGAGACTCTTAGAAGTCGAGCTAAGAAACTAGTTCAGCGATAATTCTAGAAATCCTGGGCAAGTTCGTCATCCCGAGATGGAAGGATACGGGACTGGTTACCAAGAAGAACATGTGTTCCAACCACAAAGGAAAAGGGACAGAAAATATAGGTGATTTTCTCTCATTGCAAGGACTGACAAGCTTAGAAATGAATGTTTAAAAGATACAAAGGCCTGAATGGCATTTTGCCTCAACAATGAACACATATAGGTTCTCTCTCTACGAATGTACATGTCAAAGAATGCAAAAGATAAACTTCCGAACAAAAAAACTTTACAGGTATGGCACAAATCTTGAGAACTCCTGTATTCTCGTGCAAATAACCGTTCTCTAGAACAACCAGTGCTTCCGCCTTGGCTTATGCACCGGAGCATCTACAAGAGAGAAAGCAACTTCTCATTTACTGATTTGCACGCCTACAATTCATTTATGTTCATCTCCTTCGATATAGTTTATTTCCAGGTACGAGTAACACAAACCTTGGATGTCATAAAGTGAATTGTAATGCACCTCAGACCAGAAACTTAACCACAACTCTGGACCATAAAAAGCGGAAATTAGTATAAAAACAAAGATAGGAATAGTTTTTTAATACTAAGGCCATGAAGTCCGTATGGGAACATTTAAATCATTTTAACACCCCAATTTTTTTCTTAGCTACATCAATATTTCATGTCAGGAGCCTCGTGCATTTTCATAGTGCTTATAACTAATTTACATTAGATCATATGTTCCATTTTCATCGGAACAGGTTTTCCCGCAAATCATGTTAAGAAATCCAAATTCCAATAAGGCAAAGTTGACCTGTTCAAATTCGAATGTGTGTAATATAGTGACGTTTGAAATCTACCTCGCTTAGGAGTCTGATGCTGCGGAGTAATTTCAATGAAACAAGTCTCCCTGAAAGAAGTCAAAAGGCATATCTTTGCCACAAACTGCATCAAGGAAAACCGAATAGACTGTTCTTATGTCACTGTAACAGAAGAGATATTTAAATTAAAAATTATATCTTCCCCAAAAAAATGTGTAAGATATTGAAGACCAGTAAAAGGACAAAAAATGTTAATTTGGAAGCAACAATCCCAGGATTCACTTGCTGACATAAGACGGTCCCAATATCAAAGAAACCAACCGCACATAACTTTCAGGATAGCGTCCCTATGTAATCATGACTTGTTCATTAATCCACCGATATACTCTGCAGACTGTGTCAATCAGCAGATTCAATCGACTGAAGTAGACTTGACCTAAGTACTTCAGAAACAAGTAGGAGTCCAAAGAATATAATATAATAATTAGTAACACTCCAACTGAAACTCTCCCTAACCCAATAGGTTGGTTTGACTGGATTTCAAGAAATAATAATTAGGCCTTCATAACTACATGAACTGCCAAATGGAAGTTTTTGACAGTTGAACCGTGACACCATGACAACAAGACATCTAGACAAAAAAGGCACAAAGTTATAGAGCCAGAAGCCTAGTATAAATCTCTTGTTGTAACTTATCACCAATATTACCATTAACTCTTTAACTAACCAAAAAGATCTGCAATTTCAGCAGAAATTCAGTTTAATTTATTATGGGTATGTCGTGGGTAAGGTCGAATGCAAAATTGCAGACTAACATGGATAAACACCTAACTGCGCTTAGTTGGTGATACCAAGCCATTTGATCTCAGTCTCAACGCTGACCTTTAGGTACTCCAAGCAGTGCAAAATGGAAGTGTATGCAACGCCAGTTCAAGAGGAGTTTTCTATGATCTTTCTTAAAGAGGAAGACAAAATGTGATTTAAAAGTTACTTGTAATGCGTTTATCAAGTTGAAGTTAAAAAAAAGTCTCTAAGAACAAACTTTTGCTGCACGAGAATGTACAAAGTGGACGGTCCTAAAAACAGCTCATGAAGGTCATTACCAATTCTATTCTACCCCCGCGCCAACCTCAAAACTATCCTGTGCAAGGTGAAATATTTCATTAAATCTTCAGTTTCAAAGCAGAAAATTAATAAATTATGTAAATGGCCCCCCTAAACATGGATTTCTGCTTCCAAGGTACAAGTATTAGTGAAAAACTCTATCAGAAGCCCACCTATGCCAAGCATCACATCCTTGACAAAAAGAGATTGGACAAGAAGGAATAAAATATAACTGTCCGGACACAGATACTAGACCTTATCAGCAGCTGCTTGTAGGGTTACATGGTCCCCCCATTCACCAGATCTGCAAGCGCCACAAAAACCCCTTTAGCAGTAGATCAACGAATCTTGCAGAAACCAAAATAGATGCCAGACTTAAGGAGAAAATTATAGAGCTGAATGATTGGAGTTAAGACTTTGAAGGGAGTACCCTACTTAGCCATTTTCTTGTAATAGTGCTTGTACTTCATTGGAACGTAGCCTTCATACAAAGGACGACTGTCTTTAAGCTGGCAGAAAACATAACAATATAGAAAATGAGAAACAATAGATTGGGGATTTTAGAATATTTGAGTAAAAGAATCCACTAACTACCTCTGACATTCTGGTGGGCTTCACCCAACTAACACCCCTTCCAAAACCCCCACTAACTTCCCCACCCCGCACACAAAAAGAAAAAGGAAGAGAAAAAGTTCGAAGGCAGATTTTTGTATTTAGCCGTTGGTTTTCTTGTTCTGCCACATCTTTGTCTGACCCTTGATCTGCATCTTGGGTCAATATTGCACAATCCAAAACCCCCACTAACTTCCCCACCCCGCACACAAAAAGAAAAAGGAAGAGAAAAAGTTCGAAGGCAGATTTTTGTATTTAGCCGTTGGTTTTCTTGTTCTGCCACATCTTTGTCTGACCCTTGATCTGCATCTTGGGTCAATATTGCACAAGGAGGTAAAGATGGATGAAAGAAAATATTACTCATAGAAGAAGAGTAGCTTGGATAAAGGGGGCAGCTTCTTCTGGAGTGGAGTTCGTGCTCAGTATTCCAATCGAGTTGAAGAAAGTTCCATGTGACAATAGTAAGACTAGCTTTGTTGTATGCTACAGAATCGCCAATGCTTTGGTGGATGGATGGCCAAGTAAGGAAGGGTAATGTAAGAAGTGAAGATATTTGCAATGAAGGGGGTGTAGCACCCATTGTAGAGAAGATGGAGGAGCAGTGCAAACATGACTCGGACATATTCAAGATTGGCCAATATATGCCTCAGCGAGAAATGCCACTTGTGGCAAGTTGCTGGGGTAAGAAGAGGCAGGGCTACAGTGAGAACAACATGGTAATATGTTAGTAAGAAAGGCTTGATTGCTAGAAATACATCAGGGAGTTTAAATAGTGGCAAAGAAGGTTAACGTACTGGACCTCAACTAGTTTGGGACACAGCTTGAGTTGTGTTGAGCTGTTTAACCAACTAATATCCTCCACTCCATGATACTTCCTCTCCCTTAGAAGTTCCTCTTCAAGTTTATTGTGTTGTGCTCAAAGATAGAAACAGGTGTCAAGAACTGGAAAGCCTTGATTTATGAGAAGAACCAGAAGTATTCAAGTGACATGAAAAGAGAAACAATAGATCGAATTTAACTGGCAAAATGAGGAACTCATAGAACACTGTTAAATTTGCCTAATGTTGAAGTGCTCAAGACATATATCATAGGACAAAGAAAGAAAAAAAATCTCTAAAACCATTTCCATCCACAATTCTATACTCACAAAACAATGCAGCACACAAATTTTTCAGTAACTTAAAGCTACTTTTACACCAACCTGTTTGACAACCTCCTTCCGGACATGCTTGTGATACTCAGGCGACCTATAGATCTGGTCAGAAAGTGCACGAAACTGAAAAGGAGAAGTAAATATATCAATAAAGTTCCAATTTAATAACATCACTAAATAACTGAACGTACCTGACAATTTCCATCCCCAGAAACCTTCACTTCATGTAGACCATAGATATTTAGCCTGGGGTGAGATCGAGAAAATTTCCTGATGAGCTTATCAAGGATGAAGAGCTAAGTAGGGAAAAAAAATCACAGCATATGGAATGCAGCAGACTATAAATTCAAAAGCTCGAGGGTGCTTAGATTCACCAACCGCGTCATGGGATTTTTTCTTTCTTACAGATAAATATGCCAAAAATATTGTAAGCAGGTTTCTGGACTAATAAAAGACGCCATACCAGTTATCAACTCTTCTTCATGGGTCCTACTAGAGCTTACAGTGCAGAGCGTGCCATAGGCAAAATGTTCTCACGTATTATTACACAGTGCAGGTGATCTAGCAGGTAAAGAGTCTCAGCCCTTATGTATAGATCATTCCTGAACTTGAGGTTCAAGGGTGTTCTTGTTTTTTATGGGTTTCTTTCGGTGGTGTGTTTTTTTTTTTTTTTCCGGGGTGGGGGGTGTTAGCGCAAATGTGATACATCCCGGATTCATTCATGTCATGGGGCTCAATCGTGAATATCTGCTCAATCATCCCGGATCCTCTTAAGTTCGTAAATCTGGGCTTACATTCTCAGGAAAAAAACCTTGAAATGTAATCTTTGAAAGGAATGCTTCGGGCTCGGTGGAGCTTTATTAGCTGTATTGTTTAAGTCAGAAGTTATTCTTTATGTCTCCATCCTTCCCTCGTATTGAAATTACATCAGCCTATTTATATTTTTCATTGAGTTGTGCTTTTTCCTTTTCTAGCCACCTCCCAATATGTGTATCTTAAGTACGAGGGGGGTGATATTTATTAAAAAATAAAAGAGGATTTACCATGACATGTGTAATTTAGTTGCTATAGCAGTCCCTTCCACGGATAGGAGTTGATTTTCCTATTCAAGTTCCAAGTCTTTTTACTAAAAAAAATGCAATCGGATGTGTTTAGGAGTTGACAGCATTGGCTCTTAAAAACACGATAAGTACCGTCTCAAAAGCTCAACTCTTGGACAAGGGTATGGGATATTTAACCGACACTTCTTATCAAATGTGCCGCAAAACACTCTTACGGAGTAATTTTATTCCATCATTGCCCTTAAATGGGAGAAGTTCCCAATTTAAAAAAATGTTTGTAAAATGAAACATATGAGAAAATGGAGAAAATAATTTGCCATGTCCCAGAGTTGGAAATTAGACGATCTAATGTTTAGGCATGTGTCAAAGCCTGAAATCGAACCAAATTAGTGCACTGTAGTTATCTTGATCCATCATTGCTCTGAAATTGCAGAAGTTCCCAATTAAAATAAGGTGTGAAAAATAAAACCCTAGAAAGAAAATGACGGAACACTTGAACATAAAATATATTGCCATGTTGCCGGACTTGGAAATCAGAAGATCCAATGTTTAGACATGTACCCGAACCCAACAAACCAAATCGATGTAAATAGAATTTGTTGCCTCTATACTGTTTAATTGACAGAAGTTTCACTTGTCTCCTAAGACTCGATCCTCACATTTCACAAGCAATCAACGGGGGAACAAGCACGAGTTTCCTTCTAATTCTTACTTCTGGTTCTTTTTGGGTCAAAGTCAAAAATATTGTACAACACAGCAAAAGCAGGTCCCCTTCCCATATCGAAGACCTCAAGGACTTAAGATGGAGTTGGCACCTCAAAGAGAAAGAAGCAAATGTTTTATAGTACTCTGATGTTGCACATCTATATGCTTCTGCACTTGATTTAAGTTCTTCCTCAGTCTAATTTGTTTCATATTCGCTGGTCAAATTTAAAAGTATAATTACTATTCATAAAACATGCACTCACCAAGCGAAATTTGAAGCAGAGCCATCCCAATAAGACGTACCTTTGGAGCAGCCGTTGGTGATCCAAAGTAGCATCACTTAGGTTCGGGATGAAGGTATTTATTCGCGGAACATGCTGAAATTATGCAAAGAACACATAAAAATACTTGTGATTATGGCTGATTCAAATGAAAGAGTATGTATTATCATAAAGATCATACGTAGTGGCAGTCACTTGACTACAACACCATCTTGTTATGGTAAGGTCTTGTTGAACGGCTGAATCTTTACTTGGGATGACTGGGTTATGGAGAGTATTAAACTATCTTGTAGTGCAATTATCACTATTATCATACTACTACAAAGGGAACCAGGTTAGTCATATATTGTCCTGGTAGAATAAGACTTCCTTACATACGAGTATAAATCTTACCATATTTCGTGCTATGAAGTTGGATGAGTATATAACTATTAAGATTTATACCTTATATGCATGAGTGGAGTAAGAGTCATGCTCTTTGAACGAAAGTTCTCTTTTTTCTCTTTTAGTTGATCTAAGTTGGTCTCTATTGTTTAAACACCAAGTCACCTCCTATATACATGTAAAGAGAACAATCATCGTTTCGTTCAATCTAAGTGGTAGGCATTTAAATGCGTAAATTTTGCTGAAAAGATACTGTTCTAGAAGTCCAAAGGAAATAAATAGCATTGACCGGCATAAACTATACATATAAATAAGTTTTGTTAGTGTATGATCCAAAAAGAAAGTTGAGCATCTTACGGCAACAGGTGCCAGATTGGAAAGTCGGCGACCAAGTGCACCATCTAACTTAGCATACTCTTCGGATAGTACAACAGCAATCATCCTGTCATCCTCAACATCTTGTTGACTGCTTGCAGAAGTTGAGCTTGAACATTCACCAATGCTTTGAGTTCCATTTATTGTCATCTTATGGGTCAACTGCTTACAGCTTCTGCAATTGAAGAACAGTCACAAAAGCTCGTGTTTTGCAAGTTGAAAAAGCTTATTGATCATGTTATGTGCACAAGGAATAATGCTTGGCCGTATTCATTAAATACTACATATATTTTTTGGATCTTATTTTGCAGGGTTTGCTGATTATTAAGTGGGTTTGTCATTATCCCCTTATGGGCCATTGTGAGTGGTTTAGCTCGAGTGTGATCAAGATAATCAGGAGGTGGGGGTCTGATTGTATGCAGTTACTTAAATTCAGTGCAGAGCGCGAGCGGAGGCAGTTTTATTCTGATGTATAGATATGACATTTGCAATTAATGAAGAGGGAGTAAAGAGAGACATTTACCCTATTTTAGCGTCACACCTTAGTATTTTCTTCTCGGTGCAATATCTTAAGAATAAGAGAACGTGATTTTGTTCAGTTTCAAGGGTCAAGTGTTCTTGCCCCCTACTCTTTGGGCTACTACTGCTGCCCTGTTTTCAAGTCGTTAGTCACTTGATGTAGGGAGGGAAGAATTATCCTGGTGTAAGAGATGGGCACTGTTGGTCTTAGCTTATGCATGAACGCAGTCTTAAAATCAGGGTGCATATGTGGATATTTGAGTTTAATTATTCAGTTCCACCTAGAAATTGCCGCACAGTTTGCCTTAGGATTGATGAAGAGCGAATCAAGAGTTTTAACAAGAGAAGAAAAAGGGTTCTCCGGGGAGGATTCTATGGTGATTTCCATTTGTATGGGGTTTCCTTCCCTAGTACTCCGACTTTCTTTCCTTCTCATTCTCTGAATTCCATCCGTCAACCGATTAACATTCAGCAAATGCAGAAATTTGCCTATCCCAAGTCAAAGAAGATCAGCGATCCCAGTTCATGTTATCTCGTAGCAATTCAAACATGGCATAAACAAACCACGAGAAGATCGATGCCTATGTAGATGGTCAACTGATATTATTAACCAGATAAATCAGACATAATCTCTATAAATTTGAAGAGAAGGTACGAAAGGGGGGATCGACCTTGGTTGAGATCGATGCTACCGAAATTGATGCAATATTGCAAAAGAATTCATACTAACCATTTGGGAGAAAAGGTGATTGCCGAGAGAGAGACCATAAATCTATAGGATGAGCCGTGAGCGGACCATAAATCTCGGGCAAACACGAACCGAAACGTTGTTGTATAACAAGAGAGAAGCCGAAGAATGTAACCGATGACAGATTAGAAGCGAGAGAGAGAGAGAGAGAGAATGAATCAGATAATAAATTCCCGATCTGGAATCAGAAATCTAAGTAACAGCTAATGCATTTCGATCCAAAGTGCAACTCCCATCTCATTGGACAATAACTGTCGTGCAAAGAGAGATAGGTGATGGATGGATAGCAGACGTAGTTATGTATGATAGCGTGATATGATCATCATCTAATCTATATCTATATCTCTAAATAAAAAGAAGAAGAAGAAAAAAGAGAAAGAGCGGTATTACCTTTGAGAAATCGCTGATAGATACCCGGTCGTGTTTGTGTCCGTCCGCCTGTGATTTGCCTGCATAAAATGTTGGAAATTGTGTGTCTGAATATGTGATGTGATGTGGAGTGGAGAGAGCAAATTTGTTTCCAGTCAGAGTTAATATCGCCTCACCAGTCACCACCAACTCCCCCAGCACCCGCTGTAAGAGTTAAGACTTTCAAGATGGCCGGTGCGGCGCGGGTGCGACCTTCAGTTCTCTCTGGTAGACAATTAAAAGAGGGGCTGGGTCGCTGTCACCCTCAGCTCAGCCGGAGAGTGGTTGCGGCTTCTTGTTTCTTTCCCGCGTCTCAACAACTGTCCACGCCCATTTTCTTCCTTTCGTCTTTTTCCTTTTCCCCTTCTCTTTTGGGTTAACAACGACTGCCCTCTGATTTTGGCAACAACTTTGAAGGTAGGTACAAGGTTAATGAACAAATTTTTGACCACTAACCGGGATATAAAAACATTTTTTCCGACTTTATATAGAACGATAATTAATAGTCACTAAATATTTATATCTCATTAAGTCATTAAGTAGGTAACTATTAAGAACCCAAAATCTTAGAACAATACTCCTACTTACACAAAATCTTAGAACAATACTCCTACTTCTTCCATAATGTCAATGGCAAGATTCAATGCCAATAATCGAAATGTCGTCGGGGGCAAAGGGTGTTGCATCCATGGTTAAAAAAGCGTTCTCACACTCAACCACGCTTTAAGAGTATTCTTCTGCCTACATGCCCTAATTAATGAACAAATTTTGGCTTCTACCTGAATTGTAAAAATCTTCCTTCGACCCCATGTATAGTGTCAATTAATAGTGGCTAAATGTTTCAACCGACTTTTCTTCTAATACTTTTAGCAACAATTATTAACAACACTTTTTTATCTAACAACTAAAATAAAGCCTGAAAAAATTGAGCGTCTATAGAAGTGGTTGAGGAACTTTTTTTCTAGGAAAAAAATTTGTTGCACACCAAGGAGCAGCGTCAAGCTGCTACCCCTCCACGTGGCAGCACGTCATTGGTCCAGCGTCAAGGCCATGCTCCTCGCACGTGATCGGGCTGGCTGGAGAAAGGTAACGGACGTCAAGCACATCCCTGAAATTATGGAAGAGAAGATAAACAGCAAGCAGTCTGTTTCTCTCTCTATATCTCTCTCTCGTAATCACCTTGCAGTCTATTTCTCTCTATATATATCTCTCTCTCTATCTCTTCCTATAAAGTTCAAAGATGTGATTTATTATGTAAGGCAAGGGCCACGGGTTAAAATATTGCTGCCGTAAATCCATGGATTTGGATGCCAGTGGCAAGTGCCACATTTGTGTTATCTCCATTTAGTAGAACTTTGTGTTGCCACATTTGTGTAAAAATATTGCTGCCGTAAATCCATGGATTTGGACGGCCACGTGGCCAGATGACAGACTTTATGTCATTTTTTTCATAATAACAATCTTACCCCTCGGACTTTTTAACTGCATTCGTCGTCCGTCAGCCGAGATACTGATTTTGTACGCTATTTCAAAATTGGGTACTTCTTTGACACACCTTCAAAGTTTGGTACTAAGGTTGTACTTGAGGTAAAGTTGAGGGTACAATTTTGAGATTATGCCTTATTTTTTTAATTTTTTCAAATGACTTTGTATTCTTAGTATATATTTATTTTCCTTATCTCTTCATTAATTTACTTTATGTAGCTGATTTTTCATTACATTTTTCCATTATTCATCAATTTTTAGACGTGTTTGTACCTCTAACACTCTCTCTTTTTCACGCTTCATCTTTTTGAATCTTTATATTTTCAATATACTCTTTTATTTTTGCTTTCTTTACCTAGTACATGTTTCGAAATGACTTGGTATTCTTAATACATTTGGGTTTTCCTTATCATTTCTTTTATCCACATTATGCAGTTGATTTTTTTTGTAACTTTCCTTTTTTATGTTTTTAGGTAAAACTTGTTTGTACTTCTGACGCTTTCGCTTTTCCACATTTCATCTTTCCAAATCTTTATATTATTTATAAACTGTTTTATTTTGGCATCGGCATATTTTTACGTGTTTTCAAATGACTTGGAATTCCAACTATATTTTATTTTGCATCTCCACTTCTTTTACCCACATTATGTAGAATATTTTTTTATTACTAATAATTTTTCGTCGTTCTTCAGTTTTACAATGCGTTTATGCTCATACTCTTCCGTTTTTCAACTCCTCAACTGTTTCGAATCTTTATATTTTCAGCAATTTTTTATTATTATAACATTGGTTTAGTTTCTACTGTTTTCCAAATGATTTAGGATTCTTGGTGTATTTTATTTTTTCTTACCACTTCTTTTACCCATGTTATATAGTTGATTTTTTTTATTACATTTTCAACCCCTTACCATATTTCTGTCTCCGACACTTTCAGTTCTGTTGATGTTTCCTCATCTTTGTATTTAAAGTAAACTGTTTAATTTAGACCTTGGTTATTTTTATGTGCCTTCAAATGAATTGATATTCTTTGTACGGATTGATTTTGGTTTCCACTTCTTTTTACACAGATGATGTTCTTTATTTGTTTCACTTTTTTCACCGTTCTTTAGTTAATTAATGTATTTTTACCTCGTACTCTTTTGCTTTCGCCTACTCATCTTTTTCAAATCTTTATATTTTTAGTAAACATTTTTTATTTTGGCCTTGAATTATTTTTACGTGTTCTCAAATGACTTTCTATTTTCCTTTGATGCTTGATATACATTGGCCTTGGTTTCTTTTCCAATGTGTTTCTAATAGACTTGATATTCTTGCTATATTTTGCGTTTCCTTTCCGTTTCGTGTACCTCATACGGTTTTGTTTTTCGACTCTTCACCTTATCGAATCTTTATATTTTCAGTGGACTATTTTATTTTGGCGTTGGCTTATTTTCTAAGTGTTTTCAAATGACTTGGTATATTTTATTTGTCATTTTCACTTATGTTACTAATATTACAAAGTTGGTTTTTGTTACTCTTTTTTCGCCGTTCTTCTATTTTTCAACGTGTCATTCACCCTTCTTCATTTTTGAGTCTTTATACTCTTAGTAAACTTTTTTATTTGCCCTTGGTTTCTTTTTTACATTTCTCATATAACTTAATGTTCTTGCTATATTTTGCCTTTCATTTCCACTTGGTGTATCCGCAGTATATAATTTATTCTTGGGTTAATTACACTTATGTCCCTGAAGTTTGGGTAAAATTACACGCGTGTCCATAAGTTTGGAAAATAGACACTTATGTCCTTTGACCTAACAGAATACCCATATACATAACGAAATTGTCAAAATGACCATATTGTCCTTGATTTGAAACCCTAATTTCCAAATTAGGGTTCAAAAAGAATTGAAACCCTTATTTTCAAATTAGGGTCTCAATTCTTTTTCATTTGAAACCCTAATTTGAAAATTAGGGTTTCAAGCCATTCTTTTTTTCTCCCTAATTTTCAAATTAGGATTTCAATTCTTGCAATTCCAACACTTATTATCCAAAATTTCAAGAAATCAGAAGGCATGGGGTAGGGGAAGGGAGGGGGACGGCGCACAGTAGGGCGGGGGAAGGGAATGCAGCGGGGTGGGGGAAGGGAAGGCAGCGGGGCGGGGGACGACCCCAAGATGTGGTGGGGGTAGGGGGAAGGGGAAAGCAGCGGGGGTAAAGGAAATGAGGGCGGGGGACGACGGGATGGGGTGAAGGGGACGAATGTATGGGATGGAGCGAAGTGGAAGGCGGTTGGGTAAGGGAAGGGATGGGGATGACATCGGGTGGCGGGGGAGCAGGGACGTGATGGTGGGTGATGGGAGCAACAAAAGTGGTGCTCGGCGGTGAGCATCGACGTGGTGGTCGGCAGTAGCCGTAGGCAGCTGTGTGGTGGTGGTACAGTGGGGGCAGCGGCATGGTGGCCGGAGAATTCACCTGTGTATGATGGAAGAAGACAGAGATAAGGGGAAGAGAAAGGAGGCTCGTGAAAGAGAAGATGGAATAGTGAGAAGAGAGGTAACAATAATCTAGGGGTATGATTGTCATATTTTGAAATTATGTACCGATGACGTCAAAAAAATTACACTTTTTGGACGGATATTTGACGAATGGACACAAATATTACTTTTTTAACGTTTGTGGTCACGGTTTGTTACATTTTGAAAGTTAGTGTCATTGACTGTAATTTCATCCAAACCTCAGGAACATAAGCGTAATTAACCCTTTATTCTTTTAACACTTTTTCTATTCACCTTTCTCGATTTTATTTGTGTTTGTATCTCAGACAGTTTTGTTTTTCTATTCTTCATTTTATCGAATCGTTATATTTTCTGTAAACTGTTTTATTTTGGCCTTTACTTATTTTCTAATTGTTTTCAAATGACTTGATATTCTTGGTATATTTTATTTTTCATTTCCATTCTTTTACCAATATTAGGTAGTTTTTTTTTTTACTATCCTTTTTTCGCATTCTTCAACTTTTTAACGTGTTTCTTCCTCACTTTCTTTCTCTTTTCCACTCTCAATCATTTTTCAAGTCTTTATACTTTTAGTAAACTCTCTTTTCTTTTGGGCCTTGCCTTAATTTTTTCATGTTTTCAAATGACTTGATTTTCTTAGTATATTTTGCTTTTATTTTATCTCTTCATTTATTTACTTTTATATTTGTAGTTGATTTTTATTACAGTACTTCATCTTCCCGAATCTTTATATTTTCAATAAGCTGTCCAATTTGTAGCCACCCTCTCTATATAAGAGGCAGAATACTTGTGGAGAAAGGATGTGAAACGTTATTCAAGATTTCAAGAACTTCATCAACTTCTCTCTGTTCCTCTGTTTCAATCCTGTCCAATAAAACCCGCAGAACTCCATGGCCACCTCTTCGGTCCTCACCGATATGCTACAGACTCAACCGCCGAACCCATTAAAGATCACCACCAGCCCCCTGCCGCCGCCATATGCACCAAAACCACCACTAGTTTATAGCCCTGAAGAGAGAGAACCCAAAGAGCCCCTCTCTCTCGCTATATTCAGAAGCATTAAACCCCCATTGGAGATTTCTTGTTTCTACATTCTCTCTGTCTCAATTCAAGATTATTCAAGAATTCCCTCTCTCTGCCTAACAGATTTCTTCTCTTTCTCTCTCGTTTCAATTCTGGCCAATTAATCCCACAGAACTAACTCCATAACCGAACCAGCAAGTTAGCCATGACCACGTCTTCAGTTCACCGATATGCTACAGAGACTCAACTGCTCAATCGCAACAGATGGACGACAAGGTGATTTCTTGTTATTTACGTTCTCTTTCTCAATTCAAGATTATTCAATTTGGGGGGTTTTGACCGATTTGTCTGTTTCTTTATCAATTGCTGCTTTTTTTGGTAATTAATTTGGTAGAATTGGGGCTTTACTCTGTATATAGGAAAATTGTAGTGCTTTGAATTGGATATTCTTTGTATGAATGATATGGGTTATCAGGGGACATTATCTAACTGTGAGGAACGGAGTGTGGTATGGGGTCGAGCCCTTCGTTATTTTATGTGCTTTCTGGCGTTTGGTCAAGAACCTTCAACAGCAGGGCTGATGATTGCTTTCTGGCATTTGGTCAAGAACCTTCAATAGCAGGGCTTATGATTGCTTTCTGGCGTTTGGCGCCTGCGCAGATAGTGGTTGTCAGTGAATCTACTTTTAATCAAATTCGTTAGTTTCTCCTGTTAGTACTTAATAATGGATGCACCCAAAGACCCCCCCCCCCCCCTCTCTCTCTCTCTCTATATATATATATATATATATATTCAGAAGCATTAAACCCCCATTGGAACACAAGGTGAGGTTTCTTGTTTCTACATTCTCTCTGTCTCAATTCAAGATTATTGAACTTGGTGATGTTCACCGTCTAATACTGTAGATTCAAGAATTCCCTCTCTCTGCTTAACAGATTTCTTCTCTTTCTCTCTCGTTTTAATTCTGGCCAAATAATCGCACAGAACTTCATAACCGAACCAGCAAGTTAACCAAGGCCACGTCTTCAGTTCACCGATATGCTACAGAGACTCAACCGCGGCAATCGCAACAGAGCACCATATGGAGTTATGGACGACAAGGTGATTTCTTGTTATTTACGTTCTCTTTCTCAATTCAAGATTATTCAATTTGGGGGGTTTTGACCGATTTGTCTGTTTCTTTATCAATTGCTGCTTTTTTTGGTAGTTAATTTTGGTAGAATTGGGGATTTACTCTGTAGATAGGAAAACTGTAGTGCTTTGAATTGGACATTATCTAACTGTGAGGAACGGAGAGCCCTTCGTTATGTTATGTGCTTTCTGGCGTTTGGTCAAGAACCTTCAATAGCAGGGCTGATGATTTCCATTCCTTGAGTTGCTGCTTTTTTTGGTAGTTAATTTTGGTAGAATTGGGGCTTTACTCTGTATATAGGAAAACTGTAGTGCTTTGAATTGGATATTATTTGTATGAATGATTTGGGTTATCATGGGACATTCTGTTCCTTGAATTCTTGTTAGTATTTTTGGAGCTTTAGAAGCTGGGGTAGAGCGTCATTTGCCTGTGCGCTTGCCCCGAGATAACACCTGCAGATTTGGGGTTTTCTAGCGGTTGGAGTTCATGCTCGAATTTCCCCCCAAGAAGTTGTTTGGAATTTGATGCTTTTGTTGACATGTATATGTGTTGCACGTGTATGTGTGTTTGTGGGCGTGTATGCAAGCGTGTGCAGATAATGCATTTTGATTAAACAATTGACAATAGAACACTTTTCTAATCATAATTTGTCTATGAATCTACATTTAATAAAATTCGTTAGTTTCTCCCGTTAGTACTTAATAATGGATGCACCATTGGACGTTCCATATGTTGGAAATTTCATTCCGGTATTACTTTTTCAGTGTAATGGTGTTGGCGTTGTGGGTGGTCCTGTGATGATGTTGACCTTGTGCGTGTGTGGGGGTTGGGTAGGGGTAGGGTAAAATGTGTTGCTGACTAGTGACACCATTGGGTATTAACACACTTTAGGGACTAACGTTATGAGCTTATGGAGTTAACATGCTGAGGCCTTTGTGGAGTTTGTGGCCTCGCATTTCTCGTGGTGACACCAATGGGTGTTTCTGAACTAGGACTTAGCATTTTCTGCTTGTCACTTCATCATTATCAAGAGGATCTAAAGTTACACTATGAATGTCTTTGACGCAGTATTGTATTGGCTTATGTAGTTCTAAGAATTTAAATTGTCTTTAAAGCACGTCAAGCTTTCATATTCATTCTTATTCTCTTTCTCTTTCATGTACAGCATATTCTGATTAGGGAATTAAGGAAGGAGTAGAGATCTCTATTCTTTATTAGTTGGATCTAGTGTAACTGACCATGTGTTACAGCAGCCACTTGTCATGACATTTTTCTGTATTAAGATGTACATGGTTGTGCAATTCATATCTTCACTTTTTATTATGATCAGGTTGTTTGTGCTAGACAAGTGGTCACTTTTTTGTTTAGTTGGGCTTGGAAATGCTGTAACACCTTATTCACTTTTTTGAAGGAGTAACAAAGTCATCGAGTTTCAAAACAGAGTAACTATTCTAAATTTGGAAAAAGCTGCAAAGTTGTGAACCTCAAATGATAATGGGATTGGAAGCGTGGAAATGTTCTGAAACCTTGTCATTAGACAAGAGCGTCATTTCCCCCCAAAAAGTTGTTAAAATATTGCAATATTTTTATCTTCTTTAGTTTTTATATTTTTGTATGTCATATCTAATATTTAATTGGCTTATATTCCTTTGTTTGATATAATAATTCTTGATTATCTTCTTGTTTGTACATATCATATTAAATGTTCACTTCTTCATATCACATTTTTGCCTCTCCACTTCGTTTAACCTCATGATATAGTTGATTGTTTATTACTACGTTTTAAACCATTCTTCAATAGTCTAATGTGTTTCACCCTCATACGATTTCGGTTTTATTACTCTTCATCTTTTTCGAAACTTCACATTTCGAGTCTACTTTTTTTATTTTGATATTGGCTTATTTTCTACGTGTTTTTAAATGACTTTTTATTCATGGTATATCATGTTTTTCCTTTCCACTTCTTTTACTCACATTATGTATCTGATTTTTTCGTTACTTTTCTTTTTCACGTTCTTCCATTTGATAAAATATTTGTTTTTTCTGTTTTATTTCTAATAACTTCTTCATATTATATATTGTCTGCTCAACTTTTTTTATTTTCGTTGTGTAGTTGATTGTTTATTACTACTTTTTTAGTCATTCTTTAATATTTTGATGTGTTTCAACATCAGACGTTTTCCCTTTTTTCACTCTTCATCTCTTCCGAGACTTCATATTTCGAGTCTACTGTTTTTATTTTGGTCATGGCTTATTTTCTACCTGTTTTTAGATGACTTTGTATTCTTGGTACCTTTTGTTTTTCCTTATCACATTTTTTTATCCAATTTTTGTGGTTGACTTTTTATCACTTTTCTTTTTCACGGATCTTCGATTTTTAACGTGTTTATATCTCAGCCGCTTTCGCTTTTTCACTCGTCATCATTTCCAAATCTTTATATTTTAATAAACTATTTTATTTTAGCCTTGAATATTTTATACAAACTTTCAAGTGGCTTAGTATTCTTAGTAAATTTATTTTTTCTTTGCCACATCTTTTACCCACATTATGCAGTTGAATTTGTTTATTACTTTTTTTTCATCGTTCCTCAATTTCTTTACATGTTTCCGTGTTCGACCCTTATAATTTTCTTCATCTTTATATTTTTAATAAACTATTCTATTTTCGCCTAAAGTTACTTTTCACGTCTCTTTAAATGATACTTTTTGTATATAACGCTTTTCCTTTCCACTTCTTTTACCCATATGATGTATTTTATTTTTTTATTACTTTCTTTGTTCTTCGTTGTTTAATTTTCTTTTTATGGTGTTTCGTCCTCATATTCTTTTGCTTTCTCCCTCATCATCTTTTCCGAATGTTTATATTTTCAAGATACTTTTTTATTTTGACCTTGGCTTCTTTTACGTGTTTTCAAATGACTTAATATTCTTTGTTTATTTTGTTTTTCCTTCCCACTCCTTTTACCCATATTATTTAATTAATGTTTTTAATGCCATTTTTTTTAATTTCTTAATGTGTTTCGCCTTTTTGATTATCCTTTTTATTCTCTTCATCTTTATACTTATAATAAATTGCTTTATTTTGGCCTTGTTCTTTTTCCTTTTTGCACGTGTTTTAATTGATTTGGTATTTTTTGTATAGACTGTTTTCCCTTTTCACTTCTTTTCCCCACATTATGTATTTTTTTATTACTTTCTTTTTTCACTATTATCCTTTTTTTTTCCGCCTCATACGCTTCCGCCTTTCTACTTTTGTCTTTTTGAGTCTTTAATAAAATGTTTTGTTTTGCCCTTGAATTATTTTACTTTTTTTCAAATGACTTAGTATCCTAGTATATTTTGCTTTGCCTTTCCACTTTTTTAACCGACATTATGTAGTTGATTTTGTGATACCTTTTTTTTACCGTTCCTCAATTTTTTTAATGTGTTACAGCCTCAGACGCTTTCGCTTTTTCACTCTTTATCTTTTTTAAATCTTTATATTTTTAATAAACTGTTTTATAATGACCTTGACTTATTTTTTGAAGTGTTTCAGATGACTAGTATTCTTTGTTTTTCCTTTTCAGTTCTTTGACTCACATTATGGAGTTATATTTTTATCACTCTTTAATTTCTTAACGTGTTTTTTGGCTCATATGCTTTTGTTTCTCTTCATCTTTTTCAAATCATTTCATTTTTAGTAAAGTTCTTTTTTTGGTCTTTGCTTTTTTTTTTTCCCACTTCTTTCACTTACTTTGTTTATTTTATTTTGTTGTTACTTACTTTTCTCACCGGTTTTTAACTTTTGACGTGTTTCTGCCTTAGATGCTTTCACTTTTCCACTCTTCATCGCTTTTGAATTTCTATATTTTATAGTAAATTGTTTTATTTTTCATCGGTTAGTTTCTACATATTTTCAAATGATTTGATATTCTTGGCACATTTTGTTTTTTATATTCACTTCTTTTACCCGCATTGTGTAGTTGATATTTTTTACCACTATATTTTTTACTACTTTTCATTTGTTTCATGTACTTATATCATGGTGAACTGTTTTCTTTTGGCCGTGGTTTATTTTATGTTTTTTCAAATTACTTGGTTTTCCTTTACCTACATTATGTAATTGATATTTTTATTACTTTTTTTCGTCATTCTTCAATTTCTTAACGTGTTTCTATCTTCGACGCTTTCGATTTTCCGCATCTTTATCAAAATTTTAGACTCTTAATAAACTATTTTCTATTTGCTTTAGCTCTTGCTTATTTTCTACTTGTTTCAAATAATTGGTATTTTTTTGTATATATTGCTTTTCCTTTCCACTTCCCTTTTTTGTCACTCTCCTTTTCACCGTTGTTTAATATTTTCACTTGTTTTTACCTTGAACTCTTTCGCCTTTTCACTTCTAATTATTTTCAAATCTTTATTTTTTCATTAAACTTTTTTTATTTTTGCCCTAAGTTGTGTTATGTAGTTGATTTTTTTTTTTACTTCTCTTTTTCAGTGTTCTTTTATTTCTAATATGTTTGTACCTCTCGTTTTCTCTCTTCATCTTTTCGAATCTTTACGTTTTCAATAAATTGTTTCGCTTTGGCCTTGACCTATTTTCCACGTGTTTTTAGATAATTTGGTATTCTTAGTATATTTTATTTTTCATTTTCATATCATTTACCCAAACTATGAAGTCAATTTCCTTATTACTCTCTTTTTGTCGCCGTTATCTTAGCATGTCTTTGTTTCATGCGCTTTTGCCTTTCCACCCTTCATGTTTTTCAAATCTTTATTATTTCATAAACTTGTTATCTTTTTTTTTTTTTGGGACCTTGCCTTATTTTTTACATGTTTTAAATGACTTAGTAGTCTTGATATATTTTGCTTTTTCTTATCGTTCTTTTATCCACATTATGTCTTCATTTTTTTATTTCTTTTCCTTTTCACCTTTTTTTTATATTTTTAACGTGTTTTTACTTCACACACTTCTGCGTTTTCACTCTTCATCTTTTGGAATTTTTATATTTTAGTAAAACTCTTTTATTTTGGCCTTGGTTTATTTTCTACGTGCTTTTCAAGTGACTTAGTATTCTTGATATATTTTATTTTTCTTTCCACGTCTGTTACCAACATTATGTAGTCAATTTTTTTTTCATTCTTCCTCAATTTCTTATGTTTTTGCCTAAGAGGTTTTTGTTTCTCCTCGTCTTTTTTCCAATCTTTATATTTTCACTAGACTTTTTTATTTTTGCCGTGTCTTAATTGTTTTATGTGCTTTCAAGTAGCTTGATATTTGCTTTTCACTTCTTTACTCACATTTTGTAGTTGATTTTTTTATTACTTTCTTTTTTCACCGTTTTTAATATTTTTGATGTGTTTCTGTATCAGTCGCTTTTGTTTTTCAACCTTTTATTATTTATGAATCTTTAAATTTTTGGCGAACTATTTGTTATGGCCTTGGCCTTCTTTTTAATGTATTTTTAGATGATTTGGTATTCTTGGTATATTTTATTTTTCCATTTCACTTGTTTTTATCCAATTTATATAGTTGCAATTTTAATTTCTTTTTTCCTTTACTGTTCTTTTATTAACGTGTTTTCGTACAATATGTTTGAGTTTTTCCATACTTCAATTTTTTTTTACTGGCGGTAACATTTGTCATTACATAATTTATTTTAGTTATCTCGCACCAAAAATTTGCGAGATATTGTGGCATTTAACACCTCCCGACTATTTTATGATTAAAACCTAGCCAAATAGGTCATTTAACTCAATTTAGGGAGGCATATCTTAGATCGAAGGTGGTATCACAGTCTTAGAGCCGTCAGAGGAGAAGATTGGGAGGGTCGCGAGAGGTGGTGCGAGGTTCTCTGAGGATATGACTAGAGGCTAACGAGCTCGGAGCCAGTGGTGGCGGTGGACATAGTGGTGGCAGTTTAATGGAGCGTGCTAGATTAGAAAGAGAAGAAAAGAAAAGGTGTACAGATCAAGAATGTCTTCCAAAAATAAACCGCGTCACCATTTTGGCGAGTTTTGTGGCCGACAAATGGCATAAACTGTTAGGTGCCACACTTTATGCATGTTTGTGCCGTGTAGATAGCTTGAATAAACTTGGTGGTGCTGCTATCACTTGTAAAAATGCGAGTGCCTAGTGTTGTTAACCCATTTTTTAAACTTATTTCTACGTCAAACGCATTCGCTTTCCCACTCCTCATCTTTTTATAATCTTTATATTATAGTAAACTAAAAAAAAAAAAGATTGCAAGGGCTTATTTCCTTCATGTTTTTAAATTTGTATTCGTGGTATATTTTGCTTTTCCTTTCCAGTTCTTTGACCCACATGATGTTGTTTTTTTGTTAGTTTCTTTTTTTCGTTATTCTTTAATTTTTTAATGGTTTCATCTCAGACGCTTTTGCTTTTTCATTCTCATATATTTCAAATCTTTATATATTTTGTCATGACTTGTGTTTCAAAAATACTTGGTGTTTGTTTTTCATTTTCCCTTCTTTTGCCCACATTATGTGGTTGATTACTTTTTTTCAACCGTTCTTCATTCACTTGTCATTTTTCTGCCTCAAACAGTTTGAGGCTTTTCGACTCATCATCTTTTTCAAATCTTTATATTTTCAGTAAACTGTTTTATTTTAACCTTGGCTTATTTTATACGTGGTTTAGATAACTTGGTATTCTTTTTTACTTTCCCATTAGACTTCTTTTATCCGCTAAATAGTTGATTTCTTATTATTTTTCCTTTTCATCATTCTTCAATTTGTAGCAAGTTTCTGCGTCATAAGCTTTTGTTTTTCAACTCTTCATCTTTTTTTAAAATTTCATATATTTTCAGTAAACTATTTTATTTTTGCCTTGACTTTTTTTTATGTGTTTTCAAATGACTTGCGATTCTTGGTATATTTTGCTTTTTCATTTTCACCTTTTTTACATACATAATGTATTTTTTTGTTTTTAGCACTTCTAATTTGTTGGTATTTCAATTTTTAACGTGTTCTTATGTACTCTCAAATGACTTAGTACTTTTGGTAAATTTTGCATTTCCTACTTTTTGCCCACGCAATGTGGTTGATTTTCTTATTACTTTCTTTTTCAAGTGGTTTTTAAATTTTTAACTCTGCCACATACTTGTCTTTCCATTCTTCATCTTTTCCAAATTTTTATATCTTTAATAAACTGTTTTAGTTCGACCTTGGCTTATTTTCTACGTGTTTTCAGATGACTTGGTTTATTTTGTTTTTCCTTTCCACTACCTTGACTCACATTATGTACTTATCTTATTTCACTTTATTTTCATTGTTCTTCAATTTATGAACATGATATTCTGTCTCATAGGCTTTCAATTTGCCTTATCTTTTTCGAATCTTTATATTTTAGGTAAACTTTTTTTCTTTTTACTTATGTTTATCTTCTTCGTGTTTTCAAATGAACTAATATTCTTGGTATTACTACTTTTTCTTTCCACTTATTTTGCCTACATTATTTTTTTTTTGCCAATTTTTTTCACCATTCTTCAATTCTTACGTGTTTCTGCCTCAGACGATCTCACTTTTTCATTTTTCACCTCTTTCAATATTTTTACTAAACTGTTAAATTTTGGCTTTGTTTTATTTTATATGTGTTTTCAAGTGACTTGGTATGCTTGGTATATTTTGTTTTGCATTTCCACTTCTTTTACCATCAATGTATAGTTGATAGTATTTATTGCTTTCGTTTTTTGAAGTTTTTAACGTGTTTTTACCTAAGAGGCTTTCACTTTTCTACTCTTCATCTTTTTCGAATTTTTATATTTCCAGTAAACTGTTATATTTTGGCTTTGACTTATTTTACGTCTTTCCAACTGACTTGGTATCCCTGGAATACTTTCTGCTTTTGCTTTCCATTTTTTTTCCTTTCAGCTGCAGGTAATCACGTTATTTAGTTAAATTTTTATTAGTTTTCTTTTTCACTTTTCTTCGATTTGTAACGTGTTTGTACCTTAGACGCTTTTGCTTTTCCACTCTTCATCTTTTCGAATCGTTATATTTTCAGTAAACTGTTTATCTTGGCCTTGGCTTATTTTCTACCTGTTTTCAAATGACTTGGTATTTAGTAAATTTTATTTTTCATTTCCATTTCTTTTACCCACATTATGTAGCATATTTTTTATTACTCACTATTTTATCCTTCTTCAAATTTTTATGTGTTACCGCTTCATAGTCTTCCATTTTCCACTCTTTATCATTTTTGAATCTTTATATTTAATTAAACTTATTTAGTTTGGCCTTGGCTTACTTTCTACGTGTTTTTCAAATGATGTGGTATTCCAAGTATATTGTATTTTTTATTTTCACTTCTTTTTCCTACATTATATCATATGTTTTTTACTATTTTTTTCGTCATTTTTCAATCTTAAAATGTGTTTTAACTCACACTCTTATGTTAATTATTCCCTCAATATTTTCGAATCTTGATATTTTTAGTGATTTTTTTCTTCTGGCATTTGCTTAGTTTGTATTGTTTTTCAATGATTTAGTGTTCTTAGTATGTTGTTGATTTTTTTTAATAATTTTTTCTCATAGTTCTTCAATTTTTTAACGTGTTTCCGTCTCTGATTCTTTCGATCCCCTCATCTTCATATGTAGTGTAAACCATATTATTTTGGCATTTGCTTATTTTTATGTGTTTTCAATTGATTTGATATTCGCTGTGCGGATTGCTTCTGCTTTGTACTTCTTTTTACACACATGATGTATATTATTTTTTCCTTTTTTAATCTTTTAACGTGTTTATAACTCTTATTCTTTTGCTTTACCCATCCTCATCTTTTTCAAATCTTTATGTTTTCAGTAGACATTTTTATTTTGTTGGTATTAATTTTTAGGTGTTTTCAAATGACTCGGTATTCTTCGTATATTTTACTTTTTCTTCCCTCTTCTTTTATCCCTTCTCTATAGTTGATCTTTTTCTTTTTTGTAGTTTTTCTTTCTTATTTGACTGTTCTTCAACTTTTAAATGTATTTCTACCTTAAACGGTTCGCTTTTCAGCTCCTCGTTTTACCCAAATCTTTATATTTTTAGTAAACCATTTTTATTTTTATTTTCGCCTTGACTTTTTTTCTACATGTTTTCAAGTGACTTGATATTCTTCGTATATTTTACTTTTCCTTCCCTCTTCTTTTACCCGTATTCTATGGTTGATCCTTTTTTTTCCTCATTTCACTGTTCTTCAACTTTTAAATGTATTTATGTCTCAGACGGTTCACTTTTCACCTCTTCATCTTATCCAAATCCTTATATTTTTAGTAAATTTTTTTTTTTTGCATCGACTTCTTTTGTAGGTGTTTCCAAATGACTTCATATTCTTGTTATATTTTGTTTCACCTTTCCACTTCAAGTATTCAGAATATGTATTTTTTTTAGCATTTTTCCTTTTCACCTTTCTACTTTGTGTATCCACAATATGTATTTTTTTAGCTTTTTTTCTTTTCACCTTTCTTCGATTTTTAACATGTTTGTACTTCAAATGATTTTGTTTTTCTCCTCTTGGATTTTATTGAATCTTAATATTTTCATTAGGTTATTTAATTTCCCTTTTGGCTTATTTTCTAAGTGTTTTCAATGACTTAGTATTTTTGGTGTATTTTATTTTTCATTCCCACTTCTTTTACCCATGTAGTTGACTTTTTATTGTTCACTCTTTTTGTCGTTCTTCAATTTTTCAATGTGTTTCTTCCTCAGATTCTTTTTCTTTTCCACTCTTGATCATTTTTAAATCTTTATGCTTTAGTGAACAACTTTTTTTTGGCTTTTCCTTATCATTTCCACTCTTGATAAAAAAAAATTCATCTTTCAAATACATTGTATTCTTAGTATATTTTGCTTTTCCTTATCATTTCTTTTATTTACTTTATGCAGTTTTTTTTTTGTTACTCTTCTTTTTTACCATTATTCTATCTTTAAAGTGTTTGTACCTCTTATGCTTTCGCTTTTCAATTATTCCTCTTTTGACATCTTTATATTTTCATTAAACAGTCTAATTTTTGACTTATTTTTGTTTTTGCATGTTTTGAAATATTCTTGGTATATTTTGCTTTTCCTTATGTCTTCTTTTATCCACATTGTGTAGTTAATTTTTTATAACTTTTCTTTTTCTCCGTTCTTCACTTTTAACGTGTTTGTATCTCTGACGCTTTCGCCTTTTCATTATTTGACCTTTGAAATCTTTATCTTTTCATTTTGGCTATCGCTTATTTTTTATGTGTTCGCAAATGATTTGGTATTTTAGTAAATCTTATTTTTTATTTTCATTTCTTCTACCCACATTATGTACTATATTTGTTATTATTCCCTTTTCATACTCTTTCCTTTTTCCACTCTTCAACATTTTCAATTCTTTATATTTTACTAAATTATTTATATTAGCCTTGGCTTATTTTCTACGTGATTCTTGTTATTCCTTATATATTATATTTCTCATTTCAACTTCTTTGACCCACATTATGTAGCATAATTTTTATTAACCATTTTTTTTTGTCTTTCTTCAAGTTTTCAATGTGTTTCTACTCATATTCTTTCCTTTTTTCAACTCCACAACTTTTTCATAACTTTATATTTTTAGTAAATTCTTTTATTCGTACCTTGGCTTAGTATTTGTTGTTTTTCAAATGACTTATTACTCTTGGTACATTTTGCTTTACCTTACCCCTTCTTTTTTTACCCACATTATGGTACATTTTTAATGTGTTTGTACTTCTGACGTTTTTGCTTTTCAACACTTAATATTGTCAGTAAACTATTTTATTTTTGTCTTTGCTTATTTTCTACACGTGTTTTAAATTATTTAGTATTCTAGTAATTTTTTTTATTTCCACTTCTTTTTAATTTCTATTTTTTTACCCGCATTAAGTACTCTATTTTTTGTTACTTACTTTTTTCATTGTTCTTCAATTTGTTAACTTTTTTTTGCTTCATACTCTTTTGTTTTTTCACTCTTCATCTTCTTCGAATGTTTCTATTTCATTAAACTTCATTATTTTGGCCTTGGCTTATTTTTTACGTATTTTCAAATGACTAAATATTGTTATTATATTCTATTCTTCATCTCCACTTCTTATACCCACATTATGTAGTATATTTCGTATTACTATTAGGTTTTTTGTCGTTCTTCAATGTTACAATGTGAATCTGCCTCACACTCTTATGTTTTTCAACTCCTCAACTTTTTTGAATCTTTATATTTCAAATGACTTAGTACTTTTGGTATATTTTATTATTTTCTCTTACCACTTCTTTTACCCAAGTTATATAGTTGATTTTTTTATTACATTTTCAATCTCTTAATATGTTTATGTTTCCGACACTTTCAGTTCATCTTTTCTCATCTTTATATTTAAAGTAAAATGTTTAATTTTGGACCATGGTTATTTTTTCGTGCTTTCAAATGATTTGATATTCATTGTATGGATTGATTTTGGTTTCCACTTTTTTTCACACGGATGATGTATCTTCTTTGATTTAAAGGGAAACACAAGATAATAGTTTTTTTTTGTTCTTCAATGTTACAATGTTAATCTGCCTCATACTCCTCTGTTTTTCAACTCCTAAACTTTTTTGAATCTTATATTTTAGTAACTTTTTAATTCTAACCTTGGTTTAGTTTTTACAATTTTTCAAATGACTTAGTACTCTTGGTATATTTTATTTTCTCTTGCCACTTCTTTTACCCACGTTATATAGTTGATTTTTTATGAGATTTTCAATCTCTTAATACGTTTCTGTCTTCGACGCTTCAGTTCTTTTGATCTTTTCTCATCTTTATATTTAAAGTAAATTGTTTAATTTTAGACCTTGGTTATTTTTATTTGCTTTCAAATGATTTGATATTCATTGTATGGATTGATTTTGGTTTCCACTTTTTTTTGGGCTTGGATTATTTTTACATATTCTCAAATGACTTGGTATGCCTCATATATTTTGCTTCTCCCTTATTCTTCTTTTACCCATATTCAGTAGTTTTTCTTTCGTTTTTTTCTTCACTTTCTTATTTCACCGTTCTTCAATTTTTACATGTAGTTCTGTCATAGACGATTCCCATTATAGTTGTTCATCCTATCCGAACCTTTAAATTTTCAATAAACTCTTATATTTTAGCCTTAATGTCTTTTCCAATGTGTTTTGAACAGACTTGATATTCTTGCTATATTTTGCGTTCCCTTTCCGGTTCTTTTATCCACAATATGTAGTTTATTCTTTTAGCACTTTTTCTATTCACCTTTTCTTAATTTTTAACGCGTTTGTACCTAGGACGGTTTTGTTTTTCTACTCTATCTTGTCGAATTTTTTATTATCACTAGACTATTTCATTTTGGCCTTGACTTGTTTTCTAAGTGTTTTTAAAAACACTTGGTATTCTTCGTATATTTTATTTATCATTTTCACTTCTTTTACCCATATTACGTAATTGAATCTTTAATTTTTTGGCAAACTATATGTTTTGGCGTAAGTCTTTTTTTTTTTTTTTTTTTTTTCGTATTTTTAGATGATTTGGTATTCTTGGTATATTTTGTTTTCCCGTTTCACTTGTTTTTATCCAAATTATGCAGCTAAAATTTTAATTTCTTTTTTCTGTTCTTTTATTAACGTGTTTTTGCACCCATATGTAGTTGATTTTTTAATTATTTTACTTGTGGTAGCATTTGTCGCTACATAACTTTTTTTTAGCTATCTCACACAAAAAAATTGCATTAGTGTGGCATTTAACACCTCTCGACTATTTTCAGACTAAGATCCTAGCCAATGAGGTCATTTAACTCAACTTAGGGAGGTGGATCTTAGTTCGAGGGTGGCATCACAGTCTTAGAGCCGTCAGAGGAGAAGATTGGGAGGATCGCGAGAGGTGGTGCGAGATACTCTGAAGATATGACTAGAGGGTGGCGAGCTCGGAGCCAGTGGTGGCGGTAAATATAGTGGTGGCAGTGTGGTGGAGGGTGCTAGATTAGAAAGAGAAGAAAAGAAAAGGAGTACGGGCCAAGAATGTCCTCCAAAAATAAACCATATCACCACTCTGGCGAGTTTTGTGGCCCGAGAAATGGCAAAAAGTGTTAGGTGCCACACTTTACGCATGTTTATGTCATGTAGATAGCTTGAATAAACTTGGTGGTATCGCTATCACTTGTAAAAATGCGAGCGTCTGGTGTTGTTAACCCATTTTTTAAACTTATTTTTACGTCAAACGCGTTCGCTTTTCCACTTCTCATCTTTTTATAATCTTTATATTTTTACTAAACTCAATTCTTGCAAGGGTTTATTTCCTACATGTTTTTACCAACTTTTTTCACCATTCTTTAATTCTTACGTGTTTCTGCCTCAAATGATCACACTTTTTCAATCTCATCTCTTCCAATATTTTTAGTAAACTGTTGAATAATGGCTTTGTTCTATTTTTATGTGTTTTAAGGAGACTTGGTATGCTTGGTTTAATTTGTTTTGCATTTCCACTTCTTTTACCATCATTGTATAGTTGATAGTTTTTATTGCTTTTACCGTTTTATTGCTTATTTAATTTGGCCTTGGGTTACTTTGTACTTGCTTTTTAAATGATGTGGCATTACAAGTATATTTTATTTTTCATTTTCACTTCTTTTACCTACATTATGTAGTATATTTTTTACTAATTTTTTTTGTCGTTCTTCAATCTTAAAATGTGTTTTAACTCACACTCTTATGTTTTTATTTCATCAAAATTTTCCAAACCTTGATATTTTTATTCTGACATTTGCTTAAAGTCTACTGTTTTTCAATGATTTAGTGTTCTTGGTATATTTTGTTTTTTCTTACCATTTCTTTTACTCACATTATGTAGTTGGGTTTTTTTTAATAATGTTTTCTCATCATTCTTCAATTTCCTAGCGTGTTTCCGTCTCCGATTCTTTCAGTTCCCCTCATCTTCTTATTTAGAGTAAACCCGCTTAATATTGGGCTTTGCTTATTTTTATATGTTTTCAATTGATTTGGTATTCGTTGTGCATATTGCTTTTACTTTATACTTCTTTTTACACACATGATGTATATTATTATTTACCCCTCCTCATCTTTTTCCTTTTATCCATACTCTATAGTTTTTTTTTTACTTTCTTATTTCGTTGTTCTTCAACTTTTAAATGTATTTCTGATTTAAACGGTTCACTTTTCAGCTCTTCATCTGATCCAAATCTTTATATTTCAGTAAACCTTTTTTTTTTGCCTTGACTTCTTTTCTACATGCTTACAAATGACTTCATATTCTTTTTATATTTTGTTTCTTCTTTCCACTTCATGTAGCCACACTATGTTTTTTTAGCATTTTTCCTTTTCACCTTTCTTCGATTTTTAACGTGTTTGTACTTCAGAAAATTTTATTTTTCTACTCTTACTTTTTATTGAATCTTAATATTTTCAATATGTCATTTAATTTGGCCTTGGCCTATTTTCTAAGTGTTTTCAATGACTTGGTATTTTTGGTATATTTTATTTTTCATTCCCACTTCTTTTACCCATATTATTTAGTTGACTTTTTATTACTCACTTTTTTTGCCGTTCTTCAATTTTTCAATGTGTTTCTTCCTCACATGCTTTTTCTTTTCCACTCTTGGACCATTTTTAAATCTTTATACTATAAGTAAACTACTTTTTTTTGGCCTTGCCTAATTTTTTTCATCTTTCAAATACATGGTATTCTTAATATATTTTGCTTTTCCTTATCATTTCTTTTATTTACTTTATGCAGTTCATTTTTTATTACTCTTCTTTTTTACCATTATTCGATCTTTAACGTGTTTGTACCTCTAACGCTTTCGCTTTTCAATTATTCATCTTTTAGAATCTCTATATTTTCATTAAACAATTATATTTTTGACTTATTTTAGTTTTTGCATGTTTTGAAATATTCTTGGTATATTTTGCTAATTTTTTTATAACTTTTCTTTTTCTCCGTTCTTTCATTTTTAACGTGTTTGTATCTATGACGCTTTCGCTTTTTCGTTCTTCGTCCTTTGGAATCTTTATCTTTTTCAATTAACTGTTTTATTTTGGCCATTGCTTATTTTTTACGTGTTCGCAAATGACTTGGTATTTTAGTAAATCTTATTTTTCATTTCCATTTCTTCTGCCCACATTATGTACTGTATTCGTTATTACTCCCTTTTTCATAGTCTATCGTTTTTCCACTCTTCAACCTTTTCAATTCTTTATATTTTACTAAACTTATTTATATTAGCCTTGGCTTATTTTCTACGTGTTTTTAATTGACTTGTGATTCCTTATATATTATATTTCTCATTTCAACTTATTTGACCCACATTATGTAGGATAACTTTTATTACTAATTTTTTTCATCTTTCTTCAATTTTAGAGTGTGTTTCTGCCCATACTCTTTCCTTTTTTCGACTACAACCTTTTTATATCCTTATATACTCAGTAAATTCTTTTATCCGCACCTTGGCTTAGTTTTCACTGTGTTTCAAATGACTTATTACTCTTTGTACATTTTGCTTTATCTTACCACTTCCTTTTTTACCCACATTATGATATTTGATGTTCGTAAAACTTTTCTTTTTCCATTCTTCGATTTTTAACGTGTTTGTACTTCTGATTTTTTTTTTGCTTTTCAACTCTTCTTCTTTTCGAATCTTTATATTGTCAAATTTTTTTTTTATTTTTGTCTTTTCTTATTTTCTACGTGTTTTTAGATTAGTTAGTATTCTAGTAAATTTTAATTTTCATTTCCACTTCTTTTACCCACATTTTGGAATGTTTCTATTTCACTGAACTTCATTATTTTGGGCTGGGCTTTTTTTTTTACGTGTTTTCGAGTGACTTGGTATTCCTATTATATTCTACTTTTCATCTCCACTTCTTATACCCACATTATGTAGTATATTTTTTTATTACTTTTAGTTTTTTGTCGTTCTTTAATTTTACAATGTGAATCTGCCTCATTCTCTTCCTTTTTTTCAACTCAACTTTTTTGAATCTTTATATTTCAGTAAATTTTTTATTCTGGCCTTGGTTTAGTTTCTACAAATTTTCAAATGACTTAGTACTCTTGGTATATTTTATTATTTTCTCTTACCACTTCTTTTACCCAAGTTATATAGTTGATTTTTTTGTTACATTTTCAATCTCTTAATATGTTTCTGTCTCCAACGCTTTCAGTTCTGCTTATCTTTCTCATCTTTATATTTAAAGTAAATTGTTTAATTTTAGACCTTGGTTATTTTTATTTGCTTTCAAATGATTTGATATTCATTGGATGCGTTGATTTTTCCACTTCTTTTTACACTGATGATGTATCTTTTTTGTTTTACTTTTTTTTCACTGTTCTGTAATTTTTTAACGTGTACTGATCTTTTTCAAATGTTTATATTTTTAGTAAACATTTTTTGTTTTGGGCCTGGATTTTTTTTTTTCGTGTTCTCAAATGACTTGGTATGCCTCATATATTTTGCTTCTCCCTTATTCTTCTTTTACCCATATTCAGTAGTTTTTATTTCTTATTTCACCGTTCTTTAATTTTTACATGTACTTCTGTCTTAAGACGATTTCCATTACAGCTGTTCATCCTATGCGATTCTATAAATTTTCAGTAAAATCTTATATTTTAGCCTTAATGTCTTTTCCAATGTGTTTTGAACAGACTTGATATTCTTGCTATATTTTGCGTTCCCTTTCCGGTTCTTTTATCCACAATATGTAGTTTATTCTTTTAGCACTTTTTCTATTCACCTTTCTTAATTTTTAACGTGTTTGTACCTTAGACGGTTTTATTTTTCCACTCTTTATCTTATCCAATTTTTATATTTTAAGTAGACTATTTTATTTTGGCCTTGACTTGTTTTCTAAGTGCTTTTAAATAACTTCGTATTCTTCGTATATTTTATTTATCATTTTCACTTCTTTTACCCATATTACGTAGTTGATTTTTATTTCTCTTTTTTCGTCGTTTTTCAAGTCTTTAACGTGTTTCTTCCTCATATGCTTTCTTTTTTTCACTCTTCATCATTTTTAAATCTTTCTACTTTGAGTAAACTTTTTTTTCGCCCTTGGTTCTTTTCTGCGTGTTCTCATATAACTTAATATTCTTGCTATACTTTGCTTTCCCTTTCCACTTCGTGTATCCACAGTATATAGTTATTCCTTTAGCACTTTTCCTGTCCACCTTTCTCAATATTTTTAACGTGTTTGTATCTCGGACGGTTTTGCTTTTCTACTCTTCACCTAATCGAATTTTTATATTTTTACGAGACTATTTTATTTTGGGCTTGATTTATTTTCTAAGTGTTTTCAAATGTTTTGATATTCTTAGTATATTTTGCTTTTTCTTATCTGTTCATTTATTACTTTATGTAATTGATTTTTTTATTACTTTTGTTCACCATTCTTTTCGATTTTTAAGTTGTTTGTACCTCTAAAGCTTTCTCTTTTCAACACTTCATTTTTCCGAAACTTTATATTTTGAATAAACTGTTTTATTTTTGCCTTCTTTTGTTTTTGCATGTTTCAAAATGCCATGGCATTTTTGGTATATTTGGCTTTTCCTTATCATTTCTTTTATCCACATGTGCAGTTGATTTTTATAACTTTTCTTTTTCTCCATTCTTCGTTTTTTAGCGTGTTTGAACCTTGACGCTTTCTTTTTTTCAATTTTCATTTTTTCGAATCTTTATATCGATAAATTATTTTATTTTGGTCTTGGCTTATTTTCTACGTGTTTCCAAATGACTTAACATTCCTACCTTATTTTGTTTCTCATCTCTAGTTCTTTTACCCATATTATATAGTAGATTTTTTGTTACTACTAGTTTTTTCGTTGTTCTTCAGTTTTAAGATGCATTTATGCATCATCCTCTTTTGTTTTTCAACTTTTTCGAATCTTTATATTTTCAATTTTTATTACAGACCTTGGTTTGTTTCTATTGTTTTTCAAGTGACTTAGTATTCTTGGTGTAATGTTATATAGTTGATTTTTTAATTAAGTTTTCTTTATCATTTTCAATTTCTTAACGTGTTTCTGTCCATGACACTTTTGGTTCTCTTTATCTCATCTTTATATTTAAAGTGAACTGTTTAATTTAGGACCTTGGTTATTTTTATGTGCTTTCAAATGATTTGATATTCTTTTTACGGGTTGATTTTGGTTTCCACTTCTTTTTACATAGATCATGTGCTTTATTTGTTTTACTTTTTTTTCACCGTTCTTTAATCTTTTAACGTGTTTTTACCTCGTTCTCTTTTGCTTTTTTCTTACTTGTCCTTTTCAAATCTCTATAGTAAACATTTTTATTCTAGTCTTGGATTGTTTTAACGTGTTCTGGGGTGACTTGCTATATTTTGCTTCTCTATTACTTTTCTTCTATCCATATTTAGTATTTTTTTTTACCTTTCTCATTCAATGTTCTTCAATTTTTTAATGTAGTTCTATCTCATATGGTTCGCTTTTCATCTGTTTGTCTTATCCAAAACTTTATATTTTCAGTAAACTTATACATTTTGGCCTTGACATTCTTGCTATATTTTGCGTGCCCTTTCTTCCTCGTGTATCCACAGTATGTCATTTATTCTTTTAGTACTTTTTCTATTTACCTTTCTCGATTTTTAACGTGTTTGTACCTTGGACATTTTAATTTTTCTACTCTTCATCTTATTGAATCTTTATATTTTCAGTCGGCTACTTTTTATTGTCCTTGCCCTATTTTTTTCAATGTGTTGTTCAAATGACTTGGTATTCATGGTATATTTTATTTGTCATTTCATTTCTTTTACCCATATTACGAAGTTGATTTTTATTACTCTTTTTTTGCCTTTCTTCAATTTTTCAACGTATTTCTTCCTTAGATGCTTTCCTTTTTTTTTCAATCTTCATCATTTTTGAATCTTTGAACTCGTAATAAACTTTTTTTTTTGTTTTGCCCTTGGTTTCTTTTCTACATGTTCTCATATTCTTGTTATATTTTGCGTTCCGTTTCCCACTTTGTGTATACACAGTATACAGTTTACTCTTTTAGCGCTTTTCCTTATTCATCTTTCTTGATTTTTAACATGTTTGTAGTTTGGACAGCTTGGTTTTTCTAACGTGTTTGTACCTCTAACGCTTTCTCTTTTTCACGCTTCATCTTTCCGAATCTTTATATTTTTAATAAGCTATTTTATTGCTTGGTTTATCTGAACTAAAAAGGCTTATTTTTTAGAAGTAGTTTAAAAATAAATTAGGGATAAAAAATCGACGGCTTTTCGTTTAAATTAAAAAGGTATTCTTTTCGTTTAAAAATAAATTTGTTTTGTAGCCACCCTCTCTATATAAGAGGCAGAATACTTGTGGAGAAAGGATGTGAAAAGTTATTCAAGATTTCAAGAACTTCATCAACTTCTCTCTCTGTTCCTCTGTTTCAATCCTGTCCAATAAAACCCGCAGAACTCCATAACCAAACCAGCAAGTTAACCATGGCCACCTCTTCAGTCCTCACCGATATGCTACAAACTCTACCGCCGAACCCATCGAAGAACCGCCCCTGCCTCCGCCATGTGCACCAAAACCACCACTAATTTATAGCCGTGAAGAGAGAACCCAAAGAGCCCCCCCCCCTCTCTCTCTCTCTCTCTCTCTCGCTATATTCAAGATTATTTAACTTGGAGATGTTTACCGTCTAATATTGTAGATTCAAGAATTCCCTTTCTGTGCCTAACAGATTTCTTCTCTTTCTCTCTCGTTGTAATTCTGGCCAAATAATCTCACAGAAACTCCATAACCGAGCCAGCTGTAGCGAATCAAGGAGTCGCTAACAGAAGAATTTACAGAATGGAGAAGAAGAAGAGAGTTCAGGAGAAGGGAGGAGGATTTCGTTAATTCATGATAAAAACTGTGCACATTTCTCTCCCACCGCTTCCGTTATAACCTCTCTCTCTTTCCCATAACAACCTAACAAACAATTCAAACGAGTGTGCGGAAAATGGACAGAACACGTAAGCCCATTCCAATTAGACACGTCATTTATTCCAGATTCCTAGTGTGCCAGCTAAGCCTCAGCTCGTGACTTGGCAGGCCACGTGCGCCGGGTAAGATTCAAGCTCTGCATCTCGCGGTCTGCTTGTTTAGACCTCAGCCGTTGATACTCCTTCTCTGTCTGTGGTTACTGCCTCTGCCATGGGTGCTGGTCATCGCTTGATACGGATCTTCATCGGTGCTCTGTTGTGACTTGGCACAACATTCTGCCCTCCTTGAATTGACCCTTGTCCCCAAGGGTTAAAATTGGGGAATCGTTGCTTGAGACTGTCCCAATCCTCCCAAGTTTCTTCACCATCAACTAAGTTTTACCATTTGATAAGGACTTGGGTGACGGGGGCATTGTGACGCTGAATTATTCGATTGTCAAGTACAGCTAATGGCTCCATGAGAAGTTGGCCTGTTGAATTAACCAGTGGCAGTTCGGTGATCGGACTGATGTTGTGCCCAATCTTCTTTTTTAGTAGAGAGACATGAAAAATAGGGTGAACCAGGGTGGTGGTGGGTAACTTCAGCTTATAAGCGACAGACCCGATGCGTTCCAAGACCTCATAAGGACCATAGAACCTAGGTGCCAATTTGAGATTCCTTCGAATTGGAGTCAGCATATTGTTTCATCCTGTTTTGAGCTTCCAGTAGGTTACTCCTGAGGTGTTGTAGCATGCCTTGCCTTTCTTGTGAGTACTCATCTAGGGATGGAATAGAAGTACCCTCCATAGGAAGCATTCCCAGAGGTCTAGGCTTGTAACCGTAGAGGGCTTCAAAGGGTGTGGTCTGTAGAGATTGATGGAAACTGGTATTATACCATATTTCAGCCATCGAGAGCCACTTGAGCCAGTGTTTAGGCTTATGCCCTGTCATGCATCGCAAGTAATTCTCCAAGCACCTGTTAACCCTTTCCGTCTGTCCATCGGTTTCGGGATGTTAAGCTGTGCTCATGGAGAGTTGAGTTCCCATTAACCCAAATAATTTCTGCCAAAAGTGGGACAGGAAGACCTAGTCCCTGTCACTGACAATGGAAGTCGGCAAACCATGTAATTTCACCACTTGATCAAAGAAAACTTGGGCCACCGATTCAGCAGTATAAGGGTGGGATAGGGCTAAAAAATGAGCATATTTGCTCAGACGATCTACCACAACCAAGATGACATTTCTTCCCCCTGAGGGTGGAAGGCCCTCAATGAAGTCCATCGTCAAATGTGACCAAAACTGATTGGGAATAGGCAGGGGTTGTAACAACCCAGGCATCTTAATGCTTTCGGTCTTGTTTCTTTGGCATACATCGCAGTTACTCACTTCCGATTGAACTTGTTGCCTCATCGTAGGCTAGTAAAATGAGGAAGAAATCCTTTGGTAGGTGGCCTTAATCCCTGAGTGTCCTCCACACTTCCCGCCATGTAACTCAGCTAGAATTTGGCCTCTCAAATTGGAGCAGCTGCCCACGTAAATCTTACCCTTGAACCTTAGGACACCATCTCGATATGAATAAAAACTCGTGGCCATGGGGTCAAGTAGTAACTCTTGTATGCATTTATGGGCTTCAGTATCGTCAACAATGCTAGCCTGTATTTCTTGAGCCCACGTGCATGACATTCGTTTTGATCTGTGGTTTCTGACACTCTAGAGAGTGCATCATCTGCCCCATTTTCCAGACCCTTCTTGTATTGGATTTGAAACTCATAGCCCAAGAGTTTGGACAAACACTTTTGTTGAAGCAGGGAGGTCACTCTTTGACCAAGCAGATACCTTAAACTACAGTGATTTGTCCTTAGTATAAATGGTTGATAGCTAAGGTATGGGCTCCACTTAGTAATAGCCTGCACCACAGCAAGGAGTTCTTTCTCATAAGTTGAAAGTCCTGCATTCTTGGGGTCTAGGGCCTTACTATAGTAGGCAATTGGTCTTCCTCCTTGCATTAACACCGCCCCAACTCCATGATTGCTTGCATCTGTTTCTATAGCAGCCCGAGGGAGACCTACATAGTCGAGTAACTTCAAGGCTGGATAAGAAGATGCGTGTCGCACAAAACCGCCTTTCAGAAACCTAATGCCTAAACCAGTGTTTGTCCAAAATGACGGAACACAACTATCATTTAGAGATATAAGTCCAAAGAAGTCATCAATAATCTGCAAAAACTGTTACAATGTTTTCCATGTAGAAGGGAAACAAAAACCCACTTTATTACCGACTTCCAAAGAAGAAGAAAAATGGCCCACTTCCTTTCTCCTGGTTGATAACCCTGTTAGATTCAGCATATCCAGAACCCAATTGGTTGCATTGGGTACCATGTGACTGCAAAATGTGGAGGAAGGAAAGGAAATCAAAGAAAAATGTAAAGGCAATAAATTATTCATCTATGAGCACAACTATCAGGAATACATGAGGGTCCTCCATATTTGAGATAAATTAAGTAGGAGTATCTGCCAGTGGTATACTGAATACCATATGCATATATGAATCAAAGTAGCATTTGTTCTGCTTTTTTGTTCCTCCCTCTGCCCCCTTCCTCCTTCCTCCTTTCTTTTCAAGAGAACATTATACCAAGTCTTAGATATGCCAATTTAGCTACAGCAGGCAGTAAATTATACACTTGCTCATGACTTATGTAGACATTTGCTGTGTGGAATTGATCCTTGAGTTCAACTCTTCAAGCATTTGACATGTAGAGGACGTATCTATAACTCGACTTCAGTATCGCATTAATCAGACTTGTACACCTCTTTAGCACTGAAAGACAATAATGTGTTGTTCCCTTGGAGGTCTGTTGTGCTTGGGCTGAATATTGTCTTTTTTTCTCCCCGTCTTTTACTCTTTCATCTGTTTCTGCCTTTAACTTTTGCTGCAGAAACTTGAAGGGTGTAACTGGTCTGAATGACATTTCAGCTTCATCAGACCACTTGAACGCATCTTTCTTCAATAGGGCTGTTAGGGGTTTGCTAATTGACCTATAGTTAAGGACAAACTTTTGGTAATACCCTGTCAACCCCAAGAATCCCCTGAGATCTCTGAGGGATTGAGGTGTTGGCCACTGCAACATTGCCTCTATTTTGCTCTTATCCGTAGATACCCCTTCCGCTGACACGATGTGTCCTAAATACTCCACTTGACTTTGGGCAAAGGTGCATTTGCTTTTCTTGGCAAACAACTGGTTATCTCTAAGAATTTGCAGAACTATCCTCAGGTGTTCTACATGACTAGTTATATCTTGGTTGTAAACCAAGATATCATCAAAAAATACGAGGACAAACCTCCTAAGGTATGGTCTAAATACCTCACTCATTAAGTTCTGAAAACTTGCAGGGGCATTAGTGAGCCCAAATGGCATCACCCTGAATTTAAAATGCCCTGAATGAGTTCTAAATGCTGTTTGGGTACATCCTCATCCACCACTCGAATTAGGTGGTAACCCGCTCCTTAAATCCAGCTTAGAGTACACTCTAGAGCCCTGAAACTCATCCAATAACTCATTGATAATGGGAATAGGGTATCTATCATTCAGAGTGATCTTGTTGAGTTCCATGTAGTCCACACATAGCCGCCAGGATCCATCCTTCTTCTTAACAAGAAGGAGAGGAGAAGCAAAGGAAGAATTACTGGGTTGTATTACTCATGTGGCCAACAACTCAGCAATAATGTCCTCAATTTCTTTCTTCTGTACAAATGAGACCCTATAAGGCCTGATGTTCACTGGTTGTGCTCCTTCAGTCAGTATGATCTTGTGATCTTGGGCCCTTTTGGGAGGTAGCTGTTTATGCTCCTCAAATACATCAGCTAATTCGGTTACTAAGGATTGTATTTGTGTAGTAAGGATCCCATCTTGAAGGTTAGGAGTCACAGCAAACACTTGACCATAGAGACTCCCGGGATTGTTATGCAATAGTTTGGTCATAGCCAAACTAGAAATCATCTTAATGGAGACCCCTATCACATTAGTTCCTGACAACTTCACTTCCTGGCCTTGATATTGGAAAGCAATGGTATGCTTTGCAAAATCAAAATTAGTATTTCCCAAAGCCTTCAGCCACTACACTCCTAATACGCAATCACATCCCCCTAAGGGAAGTACCTTCATATCAGTAGTAAACTCCTGTCCACTCATGGTCCATTTAAATCCCACACAGTTGGCATTACTTTGAATTTTGGCTCCATTGGCAACTGCCACAGTTAAGGGAGGAGTAGGGGAGAGTTGGCATCCCAATCTTTTGTGGATCCAGTGTCTACCAGTATAGAAAATGACTTCTTGTTGACCCAACCCGTCACCCTCATGGTAGTGTGGGTGGTGTTCCCTGACAGGGCTTGGATGCTTATCTCGGTGGGTTCAACGGTTGACTCCACACCTTCAACTACTACTGTTTCTTCTTGGACCACTTCAATTTGCTCCGGAACTTGATCAGTGATCAACATAGCAATCAATCTTCGTGGACATACCTTTTGGTGGCCAGGTGTGAACTTGGCATCACACCAGTAGCAGAGACCTTGCTCCCTTTTTAGCTGATGCTCATCGTGACTTAGGAGTTTAACTGGTAAGGGTGGCTTCCCTTGGGAATTGGGTGGACTGGGTAGAAGTCCCTTGGTAGTGGGGTGTGGGGAAGGATTATAGGTGGAAGGTTTTACAGGTTGTTTGTGCTAGAAGTCACTTTAATTAAGATGTACATGTGTTACAGCAGCCACTTGTCATGACATTTTTCTGTATTAAGATGTACATGGTTGTGCAATTCATATCTTCACTTGTTTATTATGATCAGGTTGTTTGTGCTAGACAAGTGGTCATTTTTTTGTTTAGTTGGGCTTGGAAATGCTGTAACACCTTATTCACATTTTTGAAGGAGTAACAGAGTCATCGAGTTTCAAAACGGAGAGTAACTATTTTAAATTTGGAAAAAGCTTCAAAGTTATGAACCTCAAATGATAATGGGATTGGAAGAGTGGAAATGTTCTGAAACCTTGTCATTAGGAGGTGGTTTTCTGGGTTTGTTGCGTGTTTAGAGGAGTGTTTGTAGTTTTATTTCTTTCCACTAAAGGACCCCCATATATACATGCTCTTATCTGGGGATGATACATTGTTATGTTAGTTCTGCTCCGTAAAAAAGTAGTAGTATGTGCTAATTATAATATGGTTTTGATTTTTTACATTTTCTAAAAACGTAAGAGTTGGGACTGGTGTTGAAGGTTACACTTAGTTGGAATCTAATCCCAAAGCAGAGGAGGCTAATGAAGATCTTGATAACACAAATGATGCAAACCATCAAAAGACAACCTCTACGACTAAGTTACATCCAAAGAGGAAGAGAAGTTATACTAGTGATGCATTGCTATAGCTGCTACTTCAATGGCCAGTGTAATTGACAAGGTATGCGTACGAGAAGCTGCAATTGCGAGTGTCGTTTTAGTTATGAGAAGTTATCAGAGGTGCCGCATTTGGAACAGCTTTAGTTGCTCAAAGCTTACGATGTGTTGACCAGTAATGGGAGAAAGTTTGAGTAATTCATGTGCCTTCCATTTTACTTGAGGAAGTCATGGCTAATGATTCAACTATGCAAACATAAACTCAAGATATGGAGTCGGCAAGAAACTTTTGAACTTCGAATTGTTTCCAAGCCTAGTTTTTTTAGGAGTTATTTTCTTACTTAATAGTACAAATCTCTAACGTGTTATTCACTTGCTACTTTTGAGACAACGCTATTTTCTAAGAACATTTTCTTGTCGCCAAGTACTAGAACAAAAATTTTTAATTCTAATATGTAACTGTTAGGTTGCAAATTGCTTATGGTTTAGTGGCATTTTTTTTCATTTTATACTTAGTCATCATAAATGTGTCTTTTTTTTTTTTTGGTTGGGGGGGGGGGGGGGGGGGGGTGTTAAGGAGTGTGGTGGAACATAACTTGGTAAGACAAACATGAAACTCCTGTTTTACATATCTACCTCTTGTTTCTAAACTTTAGCAATTTCAATTCTTAAAAGTTTTCTTATACGGAAGCAAATCTAACTTTTTGTGCTAACCAATCAATGAAATTACAAATTTTGTTCAATTCATACTCAATTCAATGAAATTGGAATTCCAATTTCAATTCCATTTGTAAATCGGACCTAACAACATCCTTGCCCATAACCTCCCATTTCTTTTGGAAGAACTCAGGAATATATCCACAGGTCTAGGGGCTCTGTTAGGCTTAATGGAGAACATGGCATCCTTAATCTCCATCTCAGTTACTATAGCACCTCGCATAATTTGCTCAGTGGGGCTTTTTTTCAAAATTTGACTAGGTCTAGCCTTAAAGGCCTTTTGGGAGTGATTCTTAAAAGTAGATCTTAATTAAATCAGAATTGGATTCTAAAATCAGCTTTAATTCATTTTAAACATAATGTATTAAAGTAAGCTTACAGTAACAAAATTACCATATAGTGTATTCAAACTGAAATTGACCATTTAATGTTGTTTATATGTAAGGATATTTTGGTAAATTTCTTAGTCAAACTTGATTCTCCCAAACTAATTAAGAGGGTGTTTGGGATGATCAAACCTGTGGGTGTTTGGCAAAACAAATTAAGATATTTAATCTGTCTCAAAAAGTTCAAAACTGATTAAATCCATAATCCTGGAAAGCGAGGAATATGAAATAATCACTTTTCTCGTAATCAAGTTTGACCTTCTAATTTATCATACTATCATCATATTTCTCACAAAAGGACATCTCATATCCTTTAACTAATTCGTTGAAAGTTATTGTATTATAAGCACTAATGTGAGATTGTGGGTCTTTTTAATTTAAAGTAAAAAATAAACAACTTTTGTAGGGGGGTAAAAATAATTTTTTGATAATTTATTTATGTAATATAGTACATTTACAAATAAAAGTTATCTTAACATCACCTTTCTAAATGGAATAAGAAATTTATTTTATTAAGTGTCATCTATGGTCATTTTGTCATAGTGAAAACTGATTTAAACACTTTTTATCCAAACACTTTTATAACTTTAAGCTAATTTATAACTACTTTAGCCAAACAGTAAAGTGATTCTGCTTAAAGTAAATTAAATCTGATTATGAAAACTGATTAAGATTTAAGCAAAATTCTGCTTTTTAGAATCAATCACAAACATGCTCTAAATCTTAATCCAAGAAAATGAGAATTATGAATTTAATCAGTTTTGAGCACATTGGAGCAGATTTAATCAGTTTTTTTTGTTTTGTGAAACACTTCAAAACTGATTTAATCAGATTCGATCAACGTAGAATCAATCACAAACACCCTCTTTTAGTATGCATCAAGAAAATCTCTTAGAAATTGAGTAACATTTACTATTTCATCAATATTATTTTTTTATTTATAAAAAAGAAGATAATAACAAGAAAATTGAAAGTTGTATGGAAGCATGGAAAATTAAGAATTTTCTCCATATCATCTGTGCTTACAATATCTTATACAACGAAAAAAATCATGGGGCACCAGCCATCAAGCCTATCCAACATACCCGAAAAACATGGAAAGCAGTGTGGTCTTAAGCCTACCCTCTAAAATTTCCTTTTTCCTCTGGCAGCTGTTACCTGATAGACTTCCAATCAGGAGCTTCCTTTCCAGAATAGGCTTTAACCAGTCCCCCCCACCTTTGGTCGTTATGTCACACACTTGAAGAATCGGCGGTCATCTTTTCCTCGCCTGCTCACCTATCTGGCAATCGATCATAATGATTATCCCAAGTATACATTAACTCCTATACTTTCATTCAAGGAATGACTTATTGCTTGAATATCCACGCTAAACTCCTCTAGCTTGTCTCAGCTACGTAATATAATCATCGTCCCACTCTGGCTCATTTGGAATAAACGTAACATAGCAATTTTCTAAAAAATAGACTGAAAAACATGTAGCATCTTGGTTAAGTTATGCAACTTACTCGTTCTTACTGGTCACCTTGTCGGAACAAACTCAAGGAATCTGTCATCCCTAGTCAATACCCAAAAGAAAGAGTTGATTCAGGCCTTCACTTTGAACTCAACACAAGATGCAATTGCACTAAACCGACCACGGCATCAGTTTACTTTGGTATCATCATGTGACATCAACTCACCAAATCGAACTCTACACCTTCGTTCATAATACAGTCGGCCACCCACTACTTCATTCTTTTGGATTTAGATCTCCTGCTGGTTACAGCTGGGGTGCTGTGAATGTGATGGATGCTGATTGCTGAGAGAGAGGGAAGAGAGAGAGTAATTATGGTTTACAGCGCCCTCTCTCTCAGCATCCATCACAGCAGGGGATCATAATCCCATTCTTTCAAGGCAATCTTTTTGGCAAACACTCGTTAAGAAACTGGCCTCAAATGCCATACTTTGGATAAGCAGAATGTCTATTACACATGCTCACCTTCATACTCATTACAAATTCATTATTTCTCATATGCAGCTCTCTAGTTTGACGGATATTGCAAATACTGGATTATATGAATGATATTCATTTTGTAACCATAATTGTATCTGTCTCTTTTGATCCCAATGAAAAGTAATTTGCCTACACGTGTACCTATGAAAAAACTTTAACACACACACACACACACACACACATATATATATATATATATATATATATATATATATATATCATTCTCCTGTTTGACTTCAAAAAGAAATTGACATTAACCTACTACTTTATTTTCTTTTATGAAAAATATAAGAAAGATATATACCGACCCAAAGAAGTGTAACCAATTAGAATGACAGCCTCGTCCTATAAGTATGACAAACCACAATCAAGCCAAAATGTCACATACCAAAATCTTATCCCAAGGATACCGACAAAACTAGCTACAAAAATTACATAACTTATTTACAAACATCAGAATTAAGCAACTAAACTGTTTCACCGTTCCGGACGCACATTAACCTACTACCATTTCCATAGAGGCAACAAGTCAAAAATATTCATACCAACTCAAATGACCAGCATTACAATCTAGACAACTTCTTTAGAAACTTAAGGCGCGATCCTTAACATTTACGGAGTATAAGAAAAAGGAGGCCACCGTGGTCTTTATCTGCCATTCAAAGTTCAACGGCTGGAAACTATTGTGGTAGGTGGTGCGAATGCCAACGAACGGCCCTGCCTCCGCGTCCACCAATCTGGCCGTAGCTACCTTCTTCAAGTCCGTGAGGACCGTAAGGAGGAACAGGTGGATCCCAAATAGCGTGAGGTGGCGGAGGAGGAGGATGCAACGGCGCATGATGAGTCAGGGAGGAAGGATATGGTACAGGCGGTGGAGGTGGAGGTGGCGGTGGCGAGAAAGGGAGTGCTGGTGGCGGAAAACCGGGAGCTCCTGGGAATGGGGGATAGTAGTAACCTGGGTGGTGTGGAGGGTATAGCATTGCGGGAAGGGGGGCTAAAGAGGTCTCCTGGAAAGAGGAGGGATCTAGTTGCTCCAATTGATACAGTGGCGGCCGATACTGACTTTCTGACCCAGACTTAGTTGGAGGAGGATGATGATGCTTCTCTTCTGAAGTGGACGAGCTAGAAGAGGAGGGTGGTGATGGAACCATATGGTGGTGGTGGTGGTGGTGTTGCTTATCACCGTCAGGAGAAGTCATCAGGACCTTCTTATCCTCGGTGTAGTTAAGCAGCAACTTGAAAGAGAAATTGAGAACCCCAATTGGTTTTCCATCGGTAGCGCGGATCTCGTAACTGGCAAAGCGGGTGATTCCGCCAACGGACTCTTGAATGAGATCCTTGAGCGGAACACGAACTTGTCCAACTGATCTGTCCCCAAGTACATGATGAAGGATACCGCCAAATTCTGAGCGCAGATCAAAACGGAGGAACAAGTCCTGCTGGAGTTTGCAGGCCTCTCCATCCAGATGGAATCGCATCTGGTTGTTCCACTCAAGACCACCGTCGTCATCTTTAACTACTTTTGGCGTTCTCTGCTGCTGCTTATACTGAAAATCATCGTCATCATGCTCAACCACCGGTCCCTTATCACGAACCACGGCCGCCACCACGTGAATTGATGGTTTCTGCAAGAAACTAATAAAGATATCCGATTTCAAATCCTTGCAGTTCATCACTTTGACTTCTAGCGACTCTGCTAGCTCCATTAGCTCAACTTTTCCTCTTCACACCAACCAAAAGGGTGCCCACTCACTTAATAATGAAGGAGCTCTCCGCCCCTCCCCCGTACGTTAAGATTAAAGCTAGAAGTAGCATCTCATAAACATGGCCGCACTGCTTGTAATAATAGGTCTCGATCATTTAGAATTCCTAAATATATTGGCAAATGTTCTCTACTACTCCATTTAGAACCGTTAATAGAACGGTTAAATCTATTTTTTTTTTTTTTTTTGGTAATAAGAGAATTGCATAGATAAATAAAGAGGTTCAGCCCTAAGGCCTTACAGACAAGGGTATGGCAACCCCCAAAACAAAATAAAGAAGAACCGCTCAAAAGTGTCCAAAAAGAGCGATAACACAACATCCATAACATACAGTGCAATCCAACTTTGCTATCAGTCATTAGCTACTCAGGTTGTCACTTATCCAATCTTGGAAGACAGGTATGCGAGCCCGACATGCAAAAAGAGCTAATGATCGTGCTTCCTTCAAGGTGCGGGGACTAGCCCGGTTGAGACTGTAATGATGGAATTGAGGTAAAGATGGCACAAGTCATAGAGGATAGGTGCCACCGTATGCATGATGTCTTCAGAACCCGACATCTGATGTAAGAGAAAAAGAGAGGTAGTTAGCACATGAATATGTAAAAAATTGTGTGTTAAAGCCCACTGTGAAGTAAGGAGCAGGTAGTGGGATAGAGCAGTATAAAGATCAGACGAAGAAGTAGAAAAAGCCGCCGATCCACAACGGTTATTATATGTGTAACAAACCAGACCAACGCCAGCCCGTAATCTTTGCTTATCAAAACAGGCATGGATGACCATTTTAATTATGACAGGTTCAAAGCAGGGGCACTGTGTAAGGCTGGAATGTAAAGAGAAAGTCCCTGTAGGGTGAAGGGAACTATTATCCCTACTAGACGGGGAGCAGTTGGGTTGTGGAAGAGTTCGTGGTGCAGTGGGTAGTTTAAGAGAGTATTGGGAGATGTTATTAGTTAAAACAGAAATTTGGCAAATCACGGCCATAGGGTGGAAGGAAATATTCCTAAAGACGAAGTTATTTCTATGATTCCAGATGGACCAAATGGTGACAAAAAGATATAGGAGAGTGTGCCAGGTAACTGGGGGATAAGAACGTGGGGTGAGCCAAGCTATGAGCCATTCTGTAAAAGGTTGATCAATATCCGTGGTCTTGAAGCCAAGAGGTATACCAAACCACACCGGTCGGATCACAGGGCAGGTTAGGAAAGCATGGTTGGAATCTTCAGGTACAGATTGACAGAGGGGACAAAGGTTTGATGGGATGATCTGACGCTGGTAGAGATTTGTCGCTAAAGGTAGTCGGTCCCATAAGATTTGCCAAATCAAGAAATTAAATTTGAGCGGTAAGTTTAGGCTCCACAGTCTCCGCCAGATGTCATTAGGGTAAATCGGAGGCTTGGAAGGAGGTTTAGGTTGTTGAGTAAGATTGATAGATTGTTGACGGTATAGCATGAGGTAAGCCGAGGCAACAGTAAAGTTTCCATCCTTTGTGTGTCCCCAAACTTGTTGATCCGCGAAATCATTTGCTGCGACATGGATGGCCTTAATTTGGTGTCCGACCTCAGCCAAAAACAACTGATCAATCTTTCGATTATCCCAAGTACCATTTTGAATGAGATCTTTGACAAGAATAGGCTGGTTGCTGGTTGTAGTGGAACGAAGAATCGGACAATTTCTGCCATCCGGTATCCACCAGTCGTTCCATATATTGATACTTCTACCGTTTCCCACCTGCCAGCGTAGACCTTGTTGAAGGGTTTGACGTCCAAGAGTAATGCTTCGCCATGCGCTTGAGAAGTTGCCCGTAGCAGGGGAGTGGAGGAAGTCCTGCTAAACACAATACTTACCTTGGAAGACTTGGGCTAGAGTGGAGTTAGGGGAAACCCAAATACGCCAAGCAATCTTTGCAAGTAATGCAATATTCATAAGTCTCGCGGATTTAAAAGCGAGTCCCCCATTTTCCCGAGGGCCACATAAGGCGTGCCAGTTGATCCAGTGAACGCCCCGGTAGTTTTCATTACCAGACCACCAGAAGTTGTTTAGCAACGAATCAATCTGTCGGCATACCTGTATTGGGAAAATACAAACCTGCATATGGTAGATGAGCAATGAATTGAGCACTGACTTGATAAGTGTAGCCCTCCCTGCTTTATTTAGGAGTATCCCCTTCCAGGTAGCGCACCGAGTCCTGATACGATCAACAAGTTCCCGGAAAAAAACTTTCTTGTGAGTAATAGGATCCAATGTTCCTCCCAAATATTTGCCAAACTCACAGGTTACAGTGAAACCCAATTTGCGGCGAATAAAGACATGAGTGGATAGAGAAGTATTGGGGCTTAAGGTAATAGATGATTTTTGAAAGTTAACAAGCTGGCCCGATTCCTGACAGTAGCGCTGTAAAACCCTCTTGATTGCTAAAATAGCTTGATTGCTAGTCTGAGTGAAGATCAGGGTATCATCCGCAAAGAAAAGGTGATTGATTGAAGGGCTCCTTTGCCCAGCCTTAATTCCGGGAACAAGTTTCCGATCTTGAGCATATGATAATGCAGAGGATAGAGCTTCAGCACAGAGAATAAACAAGTAGGGGGAGATAGGATCCCCTTGCCTGAGACCACACTTGGGCACAAAGCGTGGTGACGGGGAGCCATTGATAAGGATCTCATATGAGACTGACGATACACAACGCATAATGAGGAGTACTAGGTGTGTAGGAAAGTTCATCTTCCTTAGGATGGCCTCGAGAAATTTCCAACAAACTCGATCATAGGCCTTGCTCATATCCATTTTGATAACTCCTAATCCAACCTTGGTCTTCTTCGTGCCCCGAATTTTATGAGTCAGCTCCTGGGCGATGAGAATGTTATCCATAATATTTCGGTTAGCAACGAAGGCATTCTGGAAAGGGGAGATAAGGTCATTGAGAACTCCTTTTAATCTGTTTGCGAGCGTTTTCGAGATGACCTAGTATATGGTGTTACAGAGGCTGATAGGCCTGAAATCACTAGGGGTGCGAGGTTCTTTGCACTTGGGAATAAGCACGATGAAAGCTTTATTGGTTAGGCTAAGCATGTGACCGGATCGTAAGAAGGATAGAACTGCAGCAGTAATCGGGCGTTCCATAAAGTCCCAACAATGTTGATATACGATAGCAGGAATGCCATCCGGCCCCGGGGCTTTAAGAGTTTTTATTTGAAAGAGGGCTACACGGATTTCTTTTGGTGTAAAAGGTCGGTCAAGGAATTCTCGTTGAGTATCAGATAAGTTGCGGGTAATACCCTGAACCAGAGACTCTGAATCGCTACGATCTGCTGGAGAGTTTGGGGGCTCGAAAATTGATTTGAAATGGTTAAGTAAACATTGGACGATGTCAGGCCCAGACGTATGGGTGAAGTTGTTGTCATCCGTAATGGCCAAGATGCGATTGTGATTCCGTCGTATCAGTGTTGAAGCATGAAAAAACTTATTGTTGCGGTCGCCAAGTTGCAGCCATTTGAGCTTGGCTTTTTGAGCCCAGAAAAGTTCCTCGCATTCCATCAGCCATTCCAGTCTTCGTCGAGCTTGCTGCTCCAGGTGTTGTGCTTCCAGATTAGGGAGGCGGGACTGGAAATGCTGAAGCCAGGCATTAGTATTAAGAATCTGAGTTTCCAAATTTCCAAAACATTCCTTATTCCAAACAGCCAACTCCTTCATCATGAGGGATCCTAGCTTGTCGTTGTTCTATTTAGATCACATTGACACCCCTAATCCAATCCAAAGTCCTAAATACTCGGGAACCATGAAATCGTTAATCCTCCCGTACTTAGTCCACCGTCAGGGCCCGAGAATTGGCTGACCACTATAAATGTTTATCCTTTTGGTTGGGTAACTGGCAGTACCCTTTCTCGCAAAAATTCACTCGCGTGTTTATGACGTTATTTACTAATGGTAATTACTCCATATATGCGCTGGTACGATGTTGCAAAACGCTATCTCTGCACACTGTATGACCGCCATCTTTGCAAATTGTATGAAGTTCTCCGATCAACGGCTGCATCCCTTGTTTCCTTCGAGTTGTTACTAATGCTCATTAAACCATCTCAATTGTAGTACAGATTTACATGAGCTCCATTCAAGGATAGCAAGAGACAGAAAAACGAAATAATCTTTCCTTTACAATCACCGTGGCCAAGGTCATAGTATATAGAGTCCTTTCCTACCTTTACCCTTGCTTACTACTACAAGCATGCTCAACCCATACATACAAAATAGGACAATGCATCCTAGAAGAATCGTGTTATGGTGGAAGTAGTGCAATTTCACTCGTATTGCTACTCTAATTCAATATGTGTGAGAGAGAGCATCGAAGTTGTCTCCAGCATTTTCTCCCTGTCCTCGTCCCCTAGGATCCTACTCCAACCGTGGGAGAGAAACTTACGACGCTCAAAACCACTTCCTCTAAAGCCTGTTATTTTAGATGAGACCATGGGCATCACAAGAACCGAAGATGCATGGATTGAATCTTCTCCCAAACCCAACGATAATGAACAAGCGGCCTGCATAAATGCCAACCTCTGAATAAGTACCTTCACAATGAATTTGATCAGAAGTAACAGTTAACCAGCCAGTTAGTAGAACCTTGGCCTTGAGTACCACATTCGCAAACTTCAGCAGCATTGCTCGTCCAAGTGATCTCACATCTTTAATTTCTGAATCTTCAGATGGCATGACCACCCTAAAACAAGTCCATATGTCATATATTGAAGAAGCAAAAAAAAACAAAGTACCACATCTAATTTAGCACAAATGTAATTTTATTTTTTTAGTAGTCACACAGATGTAATGACATCCCATTAAAATCGGGCATCTAATTTAAGTCGGAAAGAGGAAAGTGCCAGCCCCAAGATCGTATACCTGTCCACATCTGTTGACATGCTCGAAGAAGTCACAGAAACTAAAGAGCTTTCCTTGTCTTCACCTCCTGAAATTTTTTGATTATTTCCAATATTTAATCTGATCAGACGTACAAAGAAATCTCCCTCACGAAATTTTTTACCTTTCGACTCATCTGGAGCCAATAAAGAAATGCCTATGAAAACAGAAATCATTCCTAGTATAAACATTGTCGTCCTCAGAGCATCAAACACCTAAGCAAATAAGAGTACATTAGGTCGCCATGCCAATCTTTCTGTCTGTGTGCATGTGCAGCATGCACAGGTATAATAATATCCCACAAGTATTCATCAAAACTCTTTATAAGACACAAACTCCAAACACATAGCAACCCGAACAAGATAAATAAATTCCCCAAACTGCAATCTGGCAGAGTTTTTCGGCTGAAATTTGCTTCATGGAGATGGAACGATGAACACATTCACTTCATGCCAAGAATTCAGCGTTCAGCTACCAGGCTTTGAACCTGTGCATGAATACCAACACTACAACACATTGTCTCCAGATTTACTTTTTTTTTTTTTTTTCTTGGGCAAGGAACTTTGACAAGTGGAATTCAAGGTCGGATTGGACAAAATAGACATTTCTCAGCACCTTCTTCTATTTATTCAACTAAAGGATTCAAAAATTGAAGGTGGGATGTCTGCATGCACTTGCGCTGCCTTAGATATTATCTCACCAATACAATAATTCCATATCCACGAGCCGATGACCACAATTTCAGGATTGTAACTCATGGCTACGTGGTACAAGATCTCGTATACTGCAGAACCGAACTGATTTAGGTCTGGCAGTCTTCAACTTGTGGCAGGTTATGGGGACGAAGGGTTGTTTACTTGCTCTCTTTTTTTGTGCGTGTGGAGAGAGAAGGGTTGGGGGGGGGAGAGGGAGAGAGAGGGGAGGAGGGAGAGAGAGAGGGAGAGAGAGGGGGGGAAGAGAGAGAGAGAACCTGGAACTCCTGGAAGTAAACAAATCCTGTACAAATGGAGAAAAAAGTCCAAGCAATCTGAAACATAGGGACAATAAGTATCGCATCAAACAATGATAGTCCTTCATTCAACCTTGCCATCTGCAGTCAGAATAAATTTGAGACAAAATTCACAAATCTCAGTAACCACCTTTTCACGTACTGGTACTCAAAATTGGTAACACAAGTGTTTAAAGTTTACCCAAAATCCAGCTGTACTAAGAAACAGTAGAAGCATGGAGTACATGAACCAGCTATGCAACTTATAGCCACTTGACATGGACAATCTTAGCAGGTTTGAGCTGCAAACCAAGAAAGTGAAAGCTAGAGGCAACAAAAGCTGTTTATCTACCTGTTAGAAGGCAATGGAACCTAAGGCAGCTACTTACAGAGATTTTGCAAATAAGACGGAGCATGATCCTACAGCACCTGAAACAACAGCATATGAAAAAGGTAGCAGCATGTGCCAATAGGACTTAAGGTCATGTCCAGGAACTGTTAGCAGCAATTCCCCTCTCCTGCATTTTCCACATTATGATATCTGAGGACTATGACTCAAATTTTAAGTTACTAGGAAAAAAACGGAAACAAGTGAGAGCAAGTATAAACAAGTCGATTAGCTTATTGCATAAACAATTAAATGCTACCCTCGCAAAAATATACATATGAGTCCTACCTGTATAGGTACTGATGTAAGGTAACAACTAATACCAAAATCAGACAGTAAAGAAGAAATGTTATGTTGCTATACTTCTCTGCCAACTGCTCCGGCGTGTAAACTGTAAACATAGAAAACAAAACACAACAGAAAAAAGCCTTTTCAGTTGACCAATATAACAGAGAGAATCTCCAAGTGTAACAACTAGTAGAACTTATGCAATCAGATCCAATGCCCATGTTCAGCAACTTACAGAATCAAAAAAGAAAACCACGTCTTAGCAATTTGTTCCCTTCTGATCATATCCATGTAAGAATTTCTAAAAAATTCAACATTTTTTTGGGGGTATCAACACTATTAATTAGTCCTCGTTCATCAAATACTGAAGAGACAGGACCATTTCAGATTTTATTTTAATACATCTAGACTTTCATAATATGTAGCAACTTGGAGAAAATGAAACAAGAGTTGGATCTATATTCTATGATGCACATTATGACACAAAAGTCCATTTTCTTGTACGACTAGGCCAATCTCATTTGCTTGTAATTGGGTTGTGCATCCCCTGGGGCTCTTTATGTTCTATCATTACTTTGAAAGACAAAAAACTAATATATGCATGATGGCCTAGAGATCACTTTAGGTGGGACTTATGAGGTGGAGCTAGATAGATGAGAGAAATTATGAACTCAACCTTTTAGGAGACAGGGAATCAGTTTGATTTATTTCTCTCTATTTAGGTATAGAGGTCTACTTAAGATGGTCTCTACCAGATGCCATATACTAGCTTCTCTATCTAAATTCTAATGCTGTTCTTCTATTAATTTACAGGTAGACAGATGGCTCTCATCAGAATTGCAGAAGTTCACGAGTTCCTATTTGAAAAGAAAAAAAAAGCAAGTACTATAGATCCTTAATGCTAGTTCACTAGAAATAAATTAGTTTAGGCATAATTGCGTAGCAAACGACAGCATTATGAGAAATTAAACCAGGTTATCCTCAGGGCGTGGATGTACCAGGTGACTGATGGTTGCCGAACGCAACAAGAAAGATGTTTCCAAGAACAATGAAGGCTGTGGCAACCATTACTCTGCAAAAGAAACAGTTTTTGCAGTACAGTAAGTCATCTAACAGTAATAAAGTGGACAATTTTACATAAAGATGCAAAATGCACTGACTTCAGATTTTAACCTACTTGACAGTCACCATTTTGTTCAAAACAAAGTAGGAAAATGCAATATTTGACACAAACTGAATAGATCCCAGGGCTGCAAGAAGTGACTGCAAAGCAGACGAGCACAGAGCAAATTAAGGATGCAAGTAAGATAAAAAAAAGCAATGAAAAGCAAGTTCTAATATCAACTTCGTGCAATTAGTTCAAAAGCCAAGGAACACACACTTCATACTGACCTGAGCAGCATATCCAAAGGAAAGGAAATTGAGACAATTCCCAAGGGCAAAAAACAGAAGACCTGCATACGAAGAATTCTAAATCCAAGCGAAATTACATGCAGTATAATAAGCAGAACACTTGGAAAGAAAAAGCTTCATGAGATATAAGATTACCAATTCTCCATGTCTGGAAGTATATGATGGGCTTCAGCTCAGTCTTTCCATTTGCTCCCTCACTGCCTAGTATAGAATGCCTTTCTCTCTGCACATAATTCATTCACGGATGAAAACAGGGAACTGGGCAGCTAATGGAGTTGCATGATGATGCAACTACAGGCTATAATGACTTATAAACATTATTCAAAGGAGCGGTCGCAGCCAATTTTTCGGTGCAGTATCGGTATTGGTTACCGGCACACGCGGAAATGATAGTGGGTAATAATCAAACTTAAGCTAGTTAGAGGCTCCAAAAAGTTTTAAAGATTGGTACAATATTTCTAGACGTTAAGAATAATAAGATGGCCAGATAAGTGACAAAAATAATCAGTCCGTACACTATTACTGTTAATGTGATAATGCAGAAGTCTCACAAACATGACTAATGGAAGGTTGCATGAATTTGAGCATCAACATAGACCAGGACACACATTTGTGACGTTGGGGCATGTGTTTTGATTAAACTTGTCATATTAGGTCATGCAATATTACTCTGTATTCTTCGAAGAAAAGTACAAGTAGAATGTTGAAGAAAGTTAATATTTGGTACTTGTTCAACAAAAAAGGTGCACTAGTATGTGTGCTACATGTACTAATATCATTTTAATATGGGTCTAATATTAATTCTATACCTAATATTGCAAAGTACTTTCTTCAAGTGGAACAGGTGTTCACGCAATACTTAAGGATGTTGGTCAAAGTTAGACCCCAAACCCAATTCAACTTACATGGCAAAAAAGAAAAAAATAGACGGTAAAACCAAGGAGTTGTTGATTTCTATTCAGTTGAATTGCTTGACGAGCTCTTCGATTTTTTCACTCATTCAACGACGTTTTCTTCTTCCACTACCAATTCGCGACAACAGCTCCCCCTCCCCCCCCTCTTCCCTTCTCCCCCCTATCCTCCTATTCTTCTCCCGAATTATTTTAGTGTTTATCACCACAATTCCTCTGTGCCGGCCGATATCACAGAGAATTTGTCAGTGTAACTTGCCATTATAGCCAAAATCTCGCTAAGGTAGTGCCAATACAGAACTGTACGATGCTATATTGAGATCATGCCTCGGTATGGGATCCTTGCCTGCCGAAATCGAACCGATACGCCAAAATTGTGGCATCTCGGCCAATACTTCAAACCATGCAATTAATCCCAGTTCCATACAAAACAAGTGATAATTTTAACTCCGGAAATAATTTCCTAATCCAGCGTACCACCATGTAAATGACAGCAAAGCACAAGTGGAACTGAATGATATAATAAAGTTATCACATAAATGACTAGGCAACAACAGCAAAAAAATTACCATATGAAGATTATATCATCCAATCCACTCATACATGTTCTCGCACAAAATACACATCTAGATTACATATCTTTCGCACCTGTTGATTCTTGGTTGTCCAACATTCCAAACTATGCCACATTGATGGCCTCAATGTCATCCTATAAGAATTTCTTTTCAGCTTGAGTAGGACTTTTAATCGCACTGCACTCCGAAAGCATGAATCTGCCTAATTCAACCTGCAACTGGTTTACAACCCTCTACTTCTAGCATACATATTCAAAAGCCCTAACCTCTAACCTCCGCTACTGCCTTCCTTGTTTCCTTTCAAGCCAATTCGTACTTTCCGAAATCCTCTCATTGCAAAAGTAGTGTAACTTTTAACATTCTTCCTTTAGCTTAATTGACCCATATCTTCTTCAAGGACCTAATTAGCAACTCCCTAATACAAGTAGACGTTTCCATTAGACGACCCATCAATCCCTCCTTTAAGCAGCATGTGGTAAGACTACTTGGTTCTCTTTCCCTAATCAGATTCCACCACCTAGTACACGGATGTCTAACACCTCTATGCTTCCTCTTCTCTCAAAGATCGTGTACAAAACCACTAATCGAGTTCTCTAGCTAGAAACTCCTCGAAAATAACTACATAGTTTCTTATATAAAGCTGGATCTCTTAGTGAAGAAAATAATTACCTGACTGCAGTGTGGACCACTAGTAGAGGTCGCTATGCACAAGGCTCTTCAGTCTTCTCTTAAAGGAGTTCTGTTATCATAGCCATACCCGATCTCTAATATATATCCCCCCCCCCCCCCGATTCATCCCTAAGCCTTTTCAAAGCTCTCATGCCTATGTAAAATTTTCAACTTCTATAAACAGCTTCTCCTGGTGCCATATTATTTGCCTACTCCATCCATATCCTCCCGACAGATTCCGCTATTCCTACCCGAGGGGCACGTGCACTGATAATATCATTGTCTTCCCACCAACTACTTATACTAACTATTCTCTCACATATTACTACTTTCAACTACTATGATTTTTTCATCCAACTAAACGAAACTTACTCTCAACCTAAGATTAGGATTTGGCACAAGCTTCTTTACCTGCAGTCCTCTTATTGCCGCAGCCTAGTGCCAACACGACGTCCCTTTCCCATTTTGCGAGGACCTGGACGCGGTGCTTGGAGAAGCGGGCAATTACTAAAACTTTGTACTGAATTTTATAAGTTGCAGATTTTAGTACTGAAAGTCTCATCAAGTAGCACTTATTTAGAATTAAATTTGATTGTGCAACATCAAAAATTGAGAATCCATCAAGTTCATATGAAATGGCTCGTGCCAGAGAGTTCTAGAAATGCATGATTGGCAAGACGAGAAAGGGAATTCACTTAAGTTGGCTGACTGTGTGAGAAGCATGAGGACCATCAGCTGAGGACAAGATAGTATAAAACTTGTTAAGGTGATCTGGTGAAGAGCAAATAAAAAATGGGCTGGTTGAACACGCAGTGAGAGCGAAATGAATTACTGTGGTTAGGTAGCTAGTAATCTAACAGAAACTGCAAGTTGAGCATGGTAGAGGAAAACAAGGTTCGTGAAATTAATCCTCGGAATTTCGATTAAGTTGATACTTGATAGAGGCCTCTAAATCCCGCAACTGTGAAAACCAAATCTGCAATAAAGCCCCAGCAAGGGAAATGGAAGGCATGGCCATAGATGGTGGATGAACGTTGGCGCTCGTTAAGAAACTTGATGGCAATTTCTTTTATTGCCAAACTCACAAGACAAAACAAATGCATTGAGTTGGCCACTGCCAGTTCTATCATAATCCAAACGTAGTAAGTACCTCATCGTGACCCAATTTAAGAAGGTTGGTACCAAAGTTGATGGCAATGCTACCAAAAAGATTTATAAAGGCTCCAATAACCCACTCTCCCATGGATTAAATATGTTGTGGAGACGCTGAAATTGCAGTTAGAATGTAATGCCGTCAAATTGGAGCCCCTGATTGTGAGAATACCAAGCAACTGCTGAATACAAAAGCTCTCCTGCATCCATCACCAAGGCCGAAGAGCCCACTTCAATCAAAACACTGGCATTGCATGACCAAAAACGCTGCTGCTTGTTTCCTGCAAACTGCTATTAACATCAGTAAGGGTAAACATTCACAGAAACGAATAGGGTGTAACTGGGTCTAGGGTATGCAGAAGGAGAGGATCAGCAGAAAAGGATATGCAAAGCTGATATACGTGACTGGTCTAGGGTGTAACTAGAAGTGGAATTCCGCTAATTATCGATGCTTACATGGATGGGGAAAAAATAAAAGGCTACCAGAACCAATCTTGAGGTGACTCTCATTCCCTTTAATAGGTAATACACATTAATCAACTCACCACAACATTAAAAAGAAAAAGAAAATATAGAATAGAAAGTGAACGGCAAAAGGGTAACAGCATCGATAGATCCCTGTATGATCATGTTCAATAATAGCAAAATCGCAAATCACAGAGAAGAAGACGAAGAAGAAAACAAAAAAAAACAAAAGAGGCATTTTCTTGATCAGATCACGATTCCAAGGGAGATTGATTGGGATATTGTCATCGAAATTACGATCAGTCGATTCCATGAAAGGGGGTAAAAAATTAATGGAAGACGGTACAACCTAAAAACAAGAACAGGTGTTTGCGAATCGAAAATTGATTAAAAACAAGGAGCTGAGGGGAGGGGATGGATTGTCGTCAGGTTCACCTTGCGGCTGGCTGCGGCGGAGGGAGGAGCCGAAAAAACTTTCTTCGGAGTTGAACAGAGTATGCGGGGCTATCAATGAGAGATGGTCGGGTAGGGTCAGATCGCGTGCTTGCTTGCTTGAGAAAACAAGAAGATGAAGAAGGATGCAAAATTTGGCGACGACTGGCTATGGGTTGGTTTGGGCTTTCTGTACAGTGTATGATATGATTTGTGTCCAAAGTTAAGTGGTGTCTTAATCTTGTTTGTTTAAGTACTTAATTAAGTAGAGACAGACGAAGGTGTACGGATACACTGATTTATTCGTCTCTTCTTTTCTTACTGTTTTGCTACTAATAAAACTTTGGACCACCACCAAAGATACCACAAAAATTTATTCAAAAAGCCTTCAAAAACTTCTCTATAACCGTTCTCTCTACCATACTCTCGTCTCCGTCACCACCGCCGGCTTTCCCGGTGGGTGGTACTCTAGATTAGATCTAGGTTCTTGGGTCTGTTCGTTGGAGATCTGGGTGGCTCGGTGCGATCGTTGGTCGTCGTCGTCACGTCGTTTTGCAAGCGGTTGGGTGCGGTTTCCTCTGTTTTTCGGCGCTGGTGTAAGGTTGGTGTTGGTTGTCGGGTTACGCTGTCGGAGTCATTGGGGTGATACACGACTGCGTTGTAGTTGATGGGGTCGGGTTATCTTCGCCGTTGGGTTTGTGGGTGAGGTGCGGCCATGGGTTGGAGAAGGAGTGGTGAGTCTAGATCTAGGTTTTCTCTTCTAGGGTTTTTCCCCCCCTCCCCCCTAGATCCAGAAAGGTTTTGTGGCTTGAGATTGAAACTGATTAGTAGACGGTTAGTTTCGGCTCGTATGGTCTTCGGCTGGTTTGTCAGAGGAAGGATGAAATTAGTTTCAATCGGTGGTTGATGGTGGTCCGTTGGTGTTGGAGTCTTGGTCCGGCGGTGTGCTTTGGTGTTTCCGATAGGGCTTCTGTTGGATTCTGCTATGCTCTTGTGGTGTTCTCCGGGACTAGGCAGCGGTTGGTTGGACGGAGAAGGTGGTTTTCCAGCGCCGGCGTGGGTGCACGAGGACGAGGCAACGTGGCAGTGACTGGGACAAGTGTCTGGTTTTTTGGGGTGCCGGAGTTGCTGGTTGACGGATGAACAGTGGCCGGCGATGGCGCCGATATCAGGCTTGGCAGCCGGTAGCGTGGGGCGGTGCAAAGCGGCGTGTGAGCATGGGGCTCGGCGGGGCACTTGCTGTGCATGGCTGACAGCTGTGTAGCTTAGGCACCTGGGCTGCTTCGTTGACTTTTTTTGTGTGTACCTTGATTTTGGGCTTTTTTGGATTTTGTCGTCTTTTTAGTTTTTTGTCTATTCTCTGATCGTAGGGTCACCTTAAGGACAGGGGTGTTGTCCCTTGTGTATAGTTAGTGTCTTGGCTTGGGTAGATGTGCACTAATCTTTTATGCAGGTAGTTTTCGGTGGATGTTCCTTGGCGATAAAGCCGTTCTTGTTTTAGCCGCCCTCAAATATTCAAGGACGCCTGGCTATGTGCCGGTCCTTGTCTGGGGTTCCATTGCAGAGGATGTGGTCACCGATTACTTTTTCTTTTATTATACTCTATCGTGTACTACTTGTTTATTAATAATATGATGATTGGTAGGATTTTTACCTACGGTTAAAAAAAAAAACTTTGGACCATTGACCGAGTCAGTCAGGTTGTGGGAGTGGAGGCGGGTAGGTCCCTTTTCATTTTCCATTGCGGGTGCAGCTAACAACGCGACACTTCCTTTGCGAATTTTTGTTTATTCTTTCCATCTTTTTCTCTACTTTTTTGTGAATTTTTTTCAAGAAGAAAAAGAGGTAGAAAATTTGGAGTGCTCCCGAAAGAAAAATAGAACCTTGAACGATTTGATTGATTTCATGCTTGCTAGTTCTAGTGTATATAAGAGTCTTTAAGGCAAAGCTCTTTTAACAGCCAATTATGCCCTTAAAAACACCTCAAAAGTAAATCTTTAAAACTCCTTATGAATTATCGATAACTTCAAAATAAAATCTTGAACACCTTATAGTTTGGGGTGCCTAGCCTTGGTGAGAATTCCTAACCCAAAAAAATCCTCAATAGAAGTGGCAGGTTGTGCTTTTACAAGTTACACAGTTAACAATAAAGACTATAGATGTTTTCACACCGAGAACAATAGGATGATTAGATCTATAAATAAATATTATCTTTTGTTATGACAAGTTCTTTCCAATTTCAATGATAGTGGAGGTGAGGAAACTAAAGTCGTGGAATCATCCTAACATAGCCAGAAGGCTAGCTTTTAGAGGGCCTGCATACGTAGAAGACCTGAAGCTAATGAGGAGAAAACGTGCAACGGAGAGGACTTTGGTCCTGACTTTCTTGTGCATAATATTAAGGGAAGTCCTATCACCCTAAAAGAAGCATTATCCTTATTAGACAAAGAAAAGTCATGAATTGAGTGTCTAATGGCCAATACAACATATTAATTAGTTAATTTGCCTCTAGGTTATGAATTCATAGATTTTAAATGGAATAACATCCATTTAGCTTTCAATTGCTACCGTGGCAATTCATTATTTAGAGGTGCAGCAAATTGATGTCAAATGGAAAATTATAAGAAGAAAAATTAGATTAGTGGTCAATTTCTAGGTTTTGTCATAAACCTAATTGGTTGCTTCCAATTACATAAGTCAATAGTTCAATTCGCACCGAAAGGTAGGCATTCCTCAATTTTTATACAAACTTGTACCAATAACAATGGTATCGTATTTGGTCTTTGTGAGACTCGTCTGAATCAGCAAAATCCCAATTATGACATCTATTTTTCCCACTTCGCACTTCGGACTAATGTTAGCCAATCTAATTCTTTTAACTAACCGAAAGATTTGCAAATCTATAAAACCCAATATATGGAACAATCGGAGGGTAATGTGCAATAAAGGCAAGAGAGCAAGGTGGTGTAAGCTAACTAGATCCTCGTGTGGATTACAAAAGCTCCCAAGCAATGACGTGACAGATTTCATCAAGGTGTTTTTGCTAATAATTTTGTAGAAATCCCAATTTTGTAGGTCTAATTTTTTTTTCTTTTTTATATCATTTAATCCGGTATACTCCAGCCAGCCTGGTTTAATCCAGTCCAGTTAGTCTATTTTTATACACTTTATTTTATTCTTTTGTTTAGTCCAGTCTAGTCCACCCTGATCCAATTCAGCCCAATAGTCTAATCTATTCTTGCTTAATTTAGTACAAAAGTATATTTTTATAGGCTATATTTCCTTTTTATCTTTTTGTCCAGTACTGTCCAGTCTAATCAGTGTATTTATATTAGACTTAACCCATGTATGAGTTTAGTGAGTTCGGTTTACCTTAGACCTAGTGTTGGGCCAGTTTTTATTTTATGCACGTGCATTATGGCTGGTAAGCTTTTCGTTCTGCGACCGTTATATGTTTATACTGGCTGGCAATTAGACTATACCACCCGGTGAAAAGGTATCTCATTCGTCTAATATATCTCTAGTGGCGACCCGCTCGGCTGGCTCGTACCTGGCCTGCATATAAAATAAGAAGTTAAATCTAATCGAAAGCCCAATATCTTGGCCAAATAAATAGTGGACCAAAAACGTAGCCACACTCTTCTCTTCCGCCGCACTTACCCGTTTTACTTATTCTTTTCGCCAAAGGGTCACCACCTCCACAGACCACCTCACCACTTCCACCAAACTCTAGCCACAACCTACAACATCAGTCCTTTCTCTTTGTCGCATCTCTCTGGACGGCCATTCCCCACCCCTATCAACCGCCACCCCCATCTCTAACTTCCACGCCAACCCCCTGACCAATGACGCCTAATGGATGCTTGTGGTGATATTGGGTGGCCTGTGCGGTGGGTAGTCTTGTGGTGGTTGGTTGTTGTGGAGACTGATGAATCGCGCGGTGGTGGCTTGTTTATGAATGATGGGATCCTAAATTAGAAGATAGGTTGGGTGGGGGGGCGCTTTGGGGGCGTGGGTTGTGTGTATAGATTGGATGGTGTGGGTTGTGTGGGCAGAGTGGGGTGGTGTGCACGCATGTGTACTTATGCAACATAGGTGGTCTTGAGTATGTATGTGTGTTTATATAGAGTGGGTGAGGGATGTGCGCGCGTGCACTCATATATGTGCACGCATGTCTTCAACTTTTTTTATTAGAACTGTGTTATTAATTAAAGTCTATACTCACCTGCAATTCCACCGATCAAATGCCATTCAAAACAAAATCACTAACATGCGATCACATCGTAAGAGAAGTGCCTCTAAATATATTAAGGGGAAATAGTAAATATTAACTGAAGAAAGCCTTCATTTGAGTTGTTTGGTACTTTGTGTAAGAGTTATGTTTTTGATAAACTTTATAAGCTCTACAATTCCAAGTAATATAATACAAAATCATGTTATACTATCTTTACCTTTTGCCCTTCACTTGTAATAGGAGTATATTATTATAATTATGTAGTTATGTGCCATCAGGGTATTCGATGTATATTTTACCTTGGATTTTGAAACATACATTAGAGAGAGAGAGAGAGAGAGTATGACAATGTGGAGTCATAAATTGGTGATGCGTCGAGAACGTAGCCATATTAGTAAATCAAAAAATTACAACTTTGGACTAAAGCCTAAATGTGAATATATAAATAACATTACTGTCCCATACCACAATCATCGCCTCTTTTTTCCCTCCAACTATATAATTGAGACATTCTTCTTGGACGTGGATGAGTAAAACATAACATGTAAAGAACAATGCTAGCAAAAGTACCATTTTAATTAAACAAAAAATTAATTTTCCAATAAAACGTTAATGGGAGGCTAAGAATATTCGATCACTATTCCATAAAGCTTAATGAGTAAAAGGTTCATCATACAACTTGCCATTTAAAGGGCTAATAAAATGTCACTAAAAGCGTATCTCTTTCCAAAGAAGCATTATAATTCTCTCATTCATACCCCACTTCCCCACCCAGCCCCGGTCTGTCTATCCCTTCCCATAACCCACACCCCAACTGTTTGCCTCCCTATCACCCGTCAACTAACACACCCACCCCGTTCCGCCAGCCCACAACCGCGACATACCACGCACCCCACCACCCCCACAAACACAGACAACCCACTACCACACACATTCCCTCCCCCTCACAAACATACACACATCAGAAACAGCCCCCCCCCCCCCCCCTCTCTTACCGCCGCATACCAGCCACCTTCACACCCAGCCACCGCACCACTCGTACACAGCACCCACCCAACACGGACAACCAAACCCACGCCCCCCTAACAGCACGGACAACAACAATTACCACCCCCCACCACCGCTTACCCACCAAACGAACCCTACCCACAACCCCCTAAGAACATGGACACATCCGTAACAACACGGAGACCAACACAGTTACCGCGACGTCACTGCAGCTGCCGCGTTTAGCCAAAAAACGGCACAACCTCGTCGGCAATCTTGAGCACCTACACCAGGATCTACGGAAAAAAAATGGCCGTTCTACCGTGACTTTAATGCTGGTGAACGACCAAGACAGGCATTGCATGCAAGCACTGGGTCGCCTTGGTTTGCAAGGGGGGAAAAATGTCATTCTGTTTGTGTTTGTGGAAGTATGTGGACACATTGATGCTTATGGTTGCACGGCCACCCCATATTGGTATATAATAATGCCACGGGCTACTCATGCACTATGAGGTTAGGGTGACATTACAGTCAAGGACGTTAAATTTCAAAATGTAACATACTGTCACAAAAAAGGTAAAAATAATACTTGTGTTCATCCGTTAAGATTTTGTTAAAGAATCATTTTCAAGATGGCAATATTACCCTTATACTGTATATATTGAATAATTTTTAAAATTTTCAAATTAGGATTGAAAATTAGGGTTTTAAACACACCCTACACTCCCCTTCCCCCACCTCCCCCCCCCCCCCCCGGGCCGTCGCCCCTCCCTCCCATCAACCCGAAAATGACCTCACCGGTTCCACGACGGCCTTTCTCTCCATCTCCATCACCTCGCGTGCCAAGCCCTCTCCAGATAGGGGCTCTGGGAAGAAAACGTCTCTGAAAAAGCCGGTCATTGATGAGTCCTAGCTGGACAACCCAAATCTAGGCCCGTTTTTGTTGAAGGTGGCGTGAGACACGATTGTGTTTGGGGATTGGCCGGGAAAGGCGCTAGACTATGTGCACGTCGAAGTCGTTCGAGCGGTGTGCCGCCGCTACGACGGGGGGAGCAGAGCCGAGCTTGGATCTAGCAATGAGCCAACACGTGGTGGCAGCGATCTACTACAACTTGGGGACGTTCAAGGAGGCGGTATCGGTGCTGGAGAGGGCGATCAAGGTGCCCGATGTGGTGAGGGGTGCGGAGCACACGCTGGCGGCGTTCTCGGGGTGTAAAAGGGCATGCTATTCAAAGTTATCGGCCATGTTTGGCAAGAACTCATAATTCGGTTGATTCATTATCTGATTGTCTGAATCCAAGTCTCCTTCCAAACGCGTTCTCCTTCTCGCTACCCTCTCCAGGCACACACACACGTGATGCGTGTCCGTTCTTGGATAATTTCATGCCCTTTTGTAGCTAAACATGAATTAGCGACACTTTTTAGTAACGTAAATGCCGTGGTGTAGTTAACATGCATGTATAAGGTTTGTGCTTTAGTGTAACAAGTTCAACGTTGTAATTTAGAAATGTGCCTTCTTTTTTTCATGGATTGTACATCATTCACATAGAGTGATGATTAACAAGTTGGGATTGTGTCAAACTTTCATGTACCGTTTCAGATCCTAGAGTAATCCTTTTTTGTAAAGGTAAACTTGGATAAGACATTGGAAATCCGTCGATAAGATTGAGATAGAGTTTTTATTCTTTGAGACGCTTTTTTCTACAACTTACACTCTGGTTTGTAGTTATTTTCAAACGAAAGTTATGTTAACATTATTTCACTTAGAAACTTTATTTACGTAGTGTCCTTTATAGTCATTTTGCCATATCAAAACTGATTTAATCACTTTCTACTCAAACACTTTTTGTAACTTTAAGCTACTTTACAGCTAATTTTGTCAAACAACAAACTGATTCTGCTTAAAATCAATCACAAACGGCCTCTGAGACTTGGTTCCTGGTTCCACTTAATGGGGTGAGTTCTTAAGACGAGGGGTAGAGTTGTAAGAGTACAATTTGCTCCGCCCAAATGTGGAATTTTGGTGTGGGATTTTGGGACCAAAAAAGTCCATCTCCAAGTCGGAAGCCGCCCCAGCCGAGGTCTGTGCTTTCCTCCGGGTGTTAAACCTTTTCCTAGGAAAATGGAGGGTGGCGATAGCCGAGAGGAGGAGGAGAAAAAGATGGTTGCGGATGCGGCAGAAGAGGATGAGGACCTGTTCCGGTGCTGTTGGGAATGGGACGAGGAGGATATTCGTGAAGAAGGTTTACCCGCTTGTCAGCAGCCATCGTTTGAGCCCGAGCCCGAAGATGAAGACGGCATCGTAATTCCCACACCCTCCTATACATCCAACGACGGAGGATTAGGTGGTTATCAAAGGAACGAGGAGAAGAAACAAGTCGAAGAGGAGGAGGCTAGTTTCGCCACCGATTTCTACAGTTGCGGAACCGATTGGTCTGCCTTATTGCACGATGTTGACAACATTACTAGTACTCCTATTACCAGTACTAGTATCGTCAATGTAGACAACCACCACCGCCACCACCACAGCAACAACAAGAGGCTTAAACAAACTAATCTATTCCAGCTGTGGGGCTTTTCGAATTCCATCTCCGATGCAGCACTTGCCACCAACCATCGTCTGCCTCATACTTGTACTCCTACTCCGCCTCCTCCGAATAAGAAAATGAAATCGGCTCTCTTGTTCCCTACAAGTTCCAGTACAAATGCTACTCCTAGCATTTCTGGCTCTGGACTCGTCCACCAGCAGCGGCCCCTCGTTTGCCCCTTCTATAAGAAGATCCCTGGTTTGGTTCCCCTATCCTCCTTCTTTTCCGTCCATATTGATATGCCATTATATCCATTCTAAGTTAATTTTACTCTCTCTCTCTCTTTCCCTGCTTGTTAATATTTGACATTGTATGACATTCCTAGGATATAACTCAGACATCTTACCATTGGTTTGAATTGAAGTCATAATCCCAAAACAGTGAGCGAAGTCCATGTTTACATAGCTGCTAAACTTATGGATAAGGAGGGAATATATTTTTTCTCAAATGGTAACTTGCAGGCCCTTTTCTCCTATCCTCCCTTTGACTTATTTCAATCCTCAAAATTTGGGATATTGGACCTCATGTTAGTAGACCATATTTGGTCTTTTTTCTTAGGGTGCTTCAATGACTAGGTCCATCTGTAAAGTCATCCTTGTTTACGATGATTCCCTGGCTCATCAGCATTAGAAACTACTCCTATCCTCTCCGGGTAAACGCTCATCGACAATGGGACCATCTGTATACGCCCCGTAGTATCGTAGTCAGTCCATCCGCTGTAATGCCTATAGTAGTTACCTTCCCTCGATTTCAGCCTTTAGGATAGACTTCAATATGCTTCTTGGGACCACCCTGGAATTAATAAAAATGGGCAATCCTGAGCATTCATTGAGTAGGAGGAATCCATAGGAGGCCCGCCCGTTATGCATTGCATGAAAGAATCTGCAAAGCACGGGGATCCTTAGCTGACAAGACGAATGCTTTACTTTTGCTTTTTGGGCTCAATGCACCTCATAGGTCATATAAGAAGATCATAACAAGAAATGAAGGAGTTTGACTGCTGAGCTTTACAAGTCAAACATAGTTGCATTTTGTACAACCTCAAACCATTAGCCATACAGATGCCAGATACTGCCGAACACTATCTGACTTTCGTGTCAGTGCTGAGCCAACATAGGGATATTTGCCTTATCTGCATGTCAACACAAGTTTCATCCTAATTTTTTTTGTAGGCATCTGACATGGGGAGCAAGATGAACTCACGGACAGAGCCAAGTTTTTGTTTGCTTGTTGTTCTTGCGTGCTAAAGACACGTTAGATTGATTCTTTTTGCTCTTAATGGTCCTTCGTGCTCGTTCAGGGACCCGGTTCACGGTTGATGCGTTCCGGTATGGTCTCATCAAAGGTTGCTCCGCTTATTTCCTTAGCCACTTCCATGCTGATCACTACGGGGGTCTGAGCAAGGGATGGTCACATGGCCCTATCTACTGCACCAGTCTTACTTCTTCCCTTGTCAGAATGCGGCTATATGTAAATCCATTGTAAGAGATTCTTCTTGTAAGTTTGCAGATATACACATTTACATATGTACAAGCATGCTTTTTATTTTTCTTGGATTATTGGTATTGTTGTCTTCTTTTCACTTTTTTGTTCTCCCTAATTGGGGTTTATTTTTCTGTTTCCCCTGTTTTCAGATTCGTCCATCCTCTGGAATTAGGTACTGAATATGTCATCGATGGAATCAAAGTGACTATGCTTGAGGCTAATCACTGTCCAGGTGCAGCCCTCATTCACTTTCTTCTCCCAAATGGACAATGTTACTTGCACACTGGAGATTTTAGGGCTTCTAAGCTGATGCAAGCTTATCCGCTTCTCACAAAGCAACGAATTAATGTTCTTTATCTTGACACAACATATTGCAACCCTAAGTACAGGTTTAGAACTTTTCCGTGGGCTCTTGTGGATTTCATTTTTCGACCGATGGTCTTTGAGTCATCTTCTGTACTCGACATTCTAATCTGTATGTTGTTTCAGGTTCCCTTCCAAAGAAGATATACTTAATTTTGTTGTTAAAATCACCAAAATTTATCTCAAGAAGGAAGCCAAGACCCTTGTCATTGTTGGGTCATATAGCATTGGGAAAGAATGTGTTTATCTTGCGATTTCCAAGGCATTAGGGGTATGCTGATCAATGTCTTGTCCTTTTTTCCATTCTTTTACTGGAAGATGTTATTTGTGTTTCATGGTTGTGGTTAGTGGAGGAAGTTAATGTTTGACTTGGTGGACAACCACCTTGAATTTTTATGAGACACGTTCTAGGCTCTCGGGAACTGTTCTGGTTTTGGAGAGAATGGAACAGTTCTGATAGTTGTGTCAAAATTTACTGTGAAAAGAATTGTACTGAACACAGTGATACGTTGACTTATTATATATTCCAACAGCATAAGTTGTGTAACTTCCGAGTTTGATGATGTTTTTGTACAATGAATTGCCAGTGATAACTTGGTATCACTGAATTACATCTCAAATAGGATATCTACGAGTTTCGGTCATATCTATAGTTGTATGTCATAATTTACTTCATGTATTTTCCTTCTGCAAAAGAATAACAACTTATCTGTCATCTTTCAAATACTAAAACCAGTTGCACAAATTAACTAATCAGCTTTCCTGTAATTCCTTCATAGGTAAAAATATATGCAAACCCTTCAAGGAGGCGCACTCTGCAGTCTTTCGGGTGGTCAGATTTATCTGAGAATCTATGCACACATGGGAATGATACACCTCTCCATGTTCTGCCTATATCATCCCTGAAATTCGAGGTTTGATTCTGAATATTCTTGGTTGCACGATAGAAGCTTTCTGTTGGTGTTTAATCAATCAATTACCACCTGTTAAAGATCTTGGAGCGTTACATGAAGACGTACAGTAATCGATATACTGCAGTTTTGGCATTTCGGCCAACAGGTCAGACATTTGATGCTATTTGTCCCATTGACCTAATTTTTCTCGATATTATTGAATGCAAGTAAGTTGGTAATCTGCAACATATTTCCGTTTCTTCTTCTTCCTCAGGTTGGACTTACACCGAAACCATTGGTAGCCGTTTGGATCTAATAAAACCCAGTTCTAGGGGCATTGTCACCATATATGGTGAGATTTATGTTCGAAAGGCATTCTTCTGTACCAAATTAATAAAACAAAGTGCTGACGTACTTTCTTGAGCAGTGCCCTGTTTGTGCAATCATTTCCATTTTTAGTAAGATCAGTAATTGGCTTGTTGGAATATGGCTTTTGCTATACATGAATCCTTTCAATCATGAATTTTCGTATGATATTCTAGTAGGTAAAATTTACTCACAATTCTCCAATTGCATCTTCGGCAGGAGTCCCATATAGTGAGCACTCCAGCTTCATAGAACTGCGAGAGTTTGTGCAGGTCTGATTCTGAAATTTTAATCTGACCTCTTCAAAGCTCTGGTCATTCATGCATCTAACGTTCTTGGTGCATGTAGCCTCCAACTACTAATAGTTAGTCTTTTCAGTTTCTGAGGCCTGAGAAAATAATTCCTACTGTCAATGTTGGAAATGCTTCAAATCGAGATAAGATGCAGTCTTATTTTCGGGAATGGCTGAAAGGCTGATGACTTTTTCCTGCCTTGCTTGTGGAGCTTGCTATGTACCTGGCGACAAAGTGGTGAGCCCAACTTGATTTGTTTATCATTGGAGTGCAACGGATAAGATGCTCAAATTTGCCAAGTTCAAAATTTCATGTTTCAAACCAAGATTGCTCATACTTTATTAGTGTATAGATCTAACATGAATGGCTGTCGGGTAGTTTGTGGTATTTTATGGTGCAGATAAAAATTGGCGGTTAATCACTGTAGTCATCTTTACAGGAAATCTTACTTGTTAAAGAACGTAAATGAAGGACATTGTTCATCTGCTTTTGAAGTTGGTTCTGATTTCATGGATCTGTTAATGTTTTTCTAGTTCGTGGATGTGTTTATACTTGTGTCAGAAACAAAGTTTTAGAGCTCACCATATAGCCTGCACCTAGAGATGTCAAATGGGCCGGGCGGCCCGCGGGCTGGCCCGGCACGGCCCGTTTTTGGCCCGGGCTGGCCCGGCCCGTTTTTGGGCCCGTGCTGGCCCTAACCCCTAGGGCTTGGGCCAGGGCCAGGGCCAGGCCGAATTTTTCGAGAAACAGGCCCGGGCCCGGCCCGGCCCTAAAACGGCCCCTTTTTGGCCCGGCCCTAACATGGCCCGGCCCGGCCCCCTTTTGGCCCGAAATCTGGCCCCCTTTTGGCCCTATTTCTGGCCCTTTTTTGGCCCTACACAGGCCCTCTTTTGACCCTAAGGTTGGCCCTATTTCTGGCCCTTTTTTGGCCCTACACACATGCCCTCTTTTGGCCCAATATTATTATATACAAACACATTATTATATATAATTGTGCGTGTCCAACGATGATCGAATGAGTATTAAATCTTAACATTAATTATGATGATCGTTCTTCTTTGTTGCAATAATCAAATGCCATGCAAACATTTACGAAAATTTAAATAGCTACTGTATTAAGCAATTCGATAGATGTAATTGTCATTTTCTATTTACCAAACTTTCGAAAAATGCTACTTCTAAATTATAATGTTAGTAGGCCAAAAAAGACTTGTCAATATTACACCAAATTAACACGTATCAATCTCAACCAATTAATTTGATGTATTCTTGTTGGCCATCGACACAAATAAATAACAAGAAGTTGGGAAAAAAAAAAAAAAAAAAAAAAATTTTGGGCCTGGGCCCGGCCCGGCCCAAGCCCGGCCCTAGATATTGGGCCTAGGGCCAGGGCCTGGACTGGGCCTAGGTTTCCCTTCGGCAGGCCCGGCCCGGCCCGGCCCGGTTGGCAGCCCCACTGGCCCGGCCCCGGCCCGGCCCCACAGCAGGCCCGATGGGCCTGGGCTGGGCCGGCCCAAGCCCGGCCCTTTGCATTGTATAATCCGCTCCTGCAAAATGGCTCGGCATCTCTCTGAAGGACAGATCATTTGTTTCGTTCTCTATAACACTTGCATGACTGAGAGACACGACAGTAAGCAAGGGACTCTTCTATCATCAGTCTTTTGTATCATGTGCTATGGAACTCTGTATTCAGGTTGAGTTGTCCAAGCGATATAAAAAGATGATGTTGACTCTGGATACAAATTTGAATAGCCAAAACAATACTGAGGACAACAAAACCTTGATAAAGATAAAGTTTGGAATCTTTTGTGAAGGAGTCTGATACCACACAAATGTTGCTGTCTGGGTCGTGTACCTCAGGGATGAGAGATTCATTGCACGGTTTCGTCAATGTGGTAGCTGAGTGTTATTGCAAGTTAGTAATGCTATACATACTTCAGGAACATAGACTCCTTTAATTGGTCTACTTCTGACTTCTCTTCTTGATCTTGGTCACCCCTCCTGGGCCCCGGAAAAAAAGAGGCTCCTTTAGCTTTAGAGATAATTAAGTAATGCCCCGAGGTTAGGGAGACATTACATTCAATGACATTAAATTTCAAAATGTAACATACCGTCACAAAAAACGTAAAAAAAGTAATACTTGTGTTCATCCGTTAAGATTTCGTCCAAGAAGTATATATTTTTTTTTTATGATGTCATAATTTCCAAAATGGCAATGCTACCCTTATACTATATATATTGAATAATTTTTAAAATTTGATTAGGGTTTTAAACACACCCTACACCCCCCCCCCCCCCCCCCCACCGCCCTTCCCTCCCATCAACCTGAAAATGACCTCATCGGTCCCACGACGGTCTCTCTCTCCATATCTGTCCACCTTGCGTGCCAAGCCCTCTCCAGATCGAGGCTCTGAAAAGAAAAAGTCTCCAGAAAAGCCGGTCATCGATGAGTCCTCGCTGGACAACCCAGATCTAGGCCCGTTTCTACGCGCAAGACACGATTGTGTCTGGGGATGGGCCGGGAAAGGCGCTAGACTACGTGCTGCGCGAAGTCGTTCGAGCAGTGTGCTGCCGCCGCGACGGGGGGAGCAGAGCCGACCCTGGATCTGGCAATGAGCCAACTCGTGGTGGCAGCGATCTACTGCAACTTGGGGACGTTCAAGGAGGCGGTGTCGGTGCTGGAGAGGACGATCAAGGTGCCCGATGTGGCGAGGGATGCGGACCACTCGCTAGCGGCGTTCTCGGGGTACATGCAGCCCGGTGACACGCACTCGATGCTCGGGCAGCTCGATCGGTTGATTGAGTGTTACAAGGAAGGATCGAAGAAATAGATGGAGGCATTGGGAGATACAAACAAATGAGGGGATGATTTGTCTCTGTACAAATATGTGTTTCTTGAGGTATTTGAATTGATGTTCTCTTGTTAGTTTCCAATCCCAACAAAATTTGATTTTCACTTTTAAGTAAAATAACATTTTAACTTAAGGGCAATAAAGTCATTTTTTTTAAATCTTTAGATTTTTTAAGATTATGTTTGGTTAACGGACATAAGTGTAATTTATCCAAATTAATGGACACGCATGTAATTTTACCCTCATTTCAGGGACATCGTTGTAATTATTCCTTAGCTTTGTTACCCTATGTGCTTGGGAGAAACAAATGCTTCTAAATTCCCAATAATGGTGAAATGCTGTTGGCAAACTCTAGGTTGCCTAATTCAAGCTTATGTCTTAACCTTCGCATGCACATGAAAGAACAAACTCTGGATGATAAAGTGTGTGAATTTGGTCTTGCTTCGGGTTCTCTTGTGCGTATGTGATAGGAAGAAGGGATGGACCAAATGCTATATTACTTCGATTAGATGTAGTAGCACCGAAAGTTGGAACCAGCTCACTTTCTCTCCCTCCCTCCCTCTAAACCCAACTTTTCACCAGCAACAGGGGTTCCCTTCCACCACCGCTGGTTATCCGGCATGTGGTGGCTCTGTGCATAGGGGTTTGGTGTCTTTCACCTAAATTTACTCGGGTCTTTTGATGTCCTTAGAGCCCTTGGGCAGCTATGGTTGGCCGTTAAGACTGGGTTTGTGGTTTGATTTTGGTCGGGCAAAGGGTTGGGGTTATGGACGGTGTACCAGTTTTTCGTGGTCTCAGGTGGTTAAGGTTCAGATTCCTTCTCTATATGGGATTGTGTATTGAACTATGTTGGCTTTTTCCCTCTGCTTTGTGGTTTGAATTGGTGGTTCGTGGTGGGTTGGGCACGAGGTTGATGTGCTTTGTGGTCGGTCGCGGTGGTGGTGGGTAGGGTGGCCGAGGGAGGTTTCTTTCCTGGTAGGGGTACCTCTTCCTACCTTCCTTTTCCCTCCCCAGTACTCCCTCCCCCCACTCTCTGTCTCAGTTCTTGTGGGGTTGATTGGAATGGTAAAGGGTCTCTGTGTGCAGCCAGCACGGGGAGTAGGTGGTTGGAATTGGTGGATCATGGGGGTGGATCTCCTTAGGCGGGGTTGTGGTTTATGGGGTGGTGATCGGCGATTGTTTTGATGGTGGTTGGTCAATCACGGTGGGGTAGGTAGCGATTGACAGAGGTGTAGTGACCGACGACGGCATCGGATTAACGGTCGTGCAGTAACCGGCGACAGCGTGGGAGGCCAACTTGGCGGCGAGTTGTGTGGTGACATGCATGGCATGGGGCTCCTGGGGCACGTGGCTTGTTGGGGAAATAGCTCTTGGTGCTGTGTGTGGGGACAGTGTCCTGTATGTGCTGTTGACTTTGTGTACTGCTGCATCGACTTTGGGAGGTGTGGTTTTTTGATACAGTAGTATCTTTTGAGTTACGTAGGATTGAAGTACTATTTTTTCGTGTTGTTGCAAACCTCCGAAACGTTGTCCTTTTATTTATATGTCTCAGTTCTGGTGAGAGCGCACTAATTTCTTATGCAGGTAGCTCCCAAACATAACATATAATAATAAAACACGGAAAGACAAACTGAAGCATATAATAAGGCAGCTCTTCCTGGCAAAAGCGAATTTGAGCTCCCAAACATCATTTTGAACGAACAAAACAAATGTTTTACCGCCGGCATTTAAAACATAGACATTCATGAAATTCATTTGCAGTACATCAACATTGAAGAACTGAAGACTAATTTTATATGAAACAAACCCAATACATAAGTAAGTATACATCCATGCTCATATTCCCCTCGTTACACGGAGAGTTGCCGGAAAGAAAAAAAAAAACCGTTAGTGCTGCAGGCCAGCACCAAATACCACCAACACATGCCGCCATGGACATCACTACTATTGAAACCCACCCCAATATTCACCTATTGCCACCCTCCCCAATATTCACCAAATCAGACCAACGAACTCCCACCCCGGTTGCACACAGAAAGCCCCACAGCACTTCAAGCAAAGCTACGAGGAACAGACCGAGCAAGGGGGTAGGGGGACCTAACTAGGGAGGAAGGGAAGAAGAAGAAAGAAGAGAAGGGAGAACTCCTCACTCGAACCACCCTAAGGACCACCACCATGAACCATCACAATAGCAACCATCCCGTGTCCAACCACAGTGAACCACTCATCCAACCAAGATCAAACCAAAACACAGCCGCACAGGAGACAAGCACCCAAAACCACCACCACCACAGACCCTTTGCAACCCGTGCACCTTCCTCAAGCACAGAAAGTTGGAGGAGAGAAGAATCAAGAAGCCTAACCCAAATTCAACGTCCAACCATATCCTCCCCAAGGCCTTGAATGGCACCAAAAGACCCGATGAAACCTTAGATCGAAATTACCACAACCCTACACATAAGCACAAAAGCACCACGCGCAAGGGAAACTGGCAGGGGTGGTGGCACAATGTAAGGAGAGGAAAGGGGGGAAGACAGAGTTCACGACAAAGGAGCGTTGCACGGGAGGGGAGATGGAGAAAGTTTGACTGCACGTGCCTTATATACAAGCAAGTTCGAGTGAATTTTCACACCCCTTTTGTCGTCACTAGTTACAAGTGGAGGAAATACACGAGTTCTCTAAGACGTACATAAGGCTATCTAATCCACACCCCCTTTGTTGTTTGTCAGTCGTAAACATTGTAGTCCTGTGACCGTTTTCTTATGGGAATAATATCGTCCCATGAAGTCGTGACAATGGAAAATATGGATTACAAAGACAGTATAGAACAAAGGATCCAGCCTCTTAAGTTTCTCACGTTATTCTGTATTTATATAGACCAGAATAAGCAGAGAGTGTTGACATTCCAAAGCCTCGATCTACTCAACCTTTACTTGTATAACAACCAGCTCTCAAGCAAATCCACAACCGAGCTTGGCCTAAGCCAAAGAATGCCGAGATGACTATAAACCATATCCCCAACTCCCTTGCAGTAGAGCAGCCTAAAAAGAAGATGGTGCACAATTAGTTCATAAAAAAAGCACTAATCAACATGAATTTCCTTGCGTATCTCAAGATCTCTCCCATCAAACCGCAATATTAGCGATTTCTCTACCTCACTCAAGAGTCACACACTCAACCTTTCAGACACTAGAGACATCTTCCAAAGACCGGGTTCCAAGCAGGACCGTTAGCCAAGAGACAGCAACAGCTATAATGCAAGCAATAATGCACCTCATGTGATTGACCTACGTCGATTTAAAACCTCGGCCCAAATTGAACCCCACCACCCCTAAAATTTTGTATACCAAAACTTGTGAAATGGGAATTCCTGACCATTCTGGGAAACCAAAAGCCCTCACCTGCAACAGACTTACAATGACCATTCTCTACAAAACATCACTTCGCTCCATGCATTTCCAATTTCATTTCTGAGGTGCTGAAAAGAATCTTGAGCTTGTCGGCAAGCAAACAAGGTAATATTCCCTCTCCTCCCAACCCTTCCATATAAAAACTCTCCAATTTCTCCTCTCCAATCACCCCAATTTCCTCTGAAACCCCCAGCAAGCTTTATCCTGCTTTTGGCGACATAAATTTTCAGGCCAATCTTGGAGTACCACGCCTCAATTTAGAATTGATACCTTCACTAAACGAGGGGCAGACAACAAGTTCATCCTAAGGTTCCGACCAAACCAACCGACTTTAAATTCATAATGTCCAGCTACCGAACCCACCTTGGAAATGAAGCTGGTAAGGAGCGTACGATCACATACACCTTGAAAGTCAACTGCGATCTAAAAAAAACCGGAAACTATCTTTCTGTCAGGCTCAACCCCCTTATGTTTCCACAAATAACTTCTAAATTCATGAGAAAATAAAGCTCATTAGGACGCTCACATTCACTACACCTGTTCATTCATCACCCCTAAAAGCCATAGTTGACAGAGCACTAACTCCTTACTCTCAAAGTCATCTATAAACACAGAAAACTTTAGCAAAGCCTTCGACTTTGGACCAACAATGAAAACCCAGCCCTATTCACCAACTAGACAAAATTTTCAGGCATAACCGACGCCAAGGGAGGCATGTCTGTCATATGCGTTATACCTAAAACTCTGCATCATTAGATCATGACACTTGACCTCCCCCAACGGGCCCTTGGAAGAAGCAATTTAGCCACTAACATCCCTCCCTATACCAAAACAAAAGTTACGAAATTATGCCTGTGCAAACGACAGTACAACCAATTCAATAGGCATTCAATTGCAAGTCATAAACCCATGCTAGTCCTCTACATCAATTCCAATATCTTGAATGCGAGTTAAGCCTAATTTTCTATTCAAGCCGACGAGTCCCCTAAAAGATGTATACTTTTTATATTCTGTAGGGATCCTGCTACGTTTAAGAACAGTGGACTCATTCTTATAAGCTCAACTCGAGAAAGCATTATTCTGACTACTTGCCATCATCTACTCCAATCAATTCCACTCATATGCTGTATCTGAATTTAACTTGTCTTTACTTATCACATGCATTGTATTATTCAGATTCCCATCAAATCTTTTTACCTGTTCGTGTACACATTACATAAAAAAATTCCTTTGAACTTCATATTTACGTCAATCAACAGCATTCACGATACCTCTATCCACTTAATCCCATCTGCTTTACTTCCATCAGTAGCATCATCTCCTAACCCCCCTCTCCTCTACAAATAATCAATCCTAAAAACCGAAAATTGCTAACATGCACTGTAGTTACATTCTGCCCCGTTAATTCTAAGTCACCTTGATCCTAGAGCTTTTAATAAAGAATTATTACTTACTCCAATTCTATCAATTGGATTTAGAGTTCATTTGGTCCCTGCTTCCTTGTACTTATTACACTAAATTTGTTGCTAAAAAGTGCATCAATTGCAAAATTTCCATCTTTACAAATGAAGTGTGGATAAGCATAAGGAGGTGCGACTTCCAGTATCTGCAAAAGCATACAACAAGTGTCTAGTCAATACTTCCATAATAAGACAGATAAATGCTTAATGTTGAATCTGATGTAAGCCTATTGCAATAGCCAATTGACTAGCTTCTCATATTGTTAACCAAAGCTCCCCTATGCGATGAGCGAGACGTAGGTAGAGAGCGTCCATTAGACATAGCCTTACTGTAGCAATATATCCAGCAATAACCCGTTTCTTTTTCTGAACCAACCATATTATATCCCTAGAAAATATGAAGGAATTCTTTAATTCAATAAAACCATAACAAGATTTCTTTCCCACCATCATCAGTCGTTGACTAACCAGGGACGAAAGCTTAGATGACTCCCCAATACTTTTTCATTGATTTCTAAATCATTCATCAGCTATTGTAAGAGATTAAATACTTCCTTGAATCTTAGGCACTCATGTACCCTTTTCAAGTTCATCAAGCAGGTAAACTTATTGAGGATATGAAGAGGCTTGATGCAACCTGGAGTCCACGGGCAGTAACAGTCTTACCACAAAAAGGCAGGGATAAAGCTGTCCACTCAACCCTTCCCAGACCTTGCTATCTTTAGCTATATTATACAGATTGTACCCTAAACTATTAGCCATCCCTTTACACACGTAAACCTCAATATAAGTGCATTCTGCTCGTTGCTTCTTCCTATAGTTAGTTGCCCTAAGCATTCTTTACTTCCAACCTCCTAGTTATAAGGGGAAAAAACTCTTTGCAAGAATACCGTATTTTTACCCTGCACCTTCATGTAGATTCACACAATGTCAAATAACATCGCAGTAATCAGTAAACACATTGAACAAAACCATATGGTAATTGAAACCCTTCATGATTCTATAGTGAGGAAATTAAGATACATGGTTAACTTGTTCATCTTTCACCAATACCTTAGATCTTTACAGTTCACTCTTGAGCAATCAGACAAGTGTAAGTTGCAAATAATACACACTATATAAATAAACAACAGCAACACCCGCCTTTCAAGCATATTGCTTTGAACTTAAATATGCATGAACGGTGTTATCAACATGTTAAGGCCCTGTTTTTACAGAAAATGTGTCACGGATAATGCTTTCAGGACAGAAAATTTGCCACGTATAATGCTTTCGGGAAATCCTTTTCCAAGAAAATGTTTTCAGAAAAAAGCATTTTATTATGTTTCAGAAAAATGGAGGAAACAATTAGAGAACTTATATTTCGTTGGCTCTTCAAACTACGCTTTGAGACCACCAAATACCAATTAACTTGCAAGGTACAGGTGACGTCACAATATAGCTTTTTCACCGCCACCTTGAATTCCGTACGGTTCCTAATACATGGTTTCCAGCAATCAAACGATGTCATACTTGACATAGCTCTCCCTCACTTTCAATAGCTAGTTACAATGGAGGTATATACAGATTCCTCTATAAACAGATTACAGATGTGTGAGAGACGGAAAGAGGATATGGTTTTAGGATATCAAGGCGTTGAACATAATGGAGCATATGATTTTTGACGGGCAATCGAAGAGCTTTCTTTGGAAGATGACATAGAGAACTCGGATCAGAAGTTATTTTCAGGAAATTTCTTAACGGATTTTTGTTAGCTTGTAAAACGTTTTCTGCTCAATCTACTTTTCCTTGAACCAAACATCAGAAAATCCGGAAAGTGTTCTCCCCGAGAACATTATCCCTAAAACAAACAGTGTTATGTTGAGATCATACGCTAAGTTATAGATTAGCAATCATAGATTTGAAGATCATCAAGCAAATGGCTCTACAATCCTCAATTCATATGCAAACTCCAAATTTTCCATTTGGACAGGATAATATCAAAATGAAGATGGAGTTGTACCCAAATTCTAGTGCTTTAACAGTACATTAAAAATAGTTAACTCGACTATCTCTAGCTAATGTTTTTCCTATGTAGCAACTATGCAGAGAACATCAAGTTTCTGTAGAATATTAGTAACCAAGCCAAGAAGATGACATGCTTAGCCAAAACAATGAAAACAAAACAAAAAAAAAGAGTTAAAAGTTAAGCTAAACCTGCATAGTTGAGAGATAGATGAACAGAATATATGCAGCCAACAAGGATGTCAAGAGCCAGATGGGAGTGGCATGTACTATATCAATGACCAAATCAATTACTCCTAAGGATTCAACTCAGTAGACTATGCAAACATAACTGGAACAAAGTTTTGCTCTCTTCGTATAAACCAAAAAAAATTCCTTCAAGTTCTAACCAGGTTACAGTGTCTGGGACCCAAACAAAAAAGCACAACGAAGCTCTGCCAATCACCACAACTGTAACAGCACAAATCTAGTATAAGAGAGAGGGGGAGATCAGGCCTGGGTGCCAGTCATAGCCTTCATCTGAATGTGATTAGAGTCAGCGGCAGCGGCCACAGTGGGCAAGGCCTCGTAAGAACCGAATCTCCTGATGCCAACGGTTTTGGCAACGGCAGCGTAGGTGACCATGAGGATGAGGAGCACGAACAAGACGTGAACCACAAAGACCAGATCGAGGATGGCGACGGCCCTGAACTTGGAGTCGTCCAGATCACACTTGGTGGAGCCCTCAACGCCGCTGACCACGTCCAAGAGCTTGTGGCAGCCCTCGGGTATGAAGGCGTCAACGTAGAGGGAGAGGCCGGTCTGGAGGACCCAGAGGCCCTGGAGGCAGAGGGAGGCGCCGAGGCCGACGTCGGCGACGAAGAGGCGGGGGTGGCAGGCGAGAACGAGGCAGAGGACGGAGGAGAGGGCGGATATGCGGGCGGAGACGGAGTCGCACTTGGCCTGGAGGTCAGAGAACTGGAGGGAGGCGGAGGAGGAGGAGACCGAGTACTGGAGGAAGAAGAGGGCGGCCGCCACGCCGAAGAAGAGATCCGGGGGCAAGGGGAGAAGGGAGGTGGTCTCGGAGAGGAGGAGGGCCAGGGAGAGGAGCAAGAAGAGGAAGAGGACGCCGGCGGCCTGGAGCGACGTGAATTTGTGGACGGGGGTGCGGCCTTTGAGGAGGGGGTCGGAGTCGGCCGAAATTAGGGTTTGGTGGACGAAGGCGACGAGGAGGCAGAGGATCAGAAGGTAGAGCTGGAGATGGCGGCTGAATCGCTGACAGGACGAGGGAGGAGTGGAGGAGGAGAGAGGCAAGGGATGGTAGGGTTTGGCAAAGTAATCGCGAGGAAATCGGAGTTGGTTCCTGGTGGTGCAGATGAGGTGGTAGAGTCCCAGCGACACCAACGCCGAGGACGAGAATATGTGATAGATCACGGCTGCCATGTCCGCCCCCCGCTCTATTCCTTGCTTCAACCACCTACTTTTGTACCTGTATATATGAATGTCTTCGTCTTCTAACTTGAGATTGAATACACTAATCCCCAATTAGCAATTAGCAATTAGCATGGGTGAAGTGAAGAGACGGATCGATCATCAGATTGTATTCGCTAAAACAACTCTCTGTATTCAGAGAATTTGCACTGGGGCGGTTTCCGGGGAAGAAGAGCTGCCTGCCTGTGCCTGTGCCTGTGCCTGGACTGCTCTATTGCTCCTCCTCGCACACAATTGTCACCTCGTCTTTCGCTAAGGATTTCACTTTTTCTTTATTCGCTGTTGAGAAGGCCAAAATACAAAAGTCTCTGATACTCCAATCTGATCCCCATCCCATCATCTAGGCCATGGGCATTTCAAACCAAAAATTATCGAAAAGTTGGTTCATTTTGGCAAATAAAATTTAAAACCCCGTTTGACACTCATTTTTTTTCCAGTTTTAGAAATTAGAAAAAAAAGCACGCTCGGTAACTATTTTTTTTTCCTTCTCCAATTTTAAAAACCTTCTTCTCCAATTTAAAAAACCAGTTTTTAAACTAAAAAATGAAAAAAAAACTCCAAAAACTGTTTTTTTTTTTGGTAAATTACATAAAACCCCCTAACGTTTACATTCAGTTCTCACTTAAGACCCTGAGGTTTCAATTTAAACAATTAACACCTCAACGTTGAGAATTGGTTCCAATTGGACCCAAAATCATTTTTCCGTTTAAAAAGGGGTAGACGGTCGTCCACCTTGAGGGGCATTTTAGGTAATCCATATTTGGTGCTCTCTCTCTCTCTTTCTCTCTCTCACACACACACACACACTAAAACACAGACCCACCCACAGACTGTGGCGCCCTCCTTTCCCCCACACCATTCCCTCTAAACATGCCCCCCCTCTCAGCATCTTCCCCAATCACAAAGTGCACTCACACACACGCACACAGTCACGCACACAGGCACAGACACACAACTCACTCACACACACAATCAACCACACACAACTCGGCGAAGCGCCATGACAACGCCTGACAACCCAACACAAGGTCTCCGGAAGACGACTGGAATTAGATGGAAGAAAATGAATCGCCAGCGCCCCAAATGAAACTGCCGGCGACGAACATGGCAAAGACCAGTGCGAGCCAGCTGAGTAAAACACCAGAGATCTGCTAAGCAAACCCACCGCTGACCTGCTAAAGAAACCGACACTCACTGCGTGCATCGCAAAATCAAGCTGTCAACGGGCGATGATCGCGAATCCAAAGAAGGGAAGCAAAACAGAGATTAAGGGTGAAACAATAAAATCTAGGACTCGATTGAGGTTGGTGGGAGGGGGGCGAGGGATGCGATAGACATTTTGTGTGCTGGTGGGGGGAGGGTGGGGAGCACCACCGTGTGTGGGTGTATCTGTGCTTCAGTGTGTGTGTGCTTCAATATGTATCCTAAGTTACATATTGTATGTTTCTTCTTCCGGTTTATGTATGCAAGCTGACTAATACTATACTTAGTTGTTTCCTCCGACGCTACAAAGAAATGAATTCATTAGATGAACCGGCACATTACATGTGGTTTGAAACTTGACGGTGGTTTATATATCAAAGATACAAGACTTTTTGAATCAAGCATTCCTAGCCAAATAGAGTTGGAAGAGATCCTATTTGAACCCTCAGCCCTTGTGGCTTATATATGTACTCCTATCTAAATATTTGTCCTTCTGTCTCATTCTTTACTGCCTCCAAACCTATGACTTCCTCATGGAGATGGAAGGGTATCTTGGTGGGCAGAGGTATCATCGTCTGGGGCTCGTGATCGCAAGTGGGAAATGGTCGAGAAATTCTTATCTAGGACAGCTACTGGATTCCTAAAATATCTCTATAGATGTGGCTCTTTTTGCCTTGTGAAACAATCGATTAAAGTGGTGGTTAAGCCGGCCCTTTTGGGAGTTCGGAATTTGAATCTGATCCTGTCGATATTCTTAAATCACATCGCCTTAAGTATTTTAGCTCATTACCTTTCTTTTGTTGATTATGAGGACAAACTGATATGAGATCTCACCGACGTCCCTCACTTCTCAATTAAATATGCATACCTTCTCTTGTAAAAAGAAAAGTATTCATGGCTGCTACGAAGTGGAAAACTTTTGTTAACTCAATGCCTTTGGATTTTCGGAAGAAACTTTAGGCCTTACCTATCCATCACAAGCTTCTTGTCTTCTTTTGGCAAGTTCTCTAGGACCAATTTCCACTTAAATCAACCCTTCAAATTTCAGTGTGGAAGAGACGATGTTTGCCCCTTTTGTTCAACCCACGTTGAAACGGTGGGTCAACTTTTCTTCATATGTTCATGTACGAGACTGTGTGGAGTTTGGTCTTCCCCAGGGTTTATATGCACCGCCTTTGACGGCTCCTCTTCGAGAGTCACTCATAGCCTGGATTCATAACTCAAGCTCCTCTTATAAGGCAAATCGAAGTCAGTCTGTATATCTTTTCAACATTAGATGCAACCTTTGATCATTACCATATTATTCAGTCGGTCACCCTCCTGGTCAACCAACTTGAGATTATTAAGTGTTTCCCTTAATCATAATACTTGCAACTTGCTAGCTCCCCCTTTTTCCTGCATTATCCTACCTTTCACCAAAATCTAGAAAGTTGTGTAAGTCTCCCTCGTTGTGTGCTCTCGCTAATGCTTTTGGATCATGTTTCACTTAAGACTGTTATGAGGTCGGTAATCACGCTTCCCAGTGGGAGAATCTTTGGACGCTTAGCCCAATCTTCCAAATCTCTGAGCTATCGTACTGTTCAGGTTACAACTATCCTTTTAGCTTGTTGGTGGAGTCAAAATGGATACATTAAGCACGCTATTATCCGTACAGGCTCATAATTTAAAATCTCCTAGATGACAATTGCCTATAAGATATCAGCGGCCATCACGAGTTCTATATTCTTCAAAAGATGCGTTGTCTGTAAAAATTTCATAGCTTTCATATAAATTCAGGTTGAGAGAAACTCCTTCGCGAAGCCAAAAATATTGTCTCGTTATCGTGCCAAGCCAGGCGTTTCTCGCTTCAATAATGGCTACACTTTACGGTACTGCTATAGATGGTTCTTTCTTCTTTGACTAATATTGTCTTACTTTCGCTTGTTAAATAAGAAAGAAGTTCAACCAAAAAAAAATAAAATAATAAGAAATAAGTTAATTTGTTTGCTTGACCTGTGCTGTCAATTTGTTCTTTGTTTTAATCTGTATAGGTCAGGACTCCGTACTTTTCTTTCTTATTGATACAATTTAAGTTGAAAAACATTTTTTCTTTCACGGGGGTAAAAATCTGTCTTGGATTAAGAGTCTCTCCCTAGTTCAGTTGTTATTTAGAGCTTCCTTGCTGATTGAATCTTGTACTATTAGGTTCTTATGGTTACATCTCTTACCATGTGCTTTTGCAGATCACAGGACAGAGTGAGTTGAGCATGCATGGTACCTCTCTGTTTTGCTGAGTGTGTTGGTCGTTTTGCTTTTGGCTTGTACATTGGTGCAGAATTGTCTACATGCTCTCATGGTGCAACTGGAAGGTTTTCAGGGCTGGTTTGACGTGACCTTGTTGTCTAATACTGATGTAAATATCCTATTTTTCAGTGATATATATTTCTATTATTCTTAAAAACAAAAAAAACAAAAAAAAAATTGAAAAACTTGATACGATGTTTAGTAATTTCATTGAGAAAGCTATCCTCGCCTACATCCCGTACAAGGGCTCAAAGAAAAGGCACCCGATTTGTAAGTAGGCCTAAAACTCATCCAACAGATCAAGAAAGAAGACCAAGGTATTTAGAATGTGACAGCCCACAATGACAGCGAGAGCGGAGGCCGTAGACCAAAGACTTGAAACGTTATGTGCTGTCCATTCTTCATACTTGACCACGACCACAATTCTAAACCAAAATTTTAATTTGAAGAAACGCTAAGGAGAATCATTTTACTACTCCAAGCATTCTCTGTTCTCATCCAATAAAATTCCAATGCTTTCATTCAAACCAATAAGATTCTACGCAATTCACCCATGATCAATATTCAGTCAGAAAATCGGCTGCAAGTTGCTACATAATTGAAGTTCAAAAATACTTCGTAATTCCACACCAACTACAAAGATGACACGACAAAAATGAGAGAGGAAAGAGGAGGGAAACTCACATTTCAAGTCAAGTACAATATAATGTCTTGAATCTGAAATCAACCAAAAACTCCCCAAGGAATTTTACCCAGCGATGGCATAATGCAAATATGTAATTCCACACTAAATAATAAGAACGATGAGTAAAATGACCAGCACCACCATGACAACTGCCAGCAACCACCAACACTGTCATAAGACAGAAAGCACATTTAAGATAATATAAAAGATTTAGATAGCATTTGGAATAGGAATGCTCTTTTTATGTTTGATCATGAGTGGTTAATGCTAAATCTATTTATATGATCTCGAAAGAAAACACTTAAGTGCATATAGAGCGCGGAGGTGGCGCTATAGATGCACAAGCGGGACTCACAAGCAGATCATTAGTGTTCTGGGAGTCAACCGATTGGCTGCACTGCACTCAACTCCTTCCTTGTGTTTACTTCTCGTTTTATCTTAACAATGTTCTATTTACAGTTCTCCTAAACTTAAAACTCTCAATTTCCTTCTTGATGCCCCAAATTTTGACCAAAAGACTGGTACTTTCCACCAACTTTGTCAATGGTGTAAAGCTAGGCGAAATTAAACCGGTCCTTCCTAGGTGAGCTCAAACTAAATTCTTAGACACTGGATTCTTCACAGACCACTTACCCATGAGCATTTGGATTTCGCTTTCTTGGATGCCTTAGAAAGCTGTACTCTAGCTTGGGTTGTTGCAGCAGAGGAAGCCTCAACGTTAGAGTGAACGTCATCTGCAGTAACAAGACGTGTTACCAGACAGACAAAAAAGACCGAGAACTGACAAGGGAAAGTTTGCATGAAAGAGGATTTTCTGGTTGGTGTTCAACATCTTACCGATTACAACACCCTGCTCATGAACTAGAACAGCAAGGTCCTTGAAAATTTCATTTGCTTGTCCAATTTCATCCTGTATGTCCCTAATCCCGTGTTCCCTTTCCTCAATTATAGCCTCGTTGAACGCAATTTCATTTCCGAGCAATAATACCTCCTGCCTGCATATTAGGAGTTCCAAGAACACTTTCGATAAGATAGGTTCTTTACGTTTTCCAACACAAGTAAAGATAGTGCCGGAATGGAAATCTGAGATACTAGTTTATTGAGGAGATCCAGCCACTAAGAAATAAGGTGTAGATGCCAGTCTTTAAATTTAGCTGGTTTAAAAAGAATACAACAAAAGGCATAGATATGTACATTAACCTAAACGAGTAGCTTCCTTTTATTAATCCCAATCAGATGATAATCCAAGATCCTTGCTGAAACGTGTTTAAATTCGACAATCATGAAGCTGCATTTGGTGGAACTTGAAAGCTTTTACCACAGGTAAATTCTTTCATAAGTTCTAATATATGTTGGCACTAAGAACATAGTTTTTACCGTTGGCCAATAAGAATTGGACATGTGGACAAGTTAAGCAGATAAAGAACATGGCACGTGCCACAGAAGTTAATGCAGATTGATTGATATATTAAAGCTTATCGCTTACGCTTCTTGATATGACTCAACAGTCGTTAAAGGCAGTTATTGATGCAATGGAACGTGCAGCTCGATAGTACAGGAAGCGGGAGCAGTTGCCGACTGTTACCGAACAAAACGTGTAAGTCAATGGTTTCTACTCTTTCGAGCAATTGAATTCTCAGACTCAAGGAGAGATATAAAGAAAGAAGTGAAGAGGAAGAGGACACAATTAATCAACATCATTAGGACTTAGTTTTATTTTGACATTGTGCCTTGCAATCGATTTGTCATACTCAGAAGATAATCAGGCAAAGTCCTGATCTTCATAGTTCATGTATTTCCTTCTTTTAAATCAATCAGAAATCTTTTTCGGCGCATCTTTAATTTCTAAAGTTACAATGTTCGTATTTACAGTTTTAGAGAAGGCCTTAGAGAAACGCAAAAAAGAGCCTGCACTGTGAACCGAGTACAGCTTTGTTTACCATTCGACTGGAGATTGCAATTGGACGCAAACTATATATGGTACAGCAACCGACATTTCTTAGATGTAAACAGGGTGAACTCTAGAGTATGGGCATAATAGAAAGGAATTCCAGCAAAAGCCTGAAGTCTTTGGATGGTCTGTTCCAATTCGACAATTAGTAGGAAACATAGAGTTGCATTTAGGTGGAACTTGAAAGCTACCAGAACTAGTCCAGTCTAAAACACAGCAAAAGCTCTTATATTTATCTCTGAAGAAAAGCTCCAGTCACTGAAACGACTCCTTATGAAGCTTCTTTCACTGTTATTCGTATACTCAGTGCTTTCAATACTGTACACCTGAACACACGTTTTTAAAGATGTAAAGGAAAAGTTTCTTGCAATAAGCACGTAAAACTACAGCAAAACCTGGTGGATAGACGAATCCGTTCTGTTAAATTCAACACTCCTAATTTTAGTTTCTTTCATGTTTTATCTTGGCTGTAAGACACAGTTGCATCTATGGCCAACAACCTTAATCGCATCAACCCCACTTATTGAATACTTTGGTCACCACTACCTCAGGTTGGCTATAAAATTCCATCTTGGCTCTTCAGCCACATTTGGCCGTCATGTTTTCTTTTACTGCTTATCAACTTCCTTCACCTAGATCTTGGGCCTCATTTCTCAGGTCCAAGAACCACCACATTTTCGGGAGACCCCCAGCATAATCTTCACCTCACAACCCTCAGCACATTTTCCTGGCTTATTTATCTACTCTGTTTTTTCACTGTAATGGAAGAATACAATCCTCATATTTATCAATTAAAAATAGTGCAACTTTCATCTTTATCACGTAGTTTGGCTACATTTATGACATAGTACGTTCAATTTAGAATCAGACATTGACACCCAAAGGTTGTTAACTTGCATTTCAATATTTGAGCGCCATTTCAATTCAATAACCAACTTCATTTCTCTCTTAGATAAGACTAAGTTAGATGAACCTGAAGGCGCACCAGAAATTGCACATGTACAGGTACATGATTACCTTTTCTGTTCCAGTAGAAATGGATGGTTCTCCTGGTTCATATCACGTGCCAACTGGTCATCAGAGCTAGAGCTGCTTCAGATGAAAGACACCATGGATATAGGTGCTTAATGTATTAGCAAACTAAAGATAACTGGAAACTGAGATAACTATTATATAAAACATACAAGTGCCTACGTTGTGACCAGCGAAGATGGAGGGGCAGAAGGTGAGTATGTCGACTCGCGTTCAGAGGCCAGCTGCTGCACCTTCTGAAATTCTTGCAAGCTAATTTGAAAATCTCTAGCAAGCTTTGCGTCCTCAATTCTCTTACTCGCCTGACAGATCCACCCAGTTAAAGAAGGTTAGTTATCAACTAAAAATAGTTGGATAGTAGTAATTGCAGTACAAAAAACTGCAATTACTTGGCTTATCTTGGTTGTTTCTTAGTCCTGTGTCAAACACCAGGTCAAATGTTGAGACTTCTTTCAAACAAACCAATTGTTTGATATACAAGTAGTCAGCCAATTAGCCACAAGAAACAATTCTTTGGTCGATGAAAGAGTTAAAGAATGGGTTAAAAGGAGGAAGTGTAAATGATGAGTTGATGAGATTATATAGTATACGCACATCGACATGGGTGCCGTGATCGGATGCGCTGAGGGATTTGAGCTTAGCAGAAACTTCCTTCACAAGCTGCAGTATTTTATGCCTCGTATTTTGCCTGCCTCCCAACAAAATCATTTCAAAATTTTGCACGCGCAGTCAGTCACAATATTACACCCTAATAATCAGAGACAGCGCTCATACACAGTGCTAATAATGAAGAGTTTTAGGACAGGATGGGGGGAGGGAAAGAAAAGGAGAGAGAGAGAGAGAGAGAGCAGACAGCTTGTGACGGTGATCAAGAGTGTCTTTGGAGGTTCCAATTGAATCGACGAGTCTACGGAATCCGGCAACGGCGGTGTTGATCTGGAATATACCGGCGGCCACGGCCTGTGATGAATTACTTGATGAAGCTCGAGCAGCCAAGGAGGAGGAGGACTTGCCGCCGCCGCCCCCGAGATCTTGGAAGCTCATTTATCTTTTGATTCCCAAGACTTATGAGGTTGGCAAATCAACAGAACAAGTTAAGTCTGCCCCCCTGCTGCCTCTGGTTTGAATCACGGCAAGATGTAGAGGCGTCGTATTTACCAAAGCCAATTTTTCCGCTGCCTCGTGGCGGTGGCGGTGGCGGTGGGTGGCCGATCAAGGAAATGCTTTTCTTGTTCCTTTTTTATGAGCATTCGCTGCTACTTCGTCGCCAACTTTACCAAAATGGATAGGATTTTTTAGTGACAAATCTGCAGATTTCATTATTTACAAAAAACAAAATTGCCAAAAAAGGCTGGACTGCGACCTGCAGTTTGAAATTTTTGACTGATATAATCATAAGGTAGCATTTCAAAAGAGTATATATGATTGTACGGTAGAGTTTGTATGATATGATTTGATACCAGTTCAAAATGATAGAAGAAATGGTAAAAAGAAAATTTTGAGGCATTTTCTACTTTCCTTTACTAGCCAGCTTCTCATATGCACTACGTATGGGTAGCTTTAGAAGATAAAAACAAAAAAGAAAACTTTATGATGGACCAAAACAATTATGGAAGATTAATATGTATGTAATAAATAAAAAAAACAAATTGTTTTTTATGGAATAAGAATGGCGGGTGAGTCAGCACATGCGATACAGCGTGTATGAATAACAAACCCAAAATTCACATGCCACAAACGTGTATGAATAACAAACCCAAAATTCACATGCCACAAAGTATGTAAAATACTACACCCAGTGAAGCTGTCACTTGGGTATGAAACTCCGCAAAAGGCCTTATTGCACTTGCGTGGAACCACAGAGGTCTTCAAGGAAAGTCATATGCGTAACAACTCGATCCAGGACCTCACCATAGGGCGATGCCTACCTCAAAAGGGCTAGCTGGACTAGTCAAGTGGGTACTTATGATTTCAGGATCTTATAAGGCCAATCAGAAATCATCTCACATCCGATGTGGGATATTACAATCTTCCCTCCTTATGGCTTAGTGTCCTTGCTAAGTCTCGATCACACATAGTCCAGATTCTTCAACTCTAGCTAATGTAGGATATACCCGGCTTACCATTCATCACCCCAACCATCCTCTTGATGTGGGATATACCTGAACTTGCCTTCGTTTCCCCAACCATTGGCAACCCGACAGGATAATCTTCGTTTCCCCCAAGCATAGGCAGATCCGACTGAATAACTTAGCCAAAGCTTTCAAGAGTCGGCTTTGCTACCATCTATAATGACCCGGTCTACAGCCTAACTACAAGGCAATACCTCCCTCAAAAGGACTAGCTAAGTAGGTACTTATGAGTTCATTGATAGGGTCTTATAAGCCTAATCACAAATCATCTCACCTCCGACGTGAGATACCACAATATATACTTAACGGCCTTCAGGGTCTATAAGAGCTATCAGAGCTAAAAAAAATGATTGAGTCCTCAAGACTTGATGAAAGCAAGTTTTTGGAACCATGTTCATTGTTGACAATGGTGAAGGATGTGGTAGAAATCAGCCTCGGGCGATCGTCATCCTCGAGAGATGCTTGCCTCGGGTTTCCCAGATCGTGTAAGGAAGCTTCGGCATTGTCAAGCTTTGGAAAAGGCCATCTAGAATTACTTAGACTCAATTAGAATATGCAGATTCCATGCTAAACACATTAGCATGGTCTATAAATACCCCTTCTTCTTTTCTTTTTTGTTAAGAGGAGAAATATTTCATATATAAAAGAGTTTTACAAGCCGTCCCGGTCAGATTATCTATTTTATAGAAAGGAAAGGTAAGATCAAATGCTACCATTAACACTACAGACTGACAACTAGCTTATCAACCCTATACAAATTACAATTAGATTAAAATAGAGCATATCCTACACTTCAGCTTAATTTTTTCGTAACTTGCTAAGACTTACATGTTCCAATTTTAACACTAAAAACAGCAAAAAGCGTAACATACAACACAATGACATAAATATTACAATGAGAAAGGCAACTGGAACCGGACGAATAATCGAAAGCGTAATCGACACCCAAAGGGATCACAGCGCAAAGACAAGAAGCAGTCAACCTTGCTTGGTGCATAATATTCCCCTAGCATTGTCACCCAAAACACGGCAACCGTAAAACCGAACAGTAAACCAACAACGGGGCTAAGCCAGACAGAACCGACCCCCCCCCCCCCCCCTTCTCCTCCAACACCAACAAACCCCTATAGCAGATTTCCCAACTTCCCCTCCCCCCCCCCCCAACAAACAAACACGCCCATAAACCCCCAACCCCTCGAGGCCCTATCCCCCCCAACCGCACCCACCCTCAAGGACAACCTCACCAAAACCCTAGAGGTAGAACCCATAAACCACAACGGACAACCCCCACATCCAGCTCTTGAGCCCTTACTGTTGCCGAAAAATTTCAGCTCGCAATCGGTGGATTTCCAATCGCCGCCGATAGAATTTTGGCCACTAGCGATGACAAATTTGACCCAAGCAATGAAATCCTCTTTAGAACAAGCAAAGAAACTGATCAACCCTAGATACCCCCAACGACTCAAAATCTATCATATCTAGAAGATGAAGAAACTCTAAGATCTACTTTGTATCTGAAGAAAACCGTCGAATCGGAGCAATATCGCCGCATCGCCATCCCTGATCATGGTTGGGGGAAATGGCGCCGGCCTCCACACCCTTGTCGTCCACCGTCAATCACCCTTCATCTGTCGCCGACCGTAAAAGATGCCAATCCTCAGATCCTAGACACACGAATCGAAAAAAATATATAAACTAGACCAGATTCCAGCCGCCGCCCCACGAGCGCCGTCGTATGGTGGGGCGGCCGTGGAGCTTTTCTGTGTACGGCTTTTTAGAGAGAAGGCATAGAAATAATTGTAGAGAGAAATATTTGTTTTTGCTTTATAAATACCCCTTTGTATCCAAGCAATTGTTCTTTCATGATTTTCTAAAATCTCAACATTTTATTGTTTTTCTAGTGCACTACTGTTTCACAATTTTGTCTTGATTTTCTGTGAGCCAAGAACAATACGCCCTAACACCACTCATGACTAGTTGAAACGCCCGGCTTTACAACGGACGGCTTTACAACGGAAGTGACCTTATAACCAAGCATTACTTACTACCAACACTAAACTTCATGAAATACCAAACTCGGTTGAGGAAAATTGAAGCGTAAACACATAGTAAGACTAACTTCTACTGTTTTGTAACAGTATTTTGCCTTTTTTTGAGAAAATTGAAGCGTAAAATATTATGAGAAACACATATATGATAATATAGATGCTTTCTCACGTGCATGTCTTTTTCACATGTATATAATGCTATTCAAGAAACCGAATTGAGCTCTTAAAGCTAAATTATCTAGATCAACAGGAGTTTATAAGAAAGTAATCCTCAAGAGTCGTTAAGCCACAGTGGCTAGGCATAGGGCTCGATGAGCCTCAGATAAGGTGGTCACCTATTATCTATGACTTGTGCCATATTTTGACTCAATTCCATCATTACAGTATCAACAGGGCAGCTCCACACCTCTTGAAGGAAGCACGATCATTACCTCTTTTTGTATGTCAGGCACGAACATCAGTCTACTAAGACTGGGTGCTTGACAACCTAGTTTTTACATATGATGGAATGCATAGTAAGTACTTATTTTATTGGTCTTTGATATTATCGTTCCTTTTGTTATGACCTGTAAAGCCATAAGGCTGTAATTCTTATGAGCTGTATCGCTACTCTTTTATCAATACAATTCTCTTATTACCAAAAGAAAAAAAAAGATCTCGTGATCTTCAAGAAAGCAATGCCTACAAATGTCCCCTTTATTCAAAGAAGATACATTCATGAGATTTTGGAATATTTAGATGTAATCCACAAATTTTATATTAATCAGTCAATCTTTCATTTTGTACACCTTGACACAAAATCCATGAGCCACTTCGAGGAGGACATGTTAACCCTGTCCAAAGTCATCCCGAACAGAGTGTATGCCCTGAATCCAACTAGCATTCGCCCATTTATAAATTCATGAAATTGCGAGTTCAGTATTCGGACGATTTTGTAAAAATAAGTAATTTATATATAGATTTACATCTGAAAAATTAAACCCATATAATTTGATGGTGTATGAATACAAACTAATGAGACAGAGTATCTTTTTTTTTTTGTAGAATAAATTAGCTAAAGTTACGGAGACAAAAACAATCGCTATGTGTGTAACATGCATAATAAATAAAGAGTTTGCTTGAGCAGAAGACGTGGATAAATAAATAAATAAAGAACACACTGATACTACGCCGAGGGAAAGAGAAATTACTGACTGAAGCATTACTTTCCTGCTAATGACTATCAACCTCAATTCGGAAGGTAAGAAAAAATGTAATTCCAACAGATTCCTGGGTTGGTTTGTCTCCATCAGAGAGTGTATACACTTCTGGCAAAGCAAGGCAACTAATCCTTGTGGCTTCCCTTCTGAGAACGAAATCTGATTTAAGAAACCCAAACCAATATTGACCAAGCCTCGCTCTGCATGTATTTTTTACTTACTAAAGAGATGAAATTGAGTCACCAAATTAGACTTTCAGCAAGTAAAGAGAAACAAAACACCCAATGGAAAGAGCAAGGTCAGAGCTACTATTGTCGCCCACCATAAATCATACCCCGTGCTATGAGTCTTTCCCACGTCAACACGTAAGGCCGAGTCCCTACGTCAGTTTAGTGCAAAAAGACATTGTTGCATCCTGGAACATGGAACACAGTAGTCACAACAACAAATATCCAGATGAAGACACGATCGACTCACCTGTATCAATGCAGCTTACCTTGAAACAAACTCGGTAGTGGACAAAAAATTGTGTTCTTATCTAATGCTCACTGTATAAGTTGCATCTACAAACATCAATTGCTTCCGGTTAACAGCAAGCGATCCCTAAGAAGGGCGTCACAGCTTTGATACTCTCGGGCAAAATAGCTAGCTTGTATGACAGAGACAGAGGAACCTCAATTTAATTGACCCACCTGACGCAATCCTATCATGGTGACTTCAGTTCAAGTGATCAAGGACATGGAAGTACAACCCTGTGGATTCAGTTCAAGTGAAGTCATTAGAAGCATTGTAGAATGGAAGTCAAGCCCGCTATCTCTGCACTAAACTAATATTTTATCAGGGCCGGTAGCGAAGCATATAGTTCAGCCAAGCATTGGAATATCCAATTTAGAAGCTGTTCTCTTGGTAGCTCCAGAAGAAGTTCTGCCTGTAAGATAGAGTAGCACATAAAAATAGTCAAGGATAATGAAGGGTGACAATCTTGAAGATAAAAAACGTAACAAAATAACTGTAGCGAGGAACAGAAGACAAGCGAGCCCCTTTACATGTTACACGTTCCATACGTGCTGGACATCTGAGAAGCCACTTGCATGTGGGGGACTTAATTTAGGAATCAATCTGTAAATTTTGTGCAGATATTTACTTCAGGTCAAACCTCTATTACATCGTAATCCTCAACGACCATCATACAGTGTATCATCTTAAATCATCAAGAGACTAAAGTTTATTTTCCCGTTATCTCTTTCATCGTTGTGCCACGTTATCCCTAGTTCCATTATGTTGAAGGTTTCTTTCCCTATCGAAACCTTGACTATTCCATCAGTTTCCTTGCTTATAAAGTATGTCAGAGATCTACGTGTGTGCACTAAGATTAAAATTATCTGAGTCAGAGACCATCAGAAACATGTATGTCTGTGAGTGTGTGTGCGCGTGTACGAGTGTACGCATATTGTGTATATGCATGGAAATTTGTACCTTAATTTGGCCATCATCAAAAGCAAGACAGTTGCGGTGTACATCGGATGTCATTGAATCTGTAATCAGCTGGAAAACCTTTATACTCATGTTTGTCATCATGCCAACCATTTTTCCCGAAGAATATATTCTTGTAACCCCTAGATCTGCAGCCATTCTCCTCACATAAAGCTTCTTCAAAAGAATTTCCATGGAGTAGGGCTCTTTTCCATACTGGCGGCGCAGATTCTCTGTAAAATGCATCAAGCTCCAGATGTCTTTTTCAGCAGCTTTTTCAGCTTCACTGATTACTTCCATGGGATTTTCCAGATAATTTATATACTCAGAAGGGAGATGAGGGTTTATATTCATATCAAGCTGACACAGGCCAAAAAAAAAGAGAGCAATTATACTATGCTGATTTGCATCCATAATATTGCCACTTCCTGAAGGTGCATTAGCCAGTCCATAATTCAAAATTAATACCGTATTGAAAGTTTCAGCTAAAGAGAAATACAAACTACAAATACGCATGAATGTCAGTTATTATATCCTAAATTCAGAATTTTCATATATTTCCGTTGGTAACCTAATCATGTGTGTCAAAATAAGTTACCTTTAGCTAATACATTACGACTGACTGAATTCTCAAAGTGGAGAGCATTAGTAGCGGAGCCAGAAATCTTGTATAAGGTGGGCACAAAAGTTTTAAAGCTATCTTAACGTGTTCGGTTCAAAACTAATAAAGACGAAGCTTACAATGTTGTTTTGAGGAATAAAATTTTGCATTCTATTTTTTGTACTTGCACTACACTTTGGACATTAAGATCAATAAAGTATCCCTAAAGGAATGGACGTATTACTATAGATTGAACATTAAAATCAATAAAATATCCCTGAAAGGAATAGACATATTACTATAGATCTATAGTAACAAAAGTGAAAATAAATTGAAGCATTAGAATTTCTTGATTATTATGTGGTAGGAATAATTTTGTATATATTGAAAAAGAACAATGGCTTCAAAAGAATTCTTGAAATCTACAATTTGTTGGAGGAGCACCAAAGTAACAAACCATTAATATAAGACTCAAAATACAAAATATACTTCATGCCAAAGGGTGGGGGTGGCACAGTGGGCCTCTGCCACTGGACAGCATTCTGTGAACATCCAAAAAACTGAAAGACTGATGGTTTTTCACGGACAGAGGGAGTATACAACAACTCAGTCATACTAGCAAAATAAAATGAATCCATGGCAAACGCAATAAATGTGTCAGCATCAAAATTTGTAATTCCCTGATATTAAGAACTTATAACCCTACCCAGCAACCTTTTGTTTACCAAATTCTGGCAAAAGTAGCGTCAATAATTACTAAAGGTAAATAACAGCTTACTGTAACTTTTTACAGTTCAGGAGTTGGTCTCCAACCACATCAGACTACATGGGGCCAAATGCAACTAAACGATCTTCTAAAAATTTGAATTCATCTTTGGTACATGGAGAATAAGCATGCAACTACTACGAATATTATAATGCAAAACAAATACACAAGCTTTCACATTCTTCCTGCGGTTATATACTAAATTTATTCGGAAGTAAACAAGTACCTGTACTGAATGGTAAGGAACTGAAGTTACACGATGTTCTTCAACCTGGATTCCAACAACATAATGTCAACTTACTGAAAAATGGATAGGGTAACAACAAGCGTAGACAGCCATATATTAATATTTGCAAATCTTGTTCAATGAATCTCGAAAACAAACTGGTCAGCAACTTAAAGCTGTTATGGGGAGTAGTCATATGTGAAAGACAGCACAACAGAGACTGAAGCTAAATTGAGGGCATTGAAAAGGAAACGAGAGCGAACTAATGATTTCATGAAATACACTAGAGAAGGTTGCATCTTTCTGAGGAAAATAGGACGGGGATAATTAAAAGAGCTTAACAAACAGGACCATACCTTCGACAAACTCTCAAATAGCATTTCAAAGAAAAGATCAATGCCTACATTTCCAACATCTCCTGTTTGTTGCTCACCAAAGATATTACCAAAGCCTCTTATACCCATATCCCTTTCTGCAAGTTGAAAGCCTTGGCCAAGATCACGACACTCTTCAAGAGCTGCAAGCCTCTCCTGCAGTTTTCAGTGTTCAATATTATTGCACTCAAAAGGCAACAGCTTTATGGTCACCTGAGATAACACAACTGCAACTAGGTGCAACTAGAACACTGAGAACCAACTTATTTTTTGGCCATATAGAGTACCGATTTTTAATACACAGAGTGGATAAGCAAAACCCATACCCGTGCTTGATCAGAAAGCAGTGATTTATCAGGGTAAAAAAGATGAGCATGAGCTTCCTTATCTGCTCGTCCCACCCTTCCGCGCAACTACTCACATAAAAAGGAAGTAAATTAGAAACAGTTTGATAAAGTTAACCACCACTGGCTTCATGCTTGTAGCCTTGTGCAATTCGAAAATCAATTCGAAACATTATAATTATGTATGGAATCAATACATTATTCCAACTTTTACAATAACACTCTAACATGACATGATTACCTATAAAAAAGAATATTACTGAAGAGATAGTTGGAAAAAGTAGGTTACATTTTAGATTCATAACTTCATTAACTTTATGGTATATGAATTATTGACAAACTATAATTTTATAAGGTCCTTAATTTCATCATTTGTGACATTTCAAAACACAGTCTATCCGATATACTAACTTAGATAACTTGGAAAGAAAAACTCATGTATGAGAATAGATTATAAAAAGAAGAGTAGATTCCGTGATTTTTTTTGGCCTTAAAATATCACGTAGAATAAAAACCTATAACATTTCAACACAAATGTAGGGAATTTTTTTTATACACTTTTGCCGTCAAAAAGTGCAATAGCAGAAATTTGTTTATCTTTTGACCAAGAAATAAGGTGTGAAGCGTAGAAAAGCACACGTGGGAATAGAAATTGATAAGACGCTCCCATAAATCTAACAATATTAATTCATAAAGGTTCCATACACTATAGTAGACAAAGCAAGAGCTGAATTAAATAAAGTACTTTTTTTTTAAAGAATACATTAACCAATCTTTTTTTTTCTTTTTGTGCATGCCCATAATTTACTACTAATTCAACTTTAAGCACTTTAAAATTCTACATTAGGCCATTAGCAATATACCAACATATTAAGACTTTATTTTCATTATTGTATTCATGAGGAATCCTGCATCAGTGGTTGTGAATATAAAAGAAAACCCATATAAATATACATATATAAATATACAAATATAAATATACATGTTACACACACACACACATATATATGGGGAGATGATCCGTTGCACACGCTGGCAACTTAAGGTAATCTGGCCCTCCATCCATTGCGGATGGACGAGCCAGATATATTTTTTTTTAAAGTAAATTTCGCCGTCCGCTACATTATGTGGCGGATGGTGAAATTTACAATACTATCCCCCTATTTGCCTGCGAATCTCTTCGACTCATTAAATACAGTCGAGGCATTTTAGTCAAATTCACCGTCCGCTAGATGATGTAGCGGATGACGGTTTTTTTTTTTAAAAAAAATTAGATCTGGTCCGTCCATCTGCTACGGATGGACGGCCAGATCGCGTTGACAGCTTATTTAAGTTGTCAACGCGAACAATGGATCACACCCCCATATATATATATATATATATATATATATATATATAGAACGTAAAATTACATACAAAAGAAAAGTAATTTAGTTATATTATGGTTAAGCCAAATTCCAACTCGATTAATAATCTCCGTACATTCAAAGATGAATCTAACCTGGTAAACATGTTAGTTAAATTTTGGTCAACAATTTCCTTACTCTAAGGTTTTGCACGATCCTATTTAGTCGCGTTAGTTACACGTAGAAACATTATAGTATGCAAATTAAAAAGATAAAGGAGAATAAAGACCCTATCATCTTTGAAAATAAATGTAGAGAGAGTATATTTTTACACCATCTTTTGTCATGTTACCTTTTAGCCACAGAATGAGGTATAAACAAGCATATGAGGTGTAAAAATAATTGATGACACACCTATAGAGTTTTGCTCTTCCTTCATAGCTAAGAAAAGCACCCTTTGGCGCAATAAACTTAATGTGTATATTATATACTGTGTTACATGGACTCTTCGGTTTGCGTGAAGTACCCGTGTCGGACACTCGACACTTGGACATGGGTATGGGATATGTGTCCGACAAATCTCATAGGATATGACATTATCAATACTATATATAGTTTTTTGTTTAATTAGTTATTGCTTTGATAGGAGACAAATTGTCAATTAAAACCAAGTACATCACACAAAACACCTTTTTACCTTCGAAATAACTAAAAAACAATAACAAATATGAACATTTAGCCGTGTCCCGTGTCTTGCGTTTTCAAAATTAGACGAGTCCGACACTTGGACACGTATCCGATCCGGACACTCGTACCGAGTCCATGTAACATAGATTATATATAGTGGATAAAGCATGAGTTAAATTCAACTATTTTTATGTTGGAAACATATCTGTTTTATGGTAGTAATTAAACTCTTAAGTATTCTAAATTCTACCTTAGCAATTGACTTTATTTTTACTTTTACACTCCTAGAGACACTCTCTTATATTAAAAGAAAATAAGTAGATATCAAGAAGATGCATATCAAATCCCAAAAAGAATATTAGTTATCTAGTAATTAAGGTAGTACTTAGATTGAAAATTTTAGTACATTTTAAGATAGATCTAACTTAGTAAGCATGTTTGTTAAATGATTTGCTAAATTTTGGTTAAAATTTGTTCAACAATTTGCTTACTACGAGGTTTTGAGTTATCTTATTTAGTCATGTTAGTTAAACTTTTTAAACCTCACAACAATTGTCTCGTGCAATTACGTATGGATCTTACTATTTTCTTTGTATATGTTTATTGGCGGATCCAATTTACTTCTAGAAGCGTCACCTTATTCTTATCTAATCAACGTACTTTTATAGATCATATATTATAAGAGAATATACACCAAAATTTTCTCTATCAAAATTAGCCTAACATGTAATTAACATTATGGGAATGTCATTGAAATGTACAAATTATTTTCAGAAGATACTTATAGAAGCACGATAAAAATGTCTCATGCAATAACAAATAGATATCAATTCATTCTCTGCATATTTTTATCAGTAGACTCTACTTTCTTCTTTTTCTGTGTCCTAAATAAACTTCTACTTTTATTCCTTTATATGGTTAAAAATCAAAATTTAGCTATATGTAGAAGAACATTGCTTATTGATATTTCACCACAAGGGTTTATTTTATTTTTTAATACCTTGACTATCTTCGATGAAATAACCATGAAAATAAAGATTGTGCAATAAGTTTTATTATGCAATTCAAAGCTTTTAAAGTAGATAGCTGTTAATAAGACCGCTCCGTGCTTCGGACGGGTTTCTGGACTAGTCATTCTGAATAAGCAAAGAAGTGAAAAAAATTAATTCTCCACGTAAACATACTCGTGAGGGTGGGTAGGAGTGGGGGGTAAAAAGAAAAAATCCTCAAACAACAACCCATTCTTTCTCCTTTGTTGTCTTAAAGAATACATGAAATACAGTGGAAAATGTTCCTACAGGGATATGTGTGTGTTAACCACGAGAAGTAAGAAGAAAATAAGTCCCAAAAGGCCACAAAACATTTGTGGTACTCATCACTTCCTACATAACAATCTCCTACATAATCTGAAATCATTATTTACAATTGGTGACATACTCCATGTCCTCCCTCCCTCCTTCAGTACCATAATTCACATATACCACCTGTTTATCTGGTACAAGGCTCATGTATCAAGGATTTAAAATTTGTATGGTAAAATGCTACCCTCTAACTGTATACGAAACCCACCAATTACTATATAACACCATAGGATCAAAGGATATAACCAGAAAAGATAACGTAAAACAAATGGAAACATATTTATACAGGAGTCTCTGATTTAGGGCAGCAAGTTCTAAAAATATACAAGGAAAAAGGAGTTAAATAAATACCTTTTGTGTATTCAGACAAGTTTAACCATCCTATTTTCCTTCATTGCATGCAACTTTTTAGTGACTCGAGTAAGGCAAGAATAGGAACAAAGAAGAAGCAAAACCTGATACAGCTGTGCAAGACCAAATTGTTGAACATCTTGAATTATGATGGTGTTGGCATTTTGAATGTCAAGCCCACTTTCTACTATATTTGTGCATATAAGAATCTTGATTTCTCCTCCCGCAAATTTTTCCATGGTATCCTCAAGCTGTTTTGAGTATTGCTGCCAGAAAGATTTATATGTCAAAATCATGATCTTAACACTACATTATACAGACATGAAAATCATACTCTGCTAAACATTGTTTGGCCATATTCTCTAAAAGCCTCAGAGCAAGTGGTATCTTAACATAGTATCAGAGCTCAGATTTCCCAAGGTCCCGCACGTAGAGCCAAGTCTCCATTCAGATTTGAGAACATGCAACTCAGGTAGTTGGGTTTGCTGAAATCTATGTTACATGGACTCGCTGTCGGTGTCCGGATCGAGTACGTATCCGAGTGTCAGACTCGCCTATTTTCGAAATTCTAGGATACGTGGACACCGTCCAAAAGTTGGACATGGCTAAAAATTTTAAGATACACAAAATACTTTAAATGAGATTGAGTATTAAATATTTTTTTTAAGGGTATATATAAATTTCACATAAATTATATATAATTACTATCTAGAATAAACAGGTTCTTTCATTTTTTATTGGACAATATACATTTTATTTTGATTTAGATATTTTTTATACTTTTTTTTATAAGTCAATATCAAAAAGTTCGAAAAGAAAAAAGAAAGGCTGTACACAAGAACCATCACCCACGTGACCAGCTCCTGCAGAAGGTACTAAGGCTGTCAAAACTCAAACAGCAGAAAGAAGACCCACTGCCCACGTGACCAGCTCCTGCAGAAGGTACTCTCTCTCTCTCTCTCTCTCTCTCTCTCCTTTTCTTTTCTTCCTCTTCTTCTCCTTTTCTCGGAGGTCGATGGCCATATCTTCTTCTCTTTTCTCTCGCATCAGAGATCTTCTTCTCCTCTCTCTCTTAAAAACCTTCACAGCTTCTTCTTTCTTCGATCCTTACCGTCACTCTCTGGCCAGAATGTCGACGTGGCGTATGCGTCCGGAAGATGACGGATCCGACACGGCTCCCGTACCCGTGTCGGCGTCGAGTCGTGTCGACACCGCCCCTTCACCCCAAAGTGAAGGGTCCATGTAACATAGGCTGAAATAACTAGCATATAGCTATTCTGTGGCAAGTAGCCTGGGACTTTTTTTGGCAAGGAACATATATTCTTAGAGCATGAGCTGATGAGGAAATCCTCAAAAAAGTTGGCTAGAGCTTTGGAGGATATTCACGATCAGAGGAGCTTCATAACGTCGGGATTAAGGCTAAAGTGTGGGCAGACAATAAATCCCTGAGGCAACTTGTTGGCGGCAAAGTAAGAGACAATTGGTTAAGGAAGGGAACAATGATGCCAAATCCTTTCAGGTGCCAGCAAGAAGATGAATTAGATAGGTCAGGTTATGGTTGCTGGTATGAAAGTTCCTTTCAGGGGACAGTTAAAGAAGGCGTTCTTCGATTTATCCGAGGCTTCTCAAATCTCAATACAAATGGCAAGTTTAGAGCAAGCCATTATAGTGTGTTGGGGCAGGAGGTTCGAAGGGTATAGGTGCAGACATGAAACCATATGACTTCTACATAGAACTACATTTCCCAAAATAATAGCAAAACTGTGATGCCTTACATCATACAACTTTGTTCCATGAATCCTTTTCTTCTGTTCTCCCTATCCAAGCACATGTTCTCTGATATTCTGACTACTTCTTGTCTCATTCTTGTCTTACTCTCATCCCACCAACTTAGCAAAAATCACTTTTCCTCCCCGGAGCATCTAGAGTCCTGCTTTGCATATGATCAACCATGCTCCTCATCTTCTCCTCAATTGGTACCACCCAACTCCTTGCGGAGATCCTCATTTCGTATTATATACCTTGTCAAGGAGATTCTCATTTCATAATATATACCTTCTTATGTGGACGTTCATCCACCTAAGAGTTCGTACTTTTCAGTTGCACTAAGCTTACTTGTATACACTCTGAAGCATACAGCTTAGCTGGCCTCTCCACCACCCAGCTAAACTTTCCCTTGAACTTGAGAGGACTATAATGATCACACGGCGTTCCAGAAGGCAGAAGCACATCTCCACTTACACTCAACCTGCTTTATCTAAGGACAAAATCTCATTGATGTCTCGCACAGTGTGCACTAATAATATAGGATAACTAGAGATATTCTTAGTAGACACTTCTTGCCCAGCCAAACTTTCTCCTACTTACTAGAGTTACATACTTACATTATAAATGCCTAGCTCTAGCTTAACATTCAGTCTCATCAACTAACACTATATTATCAGCACCCAATCAATATACACCATGGGACCTGAACCTAATACTCTTAGTAAGCTCATCCATACTCAAAGTTAGAAACAAGGTGAAGAACCTTTGTGATTGGAAATCACTCATCAAACAATTGGTAGTTCTCAAATTAATTACAGCTGGAGTCATACATGTCCTTAATCAAATCCATATGCATGGCAGGTACACCTTTCTTTACCAGAACCCACCACATAACTTCTCATTCTAAAGCTATTCATCAAACCCCTAATCAAGAAAACAGCTTCTGCAGTACAACTCCAGGCATGTAAAATATATCGCACAAAGAACTCCATTCCTAAAACAACTGCGAAAGTGCAATGCCTTCCATCAAACTCCTTGCAATAAAAGCATCATAACAAGGGAACCCTATTTAACTGATATAATGAAAAATCAAGATGAAAGTTTGATGTAGGGACTTAGGATTGACAACTATAGAAGCCAAAGAACCTAAATTTTGAGTTGCAGTAAAATAATACCTTCCCATGAGCAATAGCTATTTCAACGTCTGGACATGACTGTTCAAGAAATCCCATCACCTCTTCAAGCCCTGTTATGGTGAAGGGCCAATATACAAACTAATCATCAGAAATATGCTTGGAAGGACCAACAGCAGGCTTCACAATTTCATCTCTCTCTTTTAGATGTCTCTGTTTTCTTTACGTCGTCACTTCGTAGTTAATTCTTTCCAAATGCATGCAAGTTAGAACCACTAATCAGCTGCAAATGCAAAACGAGATAAGACATAGACAGCACAAACATATGATCATTAGCAGGTTACCTTTGATGCGAGGCAAAACATAGAACACCTGGCCTCCACGGTCCAACTCATACTTGATTGCTGATATTACCTTCTCTTTACTGAATGCTGAAAGGTGTGTTCTTATTGGAACTCTTTCAGGAGGCGGTGTAGATATTAAACTGAATAAGGGAAACAAAAGACAGACTCAGGAAAAGAACGTTATTGCAAAACAAAACCTAAGTTCCACATACTCAGTAATATGGACCTCCTATTAAGGCAGTAAGTCATATAGAACACAGTTCAAATGCTAGATTGGGCCATAACTTTTATCAAAACATTCTCATTAATAACATGAATTACAACTCCCCTGTTTGCATGACTACATTAACATAACCATATCGGACACTAGATACTCTCAATATATGAACCATAGAGAGCTCAGGTACTAAGTAAGGACTTCAACTCTTGAATGTTACATTACCTAGCATCACGAAATCCAGTCAATGCTAAGTAAAGAGTTCTTGGTATGGGTGTTGCAGAAAGAGTGAGGACGTCGACCGAAGTTTTAAATGAAGCGATCTTTTCCTTCTGTTTGACACCAAACCTCTGGGGAGCAGAGAACCATTGGAAATGAAAGAAGAATCCTTCAGATGGTCAGTCATCATAATCAAATGCTATATAGTCAGATGAGAATTTACTGGAGAGACATAACATTGCTCAGCTGTTTACTTTCAGTTCACCCTCCTTTTTGTAGAGGTAGAAAGGAGTTCATCTATAAACCGCAAGGATGAATGCATCCCAATGGTGGTGACTAAAAGGGCAGTTTAAATCTCAAACAACTAGCTTTCCACTTGCTGCATTAGGAATATGGTGGCACAAATCATTCCTAACCAAATAAAAGATATTACGTAGACTGAGCAGCAGTAATTCGATATTTGGAAGTAGAGAGCTTCATTCCTTGATAAAAGAGTCTACTGACACTCGTGAACCTCAATTCTCTGAAGCAGATAAAAAGGATAACTAGGCATATGGAGGAAAAGACTTAAAGTTACATCACAACTAGTTGCAGAGACAGCTATATACTGGGTTTTGGCTCAGTATTTGTAATTGTTATGCCATGACCTGTCTATTTAAGTATGTTAAATAGTCTTGCTACCCGGTAAACTATGCAACCAACCTGTTACTCATCAAAAACCTCCTCTTCAAACCAGTTTACCTAAAAAGTTGTCCTGCACTCATCTAGTCAATAGTGATCCTTCTCAATGGAGGGATATCCTAGGAAAAGGAAGCTACCATTCCCCACTAGTGTTGGCTTGAGCATGAAGGAAAAGAAGCTGTATTACTTAAGTTTACCATCGTATCACCTTTCACAAAGGAAACGCTGTTCCTCAGAGAGAATAAAATGAGAAAAATGATATGGGCCGTACTGAAATTTTCCACTTTTCGGAGGAATTAATATGAGGGCCCAAGGTGAAGGAGTATCCCTCCTTACTTTCTCTTCGTTAATTCTTCGTCCCTCCCTTTTTCCTTCCGCCCCTTCTCTCCCCTCCCTTTCCATCTCACTCGGTAGAACACCAATGTACTTCTTTCTTTATATTGTGATGAGTAATTACCAATGTACTACAAAGTTCTTCTCTCGCTTTCTCTTCATTAAAACCAAAAAATTAAAAATCGGCAAGTGATAATGCATGTAACAAGCCGAGAATTTTAATGGAACGATAGCCAAAAAAGACAAGCACCAAACCTGTTCCTCGTCGACTACAAGAAGGCCTAAATTGTTATACACAACTCGACTGCCTAGAAGTGAGTGAGTCCCGACAACAATGTCCAGTTGCCCACTTTTAATCATCTGAATGTACTTCTCTTTCTCTGATTTGGTCTGCATATTGTCAAAGAATAAACAACAAAACGATGAGGATTTGCAAAGCTAACACAAATTATAACGCAGAGATTAGCACTAAAAGAATCAGTACAATACCCAAATGCAACTTCTGTTAGTTTGTGCATCAGTACTAAAAGTCAGATTTCTTGGACCAACAAAAGGTCATGCAAGAAGATCATGACATAGTAAGTTAATGGCAAAACGACTGAAAACAAAAGCATTGAGAAGTACCAAAGAGAAGAAAAAAGGATTAAGAAATTGAGCATAAGTCAAAAAGCGTAGATTCTAATTAACAAAAACAAGTTAGCAAAACATTTTGCAATTGCATAGATTCCTGAAGGACCGAACTGACTTGACAAATACTTTCTTCTAACAAGAAACTTCAGTAATAAAGCATCAAATGTTTATGTAAAGACGATGCTACTGCATCCAAACAATTATATGTTAGTTTACGAAAGATATGGTTACCTGGTCAGAACTAGTCTTACCTGAAACCTGCTCAGAAGTCCAACCTTGATATCAGGATATCTAGAGAATCTCTCAGAAACAACAGAAAAATGTTGTTTTGCCAAAACAATTGTCGGTGCCAAGACCATAGCTTGCTTCCCTGCTGAGACCACACAAAAGATGGCACGTAGAGCAACTTCAGTTTTACCAAAACCAACATCTCCACAAATCAGTCGGTCCATTGGAGTTTCTCTCTCCGTTAAATCCTTCTCAACGTCAATAAAAGCCTGCCATGAGGTTCCACAGTCTACTTTTAGAACATAGAGGACTCTAAACTACTACTCCTGCCTAGTTGATGGAAGATAATATAGAAGGCATCTGTGATTAAAACTTCCTAGAACTCATCCAAAGCTAGAAAAGGTTCCTCTTATGAACAACAATCTGATAAGTAGTTCCCCATTGCGTTGTAAGTGCATTGCATACCAAGTCAAACCCTGGGCAATAAGGTTTTTGAGTTTGACTGACAGATAATTAGACCTAACATATAAACCAGGGTTATGGTGAATGAGCAGGGACAAAAGAAAAAGAGAGGAACCTGTTTCTGATCAGGTGTGGGCTCATAAGGAAATTGAGATGAAAATTGAACCATTGCTGGACTTTTTGGATAGGGAGGCCTTCGTTGTTTTAGCCGGTGTAGATACAACTCCATGAGATCAACAACCATCTTCTGAACTGCGACCTTTCCTTTTATCCTTCTCCTTTCCCATGCACCGGTGTCACTTAATTTGCTCAATGTCCGTGGCCTTTTAGTCTCATTCGGCCTTGAAAAAAGAAAATGAAAAGCAATGGTGATCAATTTACAGGTACCAAAGAGGACATACATGGGTTTTTCCCTTCTTAGCAAATGGAACTTGTGGACACATGAAGTCTCAAATTCAAAGTAGTTGCAAGTGCCTGATGCTTATAAGAGAGGTCTTCGCTACAAATGGCAATCAATTGGTACAGGATGGAAAGCACAGTGCATATGCTGTCTGGAGAAGGAAAATTATTCCAGTAGGTCAACAAAAGCCTAGGTTGCAAACCCCATTCCATCATTGAGCATATGCGGTGACACTTTTCAAACACGATGGACACCGACACATAAAGCTATAGCCCGCATTATTATTATCTTCTGTTCTTATGACTGCAGTAGCTTCAGTTACTTGAATTACAGGTTCCTATGATATAATCCTTAAAACAGCATTTTAATGCACGGGGCAGTAGGAGGCTTTGCACCAATCAAACAACTTCCTAATATAAACCCAAAAAGTAATGCTTGAAAACAGAAAATGAAGACAGAAGAGGAGCGGAGGACAAGAGAACCTACAGATTATAGCGGTAGAGGAAACGAGTAGCTTGCTTGACAGGGAGCTTGGCCATTCCATCAGCATACTCAATGAAGACATACTCAATTGGGACAGTGGAATCTTTGGGAACGTCAAATTTGATGCCAGCAAACCTTCCAACACCGACCTTCTTGTGAACGACGTAGTCACCGGGGCGAAGAGAGTAAGGATCGACCTTATAACCAAAACCGCCACCGGCAGCAGTAAGTTTGCCTTGCCGGTCGCCCTTCAATTTCTGCAAGCCCCTCTGCTGCTGCTCCTTGACGAGCTGAATGTACTTATCGGCTTCCTCAGAATCCATAGCTGCGGAGGAGGAGGAGGAGGAGGAGGACCTCTCTCTCTTGCTATGTTCCCGGCGAATCCTGTCGTTGAGAGCAGAAATGGGGTCGCCATCCAGCAGCTCGTTAAAATAGTCCCTTGTAGGACGAGGAGGGGGCGGCGGGGGAAATTTGGGGAATGAAATGCCTTGGGTGTAGACGGCGTTAATCCTCCATGATGGGCGGCTCTGGTTGCTGTTGTAGTCTGGTAAGTCAGGAGGAGGGAGGCGGCGGTTGCAAGTGAAGAGTGTCCAAACCCTACCAGGAGGAGCGGAGCCAAGACTGGTGAAGAAGAAGGCAAAGCAAGGAACTTGATGATGATGATGATGATGATGATGACTGGGTGCACAGGTTGGGAAGACGGGGGCTCTTTGGACGGAAGCCATTACGAGAGAGAGAGAGAGAGAGAGTTTGTAAGCGATTATAAAGGCGGCCGGAAAAGAAAACAAGAATGAATCTACATAGCAAGGTGTTCCTTGCAAGCTGAGTAAGCTGCTGTTCCTTGCAAGCTTCAAGGGGTTTAGACTTTAGACAGAGAGGGGGCGGGGGGAGAAGAATGGAGGAGATAATAACGCCACCAGTAGTCTAGTAGTAATCAATCCAGTCTCATATCTCCAATCCGATCCAGCGGCCCATTCATACAAACAACATGGAATGGAAGGTTTTACGTCAAAAGTAATCAATCCAGTCTCATATCATCATTTGAGTCGAGTCGCCCCCTCCTTATCAAATTCTTCCGGGCTTAGCATGTAACATATCGATAAACACATTTAGCTCTAAAACCTTCACAACAATTATGTATTCTCTCTGTCCCAAATTATTTAATCGTATGAATCATATTTTACGTAACAATTTTTTTATTCTATCCTAAATGAGAGGGGAGGGAAAAGAAAGGAAGGAAGACGGTCAAAATGAACTGGTGGAGAATTAAATTTGGATAGAGAAATTGAATAAATAAAAAATATAAGAACGTTAAGTATTGAAAACATCTACGGAATCTTTCTTAGTTTGAAAGTGATTAATTTTTTTGACACAGTTTAAAAAGGAAATATGATCAATTTTTTGAAAAAATAAGGAATATAAAGCATCGATGTAAACACGTTCAAAAAAGAATAATTGCACCAAAATCAACTATGTTTGTCGGTTTCAAGCATGCGAGTTTAATTGTTGCAGCTACCTCATCGAAAAGACACCCTACTCCTACCCAAAAGACACCATACTCCCGAGGCCATAAAACCGCTTCAAAACCATTTTTACCAAAGACACAATTTTTAATTTTATTATTGGTGCAAACCAAAGATACAAATGTGAACAAAATACAAGACTTAGCATCTGACTAAGTGGGCCACATTGAACCGATGACTAACTTAAAATATACTCGTATATCAGATAAATAATAATAGAACCACAGTCCCATAGTTGATCTCAACGGAAACTCGTTTTAAATAACCACGTTGAGCTTACAAAGTCAATAATCGAATGAGGCCCCGGGCGGGTAATCAACACAAGAAATTTGGTACATCCGACCTGAGGTTCTCCCCGAGCTCAGTAAACCATGAACACCAAGTACATAGATATGCGTCATTCACCCAAAAGAAACAAATGACAAAAGAATGGCATAGATAACTTCAACAAATAAAGTCGTGGACCCACCTGTTGAGAAATAGAAAAAGTCGAACAAAAAAGGGATTTAAAACGCTGCGCAAGTAGAAGGTTAATTGAACGAAAATGCAGATCATGTCATCTCTCATTCCTCATGTAAAACCCTAAAATTAACCCATCAAAACATTACAACTTATTTTATATACACATACAGCGTCGCAACAAATATTAGGGCAGCTTCATGGATGTTTGCTTTGCCAGGTCCTAATGTCTTTCAGATACATTCTGCTCACCACTCCCTCCTCCGTCGGTGAGCAAAGACGAAACAACCTCCTCCCCATATCCAGTAAGAAAGCCACAAGGGTTGCTTTGGTGACACAATTTACTAAACATAATATATCATGCCCACTTCAATAAGGCTGATGTGAGGAATGTTGAGCGCAACAGCAGGCCCCCTGCAGTTCTTACGAAGGAATGAATATCCGATATCAATCACGAGCTTCTTCAGATAGGATGACGACCTCCTCGCCTTCACATAAGAGTGCCCCATTATGTATGCAACCCCTGCTTCCTTTGCCTGGATCAAGTCCAAAAGCTCTTCCCTGACTGAAGAATCCATCCCCAGACCTGCTGACAGCTGAAACCTCACTTGGCGCCTCCTCACCTGAGGGTTCTCATCATCGTAAGCAGATCGCAAACTCTGTAGGGTCAAGGATTTGCTACTTTGAATAGAATTAGCTGCCCCAGAAGCTTCTTCCTCGGATATGATCAATGATGAGCTCGATTCTACGCTCCTAGTGCTTATAACTGCCATCCTCCCGTCAAATGATGTATTTTCGGAGCTCGAGAACTGTGGTTCTACTGCTTCCATCTGAATAAACTCGGCTATACTACGGATGAGCTGATTCTCAAAGTTCCCGTCGTCTCGCTGGATGTCTTTGTACCCATATCTCACTATACACCGGTACATGCGGTAGGGTCTTGGGCAAATGCGTCCAATGAGAAATCTCTCCTCTGGTGCGACAAAGGGTACAGGAACAGATTTTACACAGACAAAAACCAACACGTTGTGGAAGGCAGGGAGATTTGTCACAAAATGCGAGAAGATTGCAGGGACCCCCGTTGCCAATTCAGAGTATACAAGGCCTATTCCAGGCACACGAACTATACCTAGGCTAGGGCCTAGGCCAAGAAGCCATTTCAATGAAACTTTGTTGTGGAGATCAAAGTTGTACTTCTTGCGAGTTCCATAGTGCCAAATGAACATTATGGCCATAAAGATGAAAGAGAGCACAAGAGAGACCCATCCTCCCTGAGGAACTTTCATCAACGCGGATGACAGGTAGATGCCCTCAATGAACCAAAAGAAGAGAAGGAATCCTGCAGCCAGTAGGAAGCTTCTCTGCCAGACGAAGATTATGACAAGTGCCATGAGAAAGGTCGTGATAAACATAACTGTCATGCAAGCCAGGCCTGGCAACAGACAGCCACAAAATCAGAAACCAAAAGATAATAAAAATATTATAGAGATACTAGATCTAAAAGGCTAGAGGAGAAGCTCAAGCAAAAGCAAATTAAAAATACAAAAGCTAGAACACAGTTAAGTTTCAAGGTGCAGGTCACCAGAGATCATGCTTTTTACAATTTCTTTTCCTATCTAACATACTACCTAGAAGTAATAAAGTCTCCCCCGAAAATACTACACTAGTGCTAGTTAATTGGGTCAAAAATTTTGGATCTCTTTTTTCCTTGTTCTCTTTTCCACTTTTTTCCCTTTAGTGAAGCAATATAGACCTTCTCAATACTGCCTCCCACATATTTTTCATGTCTTCTGTCAAATCCAAGAAGTCATACAGCCACTCTGAACAATAGTACTTGGCATTATCTTGCCTTGGTAATAGCACAGCATAGCATCCAAGCAAAATGAGATAGACAGTACAAGTTAGTTGTGTATTTGTGTTGAACCTGCCAGATTGCAGCTCGAGTACTAGGCCCATTTTGCAACTCACTTCATGCGCTACTGCTGAACCTCCTCAATCCACCAACCGAAAAAGCTCACACCAGCAAAATTCTGGACAAACTGAACCATCCCTCAAAAATTCGGAACCAAGTCTTCGTAGAAAAAACCCAAAATAGCCACACCCTAACAAAGGATAAGACCCAGCTATTGTGATTGGCATACCCAAAAGTGAGAGCAACGTACAACCAACAAGAAAACCTTAAGAAGGTTTTAAATAAGAACACCAATTAACACCTAAAAAATGCCAAGGAAAAGATCGCCGCTTCAGATTTCGCAGACTCTTAAAAGAAGGAAGAAATTAACCTCTTTTTCTTTTTCCCCTCCACATGATCCAACCACCTTGAAACAGTCATTCTCCTTCACCAAACCTACTTACAGACCAACCAACCCCAAGCCCAACCCCAAACCTCCAAACCCCACCCCACAGCCACTCATTCCACACACCAACCACCAAGTTACAATCCACAACAAACAAAAAACATAAGGAAATAATGACCCAAGGATCGTCAGAGCACAGACGCATTTGGAGCCGAGCAAAAACACGGTTAACTGACCCAAACCTACAAGCATTCCACTATTATCCTTGCAATCACGGATTTGGGATCCGAAAACGATAAATATCTGTACCTACTTTTCAGGGCAAAAAAGTGTGTAAAATCAACTTCATCTGAAATTCTCAACAAAGGAACTTTGAACCACCAAACACCATCACAGCCACCATCCTATATCCAAATAGATCGAAGTAAAAACGCTAAATACCTTATCAAACTTAGTGACAACAGACTATTGTGACACAGATTGGCGAGGATCTGGCGTGAGGGCTTCACAAGAAGAGAAATGTCGTTGGAGACAAATGCTCTTCCCTTTACGGCCCGATATACCAAGATGCGTGCAACCATCCCTTTTTAGAGATTGTTGTTTTATATTCCTTGGGGGAGGATTGAGAAAGATATGGATGAATCAAGAATAGGTGGTTCGAGTGAAATCGCTAAGGTTAGAAATTGGTAAAACTAAGCAGCTTTGTTCAAATCTAATAAGAAATCTGGATGAGAGAGGAAAGATGGGAAATCTAAAGGACAATAAAAAGAACAGGAGAAAAGCCTCTCTCCAACGAGAAAAGCCCTCCCCAGGAGGTTGCTTCACTGGTTAGAAGATAGAGAATCTAGAGAGAGTATCCAGTCGTTTTATTTTCCAACTGTTAAACTAGCGGTAATGTAGGTTCTTTTTATTCAAATCCTAACCTTGCAACACCGCCAAGAGCAAAGTCCTTATTTCTATGCAATTTGGACCTTAAAATGCTCAATGAAGTACGACCAAAGTTTGATCTGCAAATTTTCAAATCCTCACACCTGTTGCTAATCATGCCTCAAACTTTTGCAATTTTTGTTCGCCGTTGGTATTCGATACCACTTCATATATTCCTATCTCTTTATACACATAATAAAAAAACCCTGGATTCCACTGCCCAATATCAATTTTGGCATCGAGGGTGAAGAAGAACATCCACAGCCTAGATCATCGTTTGAAATGAATTGGCTCTCAAAACAATTATCATCTATTCTTACATAGTCCATAGCAAGTGAAAAAGCTACAGTTTATTGCATTTGTTTCCATGCAAAACATGCTTCCCAATCATGCACATTTTCTTCCCTTTCTCGTGTACACTCATATCACTAAAAAATGTATTATCGGAAGACGTACAAAGATCACAAAGCAAAAAGAGGACTTTTCAACCTTGATATAGACAGAAAAAAGCCAAAGAAAGCGTGAGAGTTCATAGCAATAAGACACTACGAAGATGGTAAAAAAGAGAGAGCCTCGAAAAGTTGTTCTGCATCATATGATGCTCCCAAGGGGGCACCAACACACATTCCTTAAGGAAACAAAGCTTTTTAACTAAAAGACTCCATGTATTACATTTAAGGTAACAACATTCCAGTAATAAAAGGTGGATAAGGATTAGCACCAGCGAACATTCAAGGTTAGATGGAAAGCAAGAGAACCGATGTAGGAAGATTTGGTCAGTAAGATTTGAAATGGCAAAAGTTGTGGATATGTGTACATATATCACCGTGCATAGTGTGAAATATCTTTCAAGTTCCATCATTTCATTTCTATACATGCATCTTCATCGCAGTAACACTATTACGGCTAGAGAGAGAGAGAGAGAGACTGACCAACGTACCATATGCATTTCCTATTACAGTTATATCTTGGAACCCAATAGCAACAGAAAGAGTAAGAATCATGAGGATCCAATTAATTTCCGGTACATAGATCTGCCCATAAATATGTCTCGACGTGTGGACGACCTTGACCCGCGGAAAGCAACCAAGGGCGTGACATTGCTTGACAATGGAGAAGGTAGCCGTGATAATAGCTTGACTTGCAACAATGGCTGCTAGAGTGGCAATAATAAAGACAGGCCAAAACACTTTCTCTGCAAGATAAGCAAGGATCCCTCTCAGTATAGACTAAAATTGTTTCGAAGAACAGAATGCTGAGAGACTATTCAGCTTTGGTTAAATGAACTAACCAGGTATAGAAGCGTAGAAACTCTGAGAGATGTTATCAATGTTCTTCGACAAAAAAGCTGCCTGACCCATGTATTGTACTACCAAACAAGGGTATACAAAAAATGCAAATGCAAGCTGCAGAAAGGAAAAACGTTCAGATTCACGCCCAAGACATCGTAAAAGATGAGCGTATATTGCCACATCGATAGTTTGATAGGCTACCATGTGACCAGTTTTAATAAGTTAGAAAAGTTCTTATAGTCAGCTAGATCAACTCTAGTGCTGGAGACGGACGAAGGGGCATATTTGGACTTTGGTTGGCCCTGAAGCTAGCATAAGAGAACCAAGGGCCCATTTGATGGTAAACTTCTTCCAACTCAAGATCTGTCGACAGATAGACTTACCCTAATTGATGAGGCAGTAAAATGACCAAGATCAGCAAACATAGCTTCGGTGCCTGCAGGTTCAAGTAAATGGTTTTGCCATATACCATCTTATGTACAGATTTCAAGTACCGAAAGGAAACCTAATATAAGTTCATCAATGACAGATTTCACATACCTGTTATGGCAAGCAGGACTCCCCCGAGTGAAATCCAGCCGTCTTTACCAGTCTCGTGGAAAAACTTGATAATATAATGAGGGGAAAAGGCAGAAACAATTTTCGGGTTCCAGCGTATAGTATTGTAGACCCCAATGGCAAAAATTGATATCAACCAGATAATAACAATTGGGGCAAACATAAAAGCTACCCTGTGGGTTCCACAATGTTGCAATGCAAACAAGCCAACCAATATGACGCAGGCAAACAATAGCACTTCCCCTGAAAACGGATACGAGCATATAAGCTAGTGCCTATGAGTGCAAATTCAGTTCCGTACATAATGCATTATAAATCAAAGTCAATGCGCTAAACATGAGAAATTCAAAATACAAGTAGTTACCATTAGTCAACTTATGTTCGGCAGCTTGAAGTCCTGACACTGACGATAAAACTGAGGAAAAAGAGTATGGTCCATATTAGACATCTGAAAAGAAAAAAAAAACAGAACCCCGAACTCCATTGTTTCTATAGTAAACTATTGGTAAAATATGAATCTTAGGGAAATCAAGGAATGCGTGAAAACCATGGTTGAAATGAGCAAATTCGGCGGCTTATTGGAATGGCATCATTATTGACTTGGTATCATTTTCAGCATTAGTAATAAGTTTAAGTAATAATGAACACAAATATATTAATCAAACTCACTTTTATGTTATATCATATGTCTTGGCTAAGAAACGAATATAGCATATTTAAACAAACTTAGAAAGTGAGAGGTGGAAACCCAGCACATTTTTCACCAAAAAGCAAGCTTCTACTATAAACTAACACGCCATATTGTATACTTTTATATTATGTATACAAATTCTTCTACAAAAAGAAGTAGCTTATTGAAATTGGAGGAATAGCAATAACTATACTTCTTTCCTTATCTTTTTCTTTTCTTTACATGTCATATTATGTGTAGGCTGGTATTAACTCAGACCACTGAATTGGGTTAATATATAGGTAGCATGTATGCTCTAAGTCTTTTTAAGTATCATCAATCCATGCATTGAGATACTCTCTTCATATCACATGGATACAGTTCATTTGTCAATAGATCAGCGATATGTGGAGAACCACGTGTTCTTGGAATGAAGAACCATGACGAGTTTTGTTCCCCAGCACCAAAAAGGAATTATGATTTAATAACGAAACATAGCTAGTATAGTAACAAAACCAGATACTTTTGCATCGTAACCTGAAATTGCAGGAGTTAATACACCATCACCGATGACCATGCAAGCCCCCAACAAAACAACGATAAGAAGAGCCGTCCGTGACTTTTTATGCTTTTCAAGAAATCTCTTCAGTGGCAAAGAGGATGGAGACACCCCTGAGGGGCCATATTTATAAGCAGACAACTCTTCATCAGCTGCTTGTTGATTAGGAAGTAAACTAAACTTCGCATGCCTGCAAAGTAACGAGTAAAGAGCAAATGTGCCACCTGAAACAAGTGTAATGGTCTTGGTTACTTGTCGGAAAAAGAATCTTGGTGAAATACATATAGGTCACAGGCTTTATCACCAAGTATTTTGTTTATTTGTGTGTCAACCCACCTTCACCATTATCATCAGCACTCAACAGGATGAACACGTATTTGAGTAAAGGAATCAAAGTTAAAGTCCAAAAGATCAATGAAAATGCACCAAATATTGCATCTGGAGTTTGGTGGTTCTGCAGCTTCCCGATAAATACACTTCGATACACATATAGAGGTGAAGTGCTCAAGTCTCCATATACCACACCAAAGCTTTGGTATGCCAATAATAGATTCCTGGAAAGATTCCTCCAAGAAACCTGCAAGCACATGCATATCAACCATATACTAATAAGGCCATCCAAACGCTCATATGTTGTTTAAAAAAATAGAAAATTTCATGTTAATATCACATCAAGGGCAACAACTTCAATCTAAGTAGTAGACTCTTCAAGCTTACCATTGTTTGGTCATACTTGAGCCGTGAACTCAGAATTGCCCATGAATGAAGAAGAAAAAAGGGCCCTTACATATTGAGTATTAACCAATGTCGAATGTGAAATTGAATGAAAGAGGAAGAGAAAGATAGCTATTGATGCCACCATGTACATTCAGAAGATTAATAGAACCCACCCACCCTTAAAAAAAGAAAAAGAAAAGACAAGCGGAAAGATATGACAACTCTGAAAACATTGAGAAACCACAATGATTAGGAAGCCCTTCAAAGTGTCTGGCTATACAACCATTTCTCACCATAGAGCTCAAGGCACAATTTCCTTTTGTAACATTACAAGGCACCAATCTTATTTTACTGCCTCACCCCCATTTATCTTCCTATCATTGCAGATAGCACCCTAATGTGAATTATATCTCACAGTTAAGCAGTAATTTCATTTTGTTGTACAGCATGAACCCTAGATTAGTTTCTCACAGCTGATAGTTCTGCCTAAATCTTTTTGACTGGAAACATATTCCCATGTAACCACTAATCCATTTCCGAATCCTCACTCCACCCAGTAAGGTAAAGGATAAATGAACTTTAAACCACCTTTATTTTCTTTTATTACCATCAAATTGCAGATTACACTGCTTTTCAGAAAATACATTTCTCCTCATCATCCGATCTGCTAGCATTCCATAAGGTAATTGTAATGTTCCGAACTTTGGGAGCCGTTTAAAATAACCATATGTGCTCCAGAAAAGAAAAAAAACGGGCAATAATTTTGAGCAATACTCGGGTAGTAGTAGAGAGTGGAAGTTTAAACTAATTTTGGGGAAAAAATGCAATTTTGAAAACTTTTGGGTCATTTTGTAATTTTGGAAAACTTTAGGGGCATAAATGTAAATTATAATTTTAGCGATGAAAAATAATAAAATGAGAGATAATAGATATTTTCAGTGATGTTTAATTAAATTAATAGAGATTAGAATTAATTTGGGGCCTGTACAGTTAGTGTGTTTAGTTAAGAGCTTATGCATAAATTTTTAACAACTCAAGGTTGGAATTCCTTTTGTAGAACTTTACGTTGTTGGAAGAACTTAGGGTTATGTTGCTTTGGAAGATCTGAAATTATGCCAGGTCCTATGATATGTGGCGATGTTATAGGTTAGCGCTTCGGGGGTCCGGAGTTCCGGAGTTCCAGATTTCCGGGCCGTTACAGTAATGCCCCCATTGCCTCTCCAAAATGCAGAACCCACTAAACGACGTAGACTCGGGCAACTGTTATTTTGTTTAAATTTGCCTTTTTTCATTCGGGGTAAGTAAAAACTAATGCCTGCACTAGTCATGGTTCAAAAGCCTACACTGTGCAGCATAAACTGTGTAGGAAATAAGCAGCTTGCAGCACTATATGCAACAAGTTTACCAATTGAATGAGACGTTTTACCAACCGCACGTAATGCACACAAAAATATACCCGTACAAAAGGTGTAATGTTGATTTATGAAATAAAACGTGTGATGTTGATTTATGAAATAAAAAAGTGTGGTGTTGGTGATGCAGTAAGAGGTAAACATCATAACCAAAACCTCTGTCAGTAGGTAAAACACACCAAGACATAAAAAGTCTTCATCAATCTCTTCTCTGGCACAGCTGATCATATAAGATCACCCCCGTTAGTTATAATACTGTGGCATAACAGTTTACAAGTGGCAAGTTGATCAGCTATGTATGTTGTGGATGTTTTCTATTTTTCCCCATACCAATTACTGCTTACCAGGCTCAACGGAAAACCCCAATCGCAAGCAGCAATTTAAGTACAGGGGTTTAACATGGGAAGCAAACATTTCTGCATTGAAGAAAATTTCTAGAGGAGCTGCGCTTAAATTGCTTCTGTGCAGCTTAAGAATAAAAGAGAGGTGAAAAAATATATGAGGTTAAGACGCCAAATGCTCAGCAGCTCAAACATCCAGTAGAACTTCTAGATAGACGATTTGATTTAACCCCAATCAAATCCAAACATGGAGACGAATAGATCTACTCTTTCACCGAAAATTAAGCCTTACAAACTTCTAAACAAGAAGAACCATCCATTTCTGCGGCTTGTCGAACTATTTAAATCGTAGGAACGTGAAATATTCTGGAAAGGATTAGTTGTAGCAATCAGATGCAAAAGAACCCCAACATACGCATTAACAAGAGGGAAAGGAGGGTAAAAGAAGGAAGCCGTACCTGGGAAGGGTTTCGAGAAGTGGAAGCACCAGACTCTGGCTCCATTTGCATCAAGTCAACAGCGGAAACAAATCAATTGAACTAAATTCAGCTGAATTGGGTTGGAGATAGAGCGGATAGGCAATCGCCTGCAACAGCAACGGGACCGAAAGGGTGGGGTTTTGTCATCGAGTCGAGTGGTATGACGAGGGTTGGGTAGACATGGGCTAAAAAAGTGAGATTTGATTCGTGGGGAGTGGGAGAGGGCGCTGCCTGCGCATGGCTTCGTCGCATATGTATATTTTGATCTGTGACATCAAAGGTCAGGTAAGGAAGGCAGCCACATATCAGTCGTGGGATAACCGGGTTTTACGTTTTGCCTTTTTCCGCTATTTCTTAACCTCCTGTGACTTTGATTCCAATTACCTCCATATATATCCTCTCCCTTTTACCCTAAAATTTCTATTGCAGGTTAAAGTTCAGATATTGTGGGTAGTTTACTAGTTTTGTCTAACAAATAAAGAAGATTTTACGACAGGATTAGGTAACACTTAACACCTTCACGATGATATAAGCATGATTCTTTCTTACTAAAATCACCTCACTCCAAACCAAACTAAACCAATTTACTTGTTAAAACGCTTTTCTTACTAAAATAATTATTATTTTATTGGATAATTATGCCCCATATCCATTGATAAACCTGACACATGAGCATAATTTAGCTAAATACCATGATAAGAGTCTTCTGTGTCTAGAATATGTGTAGGGATGGCAATAAGACCCGCAATCGGCGGATCTCCGACCCACCCCGGTCCGAGAGAAGTGGGTCATTTTGACATTGACTGAGTCACGGGACAGGTATGATTTTTTTTAAAAAAATTCGCAGCGAGTTAGGGTCGGGTGTGGTATTTCATCCAACCTGCCTAACCCCGCGACCTGTTCCCGCCCCGGTATATTAACCCTAATTTATCTTTTAACCATAGCCGTATATCCAAAACATATATATAAGATTTCCTACACAACCCTAATTTCTATCTTCTCTCTGTCGACTAAACCTGAGATCACGCCGCTGCAGTTCTTCCTCTCCTTCTCGGCGACTTTGCCGACCTTCCTTGTCGGCGGCCGCGCATCCTTCTTCTCTCCCTCTCCCCCTCACCATCTGCGACCAGCGCCGACGGCCACCCACCACCGTTACAACTCACAATTACCTCACAGTTCACCAAAGCACCAAAGCCATCCACTTCCACCTCGCCGAAAACCGTCACCATCACCTCACCTCCACCATCCGTCCACCTCTATCTCGACCAAGCACCGTTACGGCATCACCACCATCTCCACCTTCATCATCAGTTAACCGCTAAGAAGACTATTTATTGGCGACCACCTCACCGTGAGTTAGAAGACCGGTCGGGATTAAGCCATAGCACGAGTGAATTTGCTAGAAGTAATCTTAGGGTAGAGCATTGAAAAAGAAAAGCTAATGTTCCATTTACAGTCTCCTGTCACTGATTCCACTCCTGAAGGTTAGCTCCATTTTATTGTCAGTTAATCTGTAATAGTATAATTGTTATTGTTATTGTAATAATGTAATTATCATTGTTAAGTATAATCCCTTTTTTTTGTCAATAGTGGGATTTTCTGCAATATGTGGAATGGCATTATGGCAACCGGATTTAGGCATGTTTCAGAGTGAAAAATTGCTGGGAATTCAACTTCTCAACGATAGCAAATGCTATTGTTTTGCATAGTTGAACATTTTGTAACCCAATCCAACAATCAGTACAGAGTTGTAGTGTAGAATCAAGTTTTTATGAGTTTGTCTGACTAGATTTAAGCATGTAAATAAGCAAGAGAATTGGGAGATCTCTTACATCATGCTACTTATAAATTCTGAGCATACTTGGGTATTATGTATGATACTTTTTTGTTTTAGAATTCTTTGAGTCTAAAGCTTTTCCTCGTTTCTTTTGTGACTTGTATATCACATGTTTGAAAGTTTTCTTTTTGCTGTTTTATGATAAATCTTGTTTGGAATAATAATCAACTTTTGGGGCGGGTTTTGATGGCTAAAGGGAGGGTCGGGGTGGGGCGGAGCGGGGACAGGTTTCCTATAATATGTTAGGGTCGGTTATGGTATTGAAATTATATAACCCGATGGCGGGTCAGGGCGGGGAGGTATAAGATCCGCATCCGACTCGTCTCATTGCCATCCTTAAACGTGTGTCAATAATTAGGGTGTTTAGGTCATTGCGTTTTTACGTAATAGTTGGAATGAGATTTAGTTAAACTCACGGGGCAATTCACACCAAGATTAGGTCCATGTGCTTCAACGTGCTAAGATGGATGGATCTCCCGCCTCCGCATCAACTCTGCACTCATGGGCTATTTCTGAAGTAACATCTCGTATCACATCAAGAGCGAAAGAGTTTTGTGATAGGCCTTACTCTGTACCTGTTCAACCCATCAGTTCCAGATTCATTGTGCACTATTTGGTAGATTGGAAATGAACAAGTTTGTGATTTACTTCCATACCTACTCGCTTAACCATTTAAAGGAGTCACTGCCATCTGGCCTGGTCATGATTTTTTGTCGTTATGAACATGATTAGAGCAGATTGTAAGCGATGTGCTATAATGTAGCCCTGTAGGCAGAGGCGAATGCCACAGGTAGCACAAGGAGAAACGTGCCCACCTACTGGTATACTAACACAAACACACACAAGTTACATCAATCAATAGGGAGTGCCGAGCTCCACTGGCCATTCCCTCGTCGTCATCTGTACGTCGCATGGAAATTGCAGATCCAATTTTTCTCTCTCAAGTAATCTCATCATCTTGTCTCTTGTCTCTCCAAATTTGAATCACCTTGTTTATTTTTCTTTTACCTTTTTCAGCTTTCAGCTGTACCGTGATTTGGGTTTCTATTGGACTGCCAAAACCTGGTTCCATTACTGATTTGTGTGTTCAAGCGTGTTATTTTTTTGGATATTAATGGGTGTTATTTTAATTCAAATGACTTAGGTGTTCGCTCCAGTGTGTTGTAGATCTGAATCACCTAATATGATATTATGATATTCTTAATTGCACTCCATATGTTTCACAAAAAGGTGGGACATGACAGGACACAAATCTAGACGACTATTTAGTCTAATAAGGTATTGGTTGACAAAAGAACTTTTTGGTAACTTGCATATTTGCTCGACCATCAAACTGGGAGCAATGTGTGAAATGACTACCAATAAAATAACATACGACTTCACTCAAGCCCGTTGGACTTATGCTCGGCCAGGTTACCTAATTGTTGGGTTATATACGATATTGTGACGACATTTTGGGAATATGTTTCTATTCAGTTAGGTATCCACCTCGTGCCAATTTTCTGACTTTGTCACTTCTTGTGGGTATTGAAGATAAGTTGAAGAGGACGATGGACCCCTACGATAAAGACTCGGATATCAATCGTATGTAGTGCATTGATACATTTATGGACATCTCATGTAAGAGAGTAAAAAATGGCGAAATAATTTTTATGACTAGGCTAGTTGGGAACGACGAAAACGATTGAAACCCACCGTTGTAATAGTAGTTTTCCTTTGAGAGTAAAAACATGTCATGCCATTGGACGAAGAGACTTTTATATTGGAGGGAGGTGGATCATTGAACCACGGGTTAAGCCACGGGCAATGGCAATTTATAGGATAACCTGAGAGGTGTAAGAGTTGAGGAGATAATTGAAAGAGTTGCTTCAAACAGAGTTCGAGTGGGGGTGATGGATATTAGGGATCTGGCTATGCCCTTTTTTTTTGTTTGTTAGAAAATAAGCACTTTATTAGCAAGAGCCTTCTTGCTAGTTTTGAAGAACATTCTGTCACACATGCATGGCGCTTTTATCATCGATGCCTTCTCCAAACACAAGATCTTATAGAACACTGTTTTTGTTCATGTTTACCCATTGATATCTTGTGAGCAAATATTTTTTTTGAGCTTTCATAAGACCCTTAAGTCATTAATGGCTCTAACAATGTATTGATGGCTAGTGTTTGATGCATCATGGTTATTAGTTGAGGGTGAGCCTCTCATATTACTTTTTAAAAATTCACGTTAAAACTGTGCTAATTTTCATCGGTGACGGTTGATCTTACAAAAAAAAGGTAAACATGCATGATAACCAAGACTATGAGGCGGGGAGATGGAGACTAATTTTCGAGTTTTCTCTTCAAACAATTTACAAACATAAAACTTTAAGGGGTCAGTACAGGGAACAATCTATCTTAGGCATGGCATGAGAATACTAAACCAAATCTATGAATGAAGCACCGCTGGATAATGGAGATGGAAATTAATAAATGTTTGGTAGGCCCAACACTTTTGATGCCTTTCAAGAAAAATTGTAAATATTAAGAAGTTTGAAAGTCGGTGATACAATTGACCAAATGTTATATTTTAAGAAGGAAGTTGTTGGTCTTGGTTTATTTTTTAAAGACTTTCACACTTTAAAACTTGAAACGTCGAGGAAAAGTTCAAAGCATCAAAGGAAAGCTTATGTTAATGTGAAGGCAAATAAGATCGATCGTGTTTCAAAACTTGAATAGTAAAAGCTATTCTAACTAGTAGCAGCGAGAAACTGTGTGCAATTAGACTAAAGGATCAGCAAGTTGGGCGATGAGTTGACACAGGCACGATGATTGGCTGCAAAGAGGATATGAAAACACTGAGTCCAAGCAATAACGATGAGGTTGCATGATCTATGTCGTAACATGTTTGTCGGCTTCAAAGCCTCGTCGGTCAAAATAAAATATCATCGTAAAATACTGGCTAAATTTTAAATAGAGTCAATATATGGAGAAATTCCCAAAAATCAAAGAGAGAAAAATTACTGATTTATTAATCACTCGTAACACGTGTACATTGGAAAGTGGGTGGTATAGCTGACCACCTCCAGCAAACCCAAAAAGGTACGATGAGTAAATAACATAAAGCCGATTAAGGTTGGACAGAAATAATAAAATAGAGCTATATATATAGAGAGAGTACACACTACAAACACACACACCATTCGTACACAGTAGTCACACCCACACACACATTACATTCATATATATATATATGTATATTATATATAAGTAGCAGTACTAGTCGTGGTAAGGTTCAACTCAATAGCCCAATGGGTCATTCTCAGCCCAGCCCAGCCCTGCCATGCGCGGTCCGTTCCATTGTCAGTGGCCCAGTGGTCTGCCCTGCAACTGCAATTAGAAAAATGCTGAAGAGCCCAAATGGAAAGGTTCGAACCCATCCGCATCCGAAACCGATGGCATCTGTCCGAAGAGCGGGCTATGTACGTAACTGCTGGAATCGAACCCCGCGTACGGCCCATTGCCCGTGGTTTCGTATCCGGCTGACGTGTCCGAGTACCCAAAGAGCCTCGTTGGGTCGGTCCAACTCCCCGCATCATACCCCGAGTCTGCAGTAGCGTTGGAGCCGAAGGAATTAGCCGAAAGGTCGCAAGGCAGAGGAGGCAGCTCCGACCCACCATCATACAATTGGTCGTTGTTATTCTTATGGTCGTCAAAGTAGAGTGTGGGCGGTGGTTGCTGATATTGGTCATATGGGACTTGAGTAGTGGCACTGGAATTAGAAGCATCATGATGGTGATGATCAATATTAAAGGCGAGATGGTTCGGGTGGGGTGGGGGGGGAGCAGCCGGAGGGGAGAAGAAGTAGTGTTCTTGATGATGGTGTTGGTGGTGGGGGTTGGGGTGATCGTTGATTGCGAGTGCGTTAAGAATATTGGAGGAGGGGTCGTCGGGGGAGACAATGGAGGTGACGGAGGAGCCGGGAGGCATGTCGGAGTAGACGAAGTTGGTGCGTGCACGGGAGCCACGCATGGAGCGGGCGGCACGGTCGTAGGCGAGGGCGGCTTCCTCGGCGGTGTCGAAGGTGCCGAGCCAATGCCGCTCTTTGGTGGAAGGGTCTCTTATCTCCGCCGCGTATCGTCCCCATGGCCTCCTCCGTACCCCGAGAAACCTTCCTCCTCCGGTTTCCTGCTGAGTTTGCTTCTTCTTAGAAGCGCCAGCAGCAGTAGTACCACTCTTTGATGATGATGACATCTATATATATATGTAACTGATGAATCGTTAGGCGCGGTGGTGTGTGTGTTAAGCAAGAGGAGGGAGGCCGCAGCACCTGAAAATCTAGGGAGAGCGAGGAGCAGCAACAGGCTATAGGTAGCAGGAGACGGAGTTGGTTTATTTTTCTGGAAGCTGGAGGTTTGCATGTGATGTGAGTCGTTTAAATAAGCGACTATCCGGAGACCTTTTCTAATTTTTTGGTATTAAGCCGCGGCCCCCACATTTGTTGTTTCAGCACCCTTCAAAGTATCGTCTCTCACGAATCACACTCGCAGAGCAGAGCAGAGCAGCATGATAACAAAACATACAAGATTTCAAATAGTGGGATTTATTGTCCATGATACTTCATAGTATGTGATTTCCTTTTTCTTTTTGCTATCCCAAATATCATTTAGGCCTAGTTTGACAAAAAAAATTTCCTATTTTTTTTTTCAGTTTAAAAACTGAAAAAAAAAGGAGCGTTTGGTAACCGTTTGTTTTTGAAGTGTAAAAAACAGTTTTTAAACTGAAAAGTAAAAAAGAGAGAAAAAAAAAACTCCAGAAACTGGTTTTTTTTTTCACTTTTGGTTTTTTTTTCTTAGACCACCACCACCACCCTCCCACCGCCGGCAGCCACCTCAGGCGACCACCGCCGGCCACCGGCGACCACCGCCGGAGACTGCTGGCAGCCACCTCCGGCCGCCGGCCACCACCACCACCACCGGCCACCACCTCCGGCCGCCGGCGACCACCTCCGGCAGCCACGTCCGGCCGCCGGTGACCACCGCCGGAGACTGCCGGAAGCCACCTCCGGCCGCCGGTGACCACCGCCGGAGACTGCCGGAAGCCACCTCCGGCCGCCGGTGACCACCGTCGGAGACTGCCGGCAACCACCTCCGTCGCCGGCCACCACCGCCGGCGACTGCCGGCAGCCACCTCCGGCCGCCGGCCACCACCGCTGCACCCTACCACCGCCACCGCAAACCACCAAAAAAAAAAAGTCAAAATAAAAAGGGTTACCAAACACCAAAAAAAAAAACCTAAAAAAAAAAAGGGATATCAAACACCCACTTGTTTTTATAAAAAAAAAAATTAAGCTGCTCTTTAAAAAACTGCTCTTTAAAAACTGAAAACCAAAAAAAATTTTTTGTCAAACGAACCCTAAGTGTCCCAATTATCAATTGAATGTAAGATTTCAACCTTTTTGGATATTTGTTTAGGATAAAATAGATATGTCTGCATAAAATTCACAGTTGACACTTGACAGTCACGTCATAACATATTCATAGCGTTACCACGTCATACCATTGCTGCAACCCCTATCCCAAACCCACCGTCACTTTCCCCACTAAAACCCACCATCGCTTCGGGAAGCGATGGTGGGTTTTAGTGGGGAAAAGTGAGGTGGCCATAGCCTTCCCGCTTTATGTTTCACTCACTGTCATAGCCTTCACCTCGCGTTTGCTCTCCAAACTCTCTTCACCGTCCACAGTGACGAAAGTGCACCGGGAAAGCCATGGCCACCTCCTACCACCGTCCACCAGCTCCTCTAGCTGCAACCACTCCTCTTCCACTAATGTAATTGTGTCTAGTTTATTTTATGGATGGTGTTCCCATTTTTTTGTTTGAAATTATGTTATAAGAATATTTTGTTTCCATTTTTGGTAAAGTTGTTTAAATATTTTATAGAATAATAATTCCATACATTTTTTGAAAGCGTGGTGTTAAAGAATAAGGAAAGAAGAAACCTTGAAAGGTATGGGGGGGGGGGGGGGGGGGAGATCTCGAGTTACCCCGGTGTATACTCAGCCCAAGGGGGCTGGTGACAACTTTTGTTTGTAAAGCAAGAACCTGAGCACCTACGGACTGTACTACTTCGAATTTAGATATTTGTAAATTCAACTTTGTAGCTTAAATATACTAGGTCAGTTATGTAATTTATTAATTACCATGCAGCCATGACGGCCTTATAAAAATCTTTATTAATAAAATGTACGTCCTTACTATATATAAAAAAAATGTACAAGACAGAGAGGTTCACAATCAAACACAATAAAGTACGAGTTTGCTATAAAATTTTGCAAAAAAGGAAATAGAGAAGATCGATCAGATAAAAACAAAAGGGAAACAATAGTATATCATAATTCACTCTAATACATTAACACAAATTCAAAGAAAAGAACTACCGCGATGATCACGTTTAATTACTTGTTACGTGAGTAGTAGTGTCCTCCGATCATTTTACTTCCGAACATCCATTACAACCTTGCGATTACTCGGCGCTGCATATATATATGTTTACCCGACCCCTTCTCAATTACAATGAAACGTATGCCATTAATCACATGCATGTCATGATAAATCCAAAAATCTGAAGGAAGGATGGGAGATCGAGCTCCTGTATATGTGTAGAGAATAAACTTGTAATGATTGGAGAAGATGCAAGAAAAATTGTTAACTGTTGGTTTTGTATGATTTAAAAGAGGTTAAAGGAGATGATAAGCATGGCCCCTGCTTACAATATTAGGTTTTTCATGATTATTCCCAATCAGGCCTGGTTTCATTTATATTATTTCAGTTAGTAAGTATACTTCCCTGTACATATATATCGCATCAGCATCATGCATGTTGATACTCTCTTGCTCCCTACATGTGATCTTTACATAATCAAGTTGAGTACATGAATGAGGAGCTAATCATATATCCACTTTACATCCAGTAATATATTTTACCTGAAAAGGCACTAAATAAAATAATTATGTAACGAGTCTCATCCAAACCCCCAAAAAGTTAAAGCTGAGTCCTTATAATACACAGTTTAATTATCACTGCAGATGGGAGAAGTTCTTATGATCCCAACAAGTACGTACTTTAATGTGAAAGGTACTTTGAAATTTATAATCTATTGTTTGGAACATAGACGATGCTGGCTTGTGCAAATATAAATTCTAATTTTGCTCGGTGGATATATATTCTGAAAATTGGAGAACTATATATAGTAGATAACATTGTAGATAAAGGATGGACTCTAGAGAAAATTAGCTATATATAGTGATGAATGAATAGGGAAAAATACAATTGAATTAGCTTGAAACTTATGTCGACTGCTTACTGGTAATTAAAACTCTAACCTTTGATACCACATAAAAAAAAACAAAAAAGAAAGGGTTATATATGCTAATTCTTTTTGACTGATTAATATTTAACGTTCTCTGTGATTAAAGAACGAACGAAGATCATGAAGGGAATCTATACCTTTTGTTTACTTGTGGAAAAGAGAACAAATAGATTACCAGAATTCCACATGCATGCATGCCTTAACTGAATGCATCAAGAAATATACTAAGCTTGGTTCTATCATTGGATTACCTTTCCAATCATGACATTTGATCGGTACTTATTAGAATCATATGCATTTTCCATTTTCCCTCTCGTGTGTCAGTGAGTGTATGTGCGCGCGCGTACACATATATATGGGTATGGATGTCATTTGTTTATACTTCGTAGTGTTCTAAAAGTGTATCCAATCTTTGAATTGAAACTTTTGTACAATCAAGGTATTGTTAGTTAATCAAAGTTGATCACCGTAAACAATATAGATGTAAACTGCATGTGTTTGGTGTATCTACGTACTTAATTTGATTAAGAGTAAGAGAAGATTAGGTAGGAGTATTAGTAACTTAAATAGCACTGAAAAAGTTCTAAAGTATTAGGCTAAAAGAACTTTGAGGATATTTTTAAGTCCTCATAATTCTTCTGAAAAATAAGTTAGAGAGGCAAACTCCCCCAAACACCATAGCGTCGTGGTCCAATCACCTGGCACGCCCATGCACCAAAGCAATATATATATGCGTGTGTGTGTGTGTGTGTGTGTGTGTGAGCACGTGCCAGATCGTTTTACAAGTAATCTGATGAACAAGTAATTTGCTTAGGAGTGTAATTAAGGTTATACTTGACTCTGCATTATAAAGGCGATTTATAAAGGAGATAATATCACTCAATTCTTAGTAAATTACAGTCAAAGACACATTTTTTACAAAATGGACACCCATATCCATAATGCGAAAAAATTGTATCAACTTTCTCCAATGTCAGGGTCTCGTAACTCTAACTAATGATTTTGGCTGATTTGACTATTTTGTACTTTAAAAATGTCAAATTACTCTCAAATATGTATATACGTCTCTAAAACATATGTAGATCCTCTTTTCTCTAACTCATTCTCTCTCTTTCTTTGCAAGTTTGCGTGTGTGCATGTCACGATCTGAACCCATGGATGGGCTCGTGAACTGAGTTCGTGACCAGCCGCTGGCCCATTAAACTATCACTAAGGACTCTGTCAGACCTTACTCACTAAAACCAATAAAATTGCAGCGAAAGTAAGACTTTAACAACTTCAAATATATTTTCATTTCTACAGTTCCGAAACTTCTTACAACAACTCTTATGCAAGACTCAAACTCATCTAATGCAGTCTACGAGGCTTCTTTCTAACATTCTAATTCTACACTCGTCACCATCTCCTTACTTTTCAAACCTAGAATTATGAGTAAGGCGAGCTTTCACGTGCTCAGTAACTAATCAGTGATTTAACGAGCTGAACCATAATATGTCAAAATAATCACTTAGTTTACAAATTAGTAGCTTTTCAAGATAAAATTAGAGTGTAAATAATCATTTCACAAGGCAGAGAAATAGGAAATCGTCCTCTAAAACGTAGTAGAATAAAGGGAACAATTCTGAAGGCATAAAAATTATTTAGCATAAAAACGTCATCACAAGACAGTTTCAACCCAATACAAGCTCAAACAATATGCTGCGATCAACGTTTGGTCCCACTGACTTGATCTAAAATTCCACCTTGGGATAATAATCACTGTGGGAGTAGGAACGATCACAAGCAATAGTACTACGCACGTCAATATTTCTTCCGGCTGACAAGCACCTGAAATCTAACTTTTCTCTGTTAGATATGGGGCACAACAATTGAGTAAACAAAAATCACATTTCATTTATCACATCAATTATGACTCGCAATCACATCACTTACCACATCACTTACCAAAAAATATAGTCTTATCCTTCAATTATCTTATTTGGTTAAGCTTAGAATCCTTAAATTCTGAAGGTAAATAACATCCGACCAAAATCTCAATCTAATACTGAAACATCAAATAAATTGTCAAGACCTAATCCTGGTTCTCAAAGTCTAATCTCAATCACGGATTATCTTATGCTTAGAAGTCTATGGAATCTCACACCTAAGCTCTAAGTACCATAAGACCGTATTGCTCTGCTACCATTTCCCAATTATCGCACTTTTGTTTTCCTGACCAACAGATAAATACTTTTGACCTCTGAATGTGTGTGTGTGTATGTGTGTGTTGGGGGGGGGGGGGGGGGGCACACTTTTATGTGTATTGCCACTCTTAGCATCAATTTCACTAACATTTTCGTTGTCATTCGCCGCTGATTGCCTCTGGCAACGGTAGTAACATCACAGTTACATTGTCGAGCCTCTTCTTATTCCCCGCCTCTTCCTCATCCCTCCCTCGTACTCATGAACCTACATACACGAGCATAGACATAGGCACACACACGCCCACACATTGTTTCTGTGCGTGTGTATGACCATGGATCAGTGCGTGCATATGCTGTGCGTGAACGAGTATGTGTGTGCTCATGATTGTGGGTCTAAAATGGTGAAAGGAAGGTTGACATCAGTGGTCCGTGGTGGCTAGAGATGGTCGTGTGTGTGTGTCACAGTGGTGGCGCTGTGGTTGTTGGGTGGTGGAGCATATGGTGGTGTTGGCGTTAAAGGGGGCGAACCCATACATGTAAGTGGTCGATGGTCGGGGTTGTTGGGTGGTGGAGGATATGATGAAAATCAGTGTGAGTGTGCACACGCGCGCATGTGTAAAAGAGAGAATGTATGGGCCTATATGGTGGTTGTGGTTGGTGGTCTTGCGGTGGTGCCGTGGTGGTGGGATTTGAAGGGTTCTAATCCACGAGAGAGATGGTTGTGGTAATCTGAGTAAGAGAGAGGAGAGAAAAAATATTGGAGGGTAATTACGACTTTTCAGAAAATTTCAACGCCATCACCATTCGATCTGTCCGGTAACAAACGCAAGTGATATTATGGTTTGATAATTTACTCGATCAAGGAGTTTAGTGGCCCCTTACCTATGCGTAAAAAGAAGTTTCAAATACGGACGTGTCATGTCACTTCATTAACTTAAAAGAATCCTTCGACTTTCAAAGGAATATTTCAATGCTCGCTCCATCGGCCATGTGCTCTCCAGTTTTGAGCCAAAAACTCAATAATAAGTCCACGGTCTTCTCTTCTTTTTGTGCCCAAAAAAGCTTTTGAATACTTAACTAATTAAAAAGGGTTCCTTTCTCAAATAACAAGAAAAGGGACAAGGGTGACGAGAAAGAATTGAAAGCATTCATGTGAGATAAATGTTGGGGGGCATGTGGGAGAGAAGCACGTAGGTAGGGAAGGAGGGGTTTAGGAAGACGTTTGATGTGACCTCTGAGTCAAATTAGAATCGCATTTTGACCAAGCTACCATTATTTGCTCCATGTTTTCTGCAATTACTGGGAAAACCAAAAACAAACAAAACAAAACTTACTTTAAAATAACTGGATGAATGCACCAAGAAAAGAAACCATTTTTGTTTCCAGAAACCGATTACCCCCTCCCTATATAGGTCGTCCACTTGTCATGGTGCATTAGTTTCCTTAAGCCTGCCAAAAATGGTTACCTACTTTTCATGTAGGGCCGGGGAAGTGACAAAGCTTTTCTTGGTTTGGGGGATCAAAAGCCTATTGTTGTACAGTAAACTAAACTTGGATTATAATTAGTATCTTTTCAAATTCAAAGCGATAAATTCTCACGAGATAAATGTTAGACTTATCGCAAAAAGCACGTACAACTACTCACAATAGTAAATTTTACTGCTTTTAGAAACTATTTGGTTTTTTATGGCAAGTCTAATGAACCCGAGTGCGTATCCGTCATTCCCATGTCATAACATATTATGATTCTTATATTTACACTGTGGCAAGTCTAATGAACACTGTGGTGTGGAACAAGCACAAAGCTGGCTGCACCCCGGAATTAAGGGAATGTTGGAATTTTTTGCTTTTGGATCACAATTCACAACAGACCCGACACTGGTAATAGTCTACTCCATCCACTTGGCAAAGAATTTCAAGTCCTGCCAAGTTCCAAGGCATGCATGCATGCATTCACGCACGCTCGCTTTGTAGAAACGGATGGATGTGTATATATATAGGGGTCAAAAACCTACAAAGACTTATTAAGGACTTGATCTTCTATATTGAATTTGCAAGTGTACAGACTTGACATGTAAAGGGATAAGTGAAAGTCATGTTGGGATTTGGATTGCGGAACGGAACTTACTTTTGTCACTCACTGCTCCCTGGACTGGAGTGGCGTCCCTCCATTTTTAGCTTCCGGGTCCGGGTCTCTCGTATATTCAAGCACTCTATGCTTTGTCGTATTCAATAAAATGAAACCCAATTCCTTGCAGCATCCATTCTTTCCTGGTCAATGATTCTCTCTAAGTAATGAAAACTCGCTCTCCCCCATATGCAACCAACCCCACCACATCACATGCTTTAACCCCTAAATTAATACTTACACCAGACTCCATTACTATACACTTCTTTCTTATCTCAGAGGACAATTGGGTGTGCTGTGCGTGTGCGTGTGCGTTGTTACTGGCTACTGCCCAAGAGGAGAAGTCAAACTCTTGCATCTATCTCTGCAAAGCTAAGCTAAACACGAAATGTGGCTCATTGCCATCTCCTCCGATGGATGAACCCTTCTTAAGATTTGACCTTTTTGAATGCATGCATGGGAATGCCTGTAATGGGTTCAACTTGCAATTGATATCTACCCCCCCCCCCCCCCCCTTCTGAAATTTTGATCAGTTACACTACCATGTAGTAGCCATCAGCCATGTATGGATGAGAGATTTTTCCTAATATATGTAACATGACCCCCTAATGTTTCACCTGGTTGGGGTTCCATGTGCAGGCAATAATCTCGTATACTCAATTGCTAGCATGTTATGGGAGGGAGGCTACTGAGACAAAAAAGTCACATTCAATCTAATCCATCGCCATTAACTACTATATAACATATATATTGTATAACAAAAGATGTACTACATTATACTTGGGTCTGTGAATCCAAGTAAAATAACACCACTTTACCAAGCTTTGCTCGTCCATTTCAACAAAAAACATTTGCTCGTTGACTCCGCTATCCCCTTTGGCTTCTGTATTCCTCATTTCCTTATAAGCGCTTAATCCGAAATTATAACAAACTTCAAATGAACCGGTCCATTCAGGTCTTGATTTGTATAACTAAGTCTTGAAGCATGAGCAGCAGTTTTATATGACATCATTATTATATGCTGATACATGAAGTTTGCGTATGGGCTTTTAGCAGCTTCTCATACTCGGTGCAACTGTATTACATTCAACCAGATAACGGGGCAGTCTTGGCATTACAGAAGTTCAACACTACAGCACCCATTGTTTCACTCTCAGTGTTGTTCTCATTCTCATGGTTGAAGGAGTTACAAGAACACAATACAATTTAGAAGACCTACTGCACAGATGGTATGCCGACGAACTGAAAAAGCTGTCCAGTGCAACTTTTAGAGGAATATGCTTGGAATCATTATTTCAAACGTTGTACCCATAGGACAAGCATTTAGGTGGTGCTGAGCACCGGAAGACTCAAGATGACAATTTGTCGACATTATTTGACACTCTGCAATGACATCGGAAACTGGAAGAGGGTGCGGCTCAAGTGCTTCTTCCCTCATCTCGTCTTTCCCTGCCATTACTCTTAAAAACTCCTCTAGTGCTCTACACATCCACTCATAGCGGCAGAGCTTGAATGCATCTTTTGCTAATAGCTGTACGAGGAAACAACAAACTCAAGAGTCAGTGCAACTGCATGGCATGGCTTTCTTACATCAGCAATGGCATTTAAGAGGGAGAAATGGAATAGCCTGCATCAGGCACCTGGAAAAACAAGCAAACCCCATACCTCATGTCCCTAATATTCCTAATTGTGTAAATTCCCTAAAGCTAACCTTGCACACTCACCCATTTTCGGTCACGGTTTCCCTGCTCTGGCCAGACATTAAGCTCCTCAGTCACCTCCAAAGCAAACATGTACCCCTTGCAACCTCCTTCCGTGCTACAAAGGTCTTGTTTGCTCTTGCTTCTGAACTCCCAAACTCCAAGATGATTTCCCTAAGCAAAAGGAGGATCTAACAGTGAGATTTGCATGGATAGAAGTCCCGCACCAAAGGGAAAATCAGTATCCACTATACACATGTTTACTGAAAGATCAATTGAGCAATGCATCCAAAGTTTACATGAATGAGCTCCAGGATAATTGCCAGCATCAACCTCAAGAAATTATCTCAATATGTAACGTTAACATGATGGGAGTTTCAGACATTTGTATATCTCAATATAATGTTGCAGCGACGCAGAGCATGCAATTATCTCTGCAGCAAGTCCAATATATGAAAGCGGTAATGATGAAACGTTTCCTTAATACTGAATGCAAGCTAATGCATTCAACAATTCCCAGCTATTACCGTTAATTTGATTTTCCAATGAAAAGTATATACCATGTACACGAGCGCAGGCGTGGGGTCATACACACTCGCCCATATGCATGGAAATGCTTAAAGCAAAACCTAGTCCAACCCTCCTTTAACCTCTTCCCATTAGCTAAATACTCCTATTTAATTTGCATAAAACAAGACCGATGTTTTATACCCATGGAAATCTATACCACTACAGGATATACTAGTTTGGTAAAATATTTGTGATAGTACAACAAACAAAAATGCAGTGCTTAGACATAATGAGGGATAAAAAGGACAGCTTGCGGGTAAGGTGGCTCCCGCCATTGCGTCAGGGAAGGGTTGATGTATGCAATCTTACCCCCACTACAGCAGAGAAGCTGTTTCCGTCTTTAAAATTGTGACCTCTAGGTCAGAATAGAAACCTTGAGAGTTGATAGTGAGATCACATTGTGAAGAGTTTCAATCATGTAAAGGTGACCAAGGTTTAACAACTTCGAAAAACCAAGGAGATCAATGTCTGTTTTATACAGGTTGAAAATTCAACTTTCAGAAGGTTATTGGGCAGAATACTAGTAAAAAGTTCGTTCCCCCAAAATCCAGTTGGTCAATCCGTCTCCAGCGCTGCTGTAACGGCCCGGCCATGGCCCCAACACGGGATGTTCATTAAAAAGGTCTTTTAAGACTAAATTCTTTCCACAGCCGATGTGGGACCTCCATCCACCCTAGTGAGATCTAATACCATTTGTAACGGCCCGGTCCACGGCGTTGTCTCCTCAAAAGGGCTAGCAAATAGGTGCTTAAGAGTTCATTGACAAGGTCTTACAAGGCCAAATTGTCTCTCTCCCACTTCCGATGTGGGACAAGATCCATCTTAACTTTATACCACACAGAAATGATAAACGTTTTGCAAATCCATCAATAATCCATGCGTACTCTTATGTTCTGTTTCGAAAGCAGTAAAAGTAGACTAAGGGACATTGTACCATCTCCAAGTAGTAATTGATACCTACTTTAATATTTCCCCTCACTCCTGCTTCCTCTAAAGCTTCGCGACATGCAGCTTCTTCAACAGTCTCATCATCTTCCCATCCACCCTGACAATCAGTAAAACAACATGTAATTAACACTGCACCAGTTTCATCCTAGAAAGTGTAAAGAATTTGCATAGCAAGATTAAATTAAAAGGGGTGGGGCAGGGGGTAATGTACCTTGGGAAATACCAAGTCATCACGGTTTGGTGAGGATATCATTAGAACTTCTACTCTACTCTGCAGTTCAATGCTGTTCTCTTCATTGTCGTTTAGCAGCCTGTAAGGTATACAGCTGCAGTATGGCTTTCAAAAGTAAGCAGCATTGAGCATAACTTTGGCTTGTCCAAAGAATTACAATAGCCAACTTAGCGTTGTCCTTGATCTTTTACTCGCCTCTCATGTAGGAGACAGGACAGATAAAAACAAGGTGCTCTTGGGGTGGGGGGGTTGCATAATGAGCTAGACTTATAGGTTAATCCAATTCAAAGTCGTGAGGTAAGCAATCACAGAGGGCCAGTCATCAATTCAAAATACTAGTAGGCTAAGCCGCTAAGATAACAAACCATGTTTAGCACTTTTTAAGTCGAGCTTTGCATCAACTTATCGTGAGATAATCTTAATGTCAAAGTAGTTCCTTCTTCTGATTCTACAAAGCTTTGCCAAAAATGTCAAGCTCTAAATCCTAATCGACTCTATCTTTTAGAATTTTCAGATTACAATTACTAACTCAACAACAAATAAAGACATCATGAATTAGTGCACTGCATGGGTTTATGCATTTAGATTATGCTTGATCACCCACAAAAGTTCTTATCTTGATCTTCAAGAGATGAAGATGATCTCAGCACTTGTATTTTCATCCTAAAACCATCCAGCTAATACCCGCGCCAGGAAATTAAGAATATAAATCCAGTAGCCCAAACAAGATGTCCAAATAAGAACATCCCCGCCGAAACCGATAAACTATTAAATTCCAAAAGGCTTAACCGCAGAAACAAGATGCAGAATTCTGTTAAATGTGACCGGTGATGTTTTAAGTAGTGTATAAACATGGTATATCCAGGATGTTTGAATGGTAATAGAAACCTTTTGTCTACAGCTTTTTTACACGATTATCTATATTTTTTCACACAATCAAGCACACAGCTTACAACAAGCGTCAGTCCCATATGAGATAATACGATTCAATCCAAAACAAGGATAAGTTGGAACTGGAAAAAGAAGGATGAGATAAATGGATTAGTTTTTCGTCTTAAAGATTTTAATACATCTGGACCTTAAGTTAACCAACTGAATTAGTTTGTGACAACACTGAATCTTGAACTTAGTGGGAACAGTGCAATTGTGAGACTCCCTTTTTACATTAATTATTCTAAAATAATGAACGCAAGCCAATTTCTTCCAAAATGATCATCTAAAAGTAAAACCTGGCCCCTCCAGTCAGAAAACGTCACCATGATTAAATAGTTAAGAAGTGTGATAATTTTAATAGTGCAGGAGTTTCCACATAAAGGACAAAATGGATCACGCCAAGCTCCTTTAAATATACAGATAAATACATAAGAATAGATACCCATTTGGGTTCTTATATTGAGGCATCATTGATCGTAATTAATGCTTTCAACACTTAAAAAAAATTATCTTTATCTCTTCCCATTTCAATCACAGCAAAGAAGTCTCTCACTCTTTTGAAAGCACCAAATTATCAAGTCCATACATACTACTTGATTACCGAATTGAGATTTAAAAGCCCAAACAAATTGAGTTAAAGAAGAATTAAGGCAAAGTTGCAGAACCAAGCCCAAACATAACATACCCAGAAACTAGGCGAAGGCTGTTGTCGTAACGCTGCCGGTATCGCCCCGTTCGTGCTACAATAGTCGTTGACATGGTAATCTCCAAATAAATCCTTGAAAAACAAAGTAAAGAAGATGGATTTAATCAAAAAGGGGACGAAAGAAAAACAAGTAGAGTGCACAAACAGACTTTGGGCATAAAGCAAGAATGATGCTAAATATGCAAATAGACTGTAATGCAAGATACGTACCGAGGTAACCTGGATTGCCGCCAAAGTCGTTAAGCTGCACCCAAGAATCTTAGGTTTTGGGTTTATGCAGTCAAGCGAAGTTATGGGCAAGAATTGAACTGAGATGCATAGTGGTACATAGATGAAAGGGGGCTTTTGTTAACGCTTGGTTCCAACAAGCACAGGCGTGGAGGAGGATAGGGCTTGACAGAAACGAGGAAGAGAGATTTCCGCGGGACCAGAGCAACAGCAACCATTTATAACGGCCAAGTTTCAAACCCCCCGTTCTTTTTCATTTTCATTCCCTTATTTTAATCATTTCCGTTATTTTGTTTTTGGGGTTAAACAGCGAATGACCCCCTCTACTTTACACGTTGTGCGATTTACCCCCCTCCACTTCAAATTTAAACACTAAACCCCCCACAGTTACAGAAAATAGGCACCTTAAACGGGTCCGTTATGAATAGCGTAAAATGACCAAAATACCATTATTCTTTATTAACTAATGACCCCTTGTACTATACACGGTGTGCAATTTTTCCCCTCCACTTCAAAATTAATTACTAAACCCCCACACTTACAGAAATTGGGCACCTTAGATGGAAACCATTAAATTTAAATGACAATTTTGCCCATGCCCCTCCCCCTCAACACCTGTCAGACCAATCCCCCACCCCTTTTTGCGCTACCAGATTTGCCGCAAACAAGGGATTGCCGCAATCTGCGTCTCCTCCTCTGGTCAGCCTCGCCACAATCGACGCATTCACTGACCACAACCACCGGGTTTTTTCTTCGACCACCAGGGAGTTACAACAAAAAAAAAAGGAACCACTATCGTCGTTGGTATATCATCGCCAGTGCAACAGCTACCATGATCAGCGTTGCAGTAACCACCACGACCAGCACCACTCCGACCAACTCCCCCAACTTTATACTGTCCGGCTACACATCGTCGCGAGTTGCTTCCTCGTCGTCACTTCCCACCGCCTTGCGTCTACAAGCCAGTGGGACTTCTTCATCGGCCACCAACCGACTGGCGCAATCAACACCGGTAGCAGCAATCCCCATAGACGCACGATATCGGCGTCTGATTGTCGCATATTCGTCCAGATCCGTGCCACCACGATCGACGACCACGTCCCCAAATCACATGTCTAACCTCCGTCATCGTGTCGTCCCAATCCGCAACATCGCGCCAAGCAGCATCCCATGACCACCATGGCAGGCTACACGCCGCTAAGGCTGCATCAGATTCACGATGACATTACCGCCACAGCCGCATGCGAGCAACGTGTGTGTATGTTTACAGTGGGTGCGCGTCTGTGTGTGTTGGGTGTGCGTGAAGTGTGTGTATGTGGGATTAAGTAAAAAGTCTGAGAGGAGAGAAAAAGAAGTTGAAAGACTGGTATTAAACTTAAATAGGGTAAGGATATAAGGGTATTTTGGTCATTTCACGATATTCATAATGGACCAGGCTAAAGTGCCCAATTTTCGTAAGTGTGGGGGGTTTAGTGGTTAAGTTTGAAGTGAGGGGGGGGGGGGGGAATCGCACACCGTAAAAAAATCGTTAGTCAACACGTGTGTTGACCACGCGCTGTTAAATTTAACGGTTTCCGTCTAAGTTGTCCAATTTCTGTAAGTGTGGGGGAGGGGGGGGGGGGGGTTAGTAGTTAATTTTGAAGTGGAGGGGGAAAAATCGCACACCACGTATAGTACAGGGGGTCATTCGCTACTTACCCCTTGTTTTTTAGAGTGGGGCGTCTTTCCCTCCATTTTAGAGTGACATTATGTTCAGTTCTAGCGGCCAAAACCATCAAACTGAAATGCAAAATATGTTATTCATTTCCCTCCTATTTATTAGATTTTCTTGTTCGACATCAGTACAATATCGTTTGGCAAGTTAAGTTCCGAGTAAAGTAAAATTTTACTTGTACTGGAAATTTTTTGAACATAATGACGAAATTTTTTGAAGTTTTGGTGGAAAAAAGAATTGAGGTTTTCCTAGATGATACCAAGTGCTAAGAAATAATTCATTTAACATAAAAAAAAAATCAATTTCATAGTTTCACGATGATCCCGCTACAAAAATGAACTAAGTCACTTCAAACTATTAAGGAGTTATATTCATGTGAGACCGGATAGACTAGGTTAGGTTAGTTTAGTTTTGGAGTGAGACTATCGGTTTCGATTTAGATGGCTTTGCTCTGATAAGAACCCAGTTCTCATAGGTTGCATGACAAATTTGTTAAATTCTAATGTGTACCAATTTATTAGGAATGACATTTGCTGACGCTTTTTAATGTCACCTTTTAATTTTTCACGAAAGATATAGAGGGACTAGTTAAAAAATGAGAGTGCGAAGACCAATTTAATCTAAAACTTATATGCTCTGATTGCTAAAGATTCTTAAGTGTGAATAACAATTAATATCGTAAAGTCAACTAAATCAAAAAGATATTGGTAGTTGGAAGAAAGGGTTTTATTTATTTGTGTTTTCAAGTGAAGGTACATGACAAGTTGAAACCAAATTGTCAAAACTTGTGTGTGCAATACAAATGGCAATGATTTTTTTAAAATGAATTTCTGAACATAAACAAGTAAGATTAATAATTGGCTGCATGTGAGTTGAGCTTCAATTGTTTAATCTTGGTATGTTCGTAGAAACTTGCGTATGTAATCTATATATATATATTCCTCACTCGCGAAAAGGCCTTCGACATTGAACGTATGTTCTATATCTTGTGATCATCGCAGAGACATCTTCAAAACAATGTTGTTTGATGGTGTGTTTCACAGCTACAATAATAAATAAAAAAAATGGAAAAGGCATCCTTTTTCGTAACTTGTATGCCGAATGAAAAGGGCGGACCCAAAAAGTCTAATTGGGGATGCCAAAAAGTCAAAAGAAGAAATTTATGACTAATATAAAAGAATTCACTTTACTATGAGATATGTCAAATGCAAAATAAATTGGTCAATTTGACTATTAATCATACAATTTCACTGTCCACGGTGATTTATTTAACTTGATAATATTAGTCAACAACAAATTATTAATCTTGTATGAAAGAAATTTTGCTCTTACTGTATTTATGAATTACTGATATGATTATTAATTGTACGAGGACGATAGTCGCGTGTAAGTTAACATACTATAAGAATTTAAGAGAATTAACTTTGATTTATTCGTGTTTTGTTTGTAATATGGAGATTTAGAATTTGGAAGAATGAATATGGACAAGGGAACGAGAAAGTCAAAGAATATAACAGCCGGTGACATAAAAAGTAAAAAACACAACAAAATAAAGTTCTAATACATTAATGTTACAAGATAATGACATTTTTCGTAAATATTTTAAACAATTTTAAAAAATTCCCAAAATTTGGGCACCCCCCCCCCCCCCCCCCGGGCATTGTTTAGCCCCTATCAATGAAGCATATAATTCCATAGGAAGCTATAGAAACACCACGAAGACGGGAGGAAAACAAAACTGATTCTTATTCTTACTAGTCTGAAAATTCATGTCAAGCACGGGATGATAAGTGCCAATAGTCATGTGTTTTAGAATTTTTGAATTGCATAATAAAATTATTTTTATGGTTATTTCATCTAAGATTCTCATATTTATTCTAAACGGACCAACTTCCTTTTAACAGATTAAAGTATATAGCTAATTTGTAATCATAAAGAAGAACAAAATTAGAAGTTTATTTAGTAGCTTAAAAAGAAAAAAGACAAGTAGACTGTACAACAAAAAATATTCAGTGAATATATCGAGATCGTTGTTATTACATGCGATTTTTTTATTGTGCTTGCCTAAGTATCTTTTGAAAATAATTTGTACATTTTAACGGGCATATGCCCATATCGTCAATTATATATTAGTTTCGTTTTGATAAAGAATTTTTTTGGTCTATATTGTTTTTGTACCATAGAATTATAAGAGTTAACCAACACGAGTAATTAAATAATGATAAAGTGATACTTTTAGAATCAAATAGAATCTAACAATCCTATATTGATAAAATAGTAAGAACAATACGTTATGAAGAGACAATTATAAAAGTTTTAAACATTACCAATATGACTAAATAAGATAGTTCAAAAGCTCGTAGTAGGCAAATCGTTGAGCAAAATTTAATAAGGTGTTGAACAAGCATGTTAATTAAGTTAGAGTTATCTTTAAATATATTAAGGCTTTCAATCTAAGTTGGAGACTAACTTAATTACAACAGAATTACAGTCTTTCTAGGATATATATGCAATTCTATTTTTTATATATTTAGAATTTTCTTTTCACACAAGAGAGTGTCTTTTGGAGTAAATGAAAGTTAAAGATTTAAGTCATAATATGTTAGTAACTTAGTATACAGTGAAGGTAGCGCTTAGAATGCTTAAGAGTATAGTTACTCAAAAAATCATGAACACCATAAATTTGTTTAAAAGTTTTCCCACGTAAAGTTGGTTGAATTCAACTCACGGTTTATCCACTATATTTAATATAAGTACTTTTGTTAATGTCAGTTCTATTGAAGCCCCTATTTCTACCCCTCACATTTCTGCTCTCACCTTATAATTCGAGAGCCAAGGCAATATGTGAGTGTCAAGTGAGAGGAGTAGACTTTAGCAGCTAAGGGGGAAATAAAATCCTAATTTCTCAAACTTGTCTCCCTAACAAGCCTAGACATCGCCCTTTTATCCTTCAGCTTACATGGCTGTGAGGATGGACGCACAAGCCCTCTCAATGCTCCTTATCATCTTTCTTAATTTCGCTTGCGTCTTCTACTCCCTTTTCCTCGGTGCCCAACCTTTGTCGGTTCCCTCCACTCGCCAACACCTTCGATCTCCACTCCCTCAGATCGGAAGTCCTTCAGCCTCGAGTTTACTCCCTTCCATTCACTACCCTCAGACGTGAGAGGATTTTTCAGATCCGTTGTTGTCTCCAGATCTCTGATCCTGTTGATTAGGTCAGAGACCTTCTATGCGGGTCCGGAATGGTAGGATTATGGCTTGAAGATGCCAAATCTACTAAAATGGAGGAAGCACATTCATTTTCAAGCTGCGAGTCGCTTTAATCCGGCCTTAGGATGACCCTCATCAACCTTCTTTAGCATTGATGATTGCCATTGTGATACTGTAAACTACCACTTCATGCAACCCTTGAATCTGATGCAACGTTGCATCTATTCCATCTCGTCACCATTTGATCTGGGATTTCAAATCTGATGCAACGTTGCATCTTTTATGCTTTCCTCCAAGGCCATGTTGGCCATTGTAATTTTTAGAGCCAAGCATACCATTTTGCTAATTTGAATTATCCAATTGTCCCTTATTTTCTGAATTAATGAAAATTTTATTTCTGCAAAAAAAGAAGTGTGTAACACTACTTTATAGCCACCTATCTAAGATGATGATCCTAATCTCACGCAATATGAACATGTTTGATACATAGACCAAATTCATCAGCCTTCACAGACTCAAACTAATCAACAATTTCTAACTCAAAGGATCGCTACTTAAGCGAAATCTTTTATATCCTATACTCAGTTTCTTGTTAGTGCTAAGGAGATTAAACTTTTTTTTCAGAATTGGATGCAAATTCCAACGTCACAGTTTGAAATAAGGAGTGGGCATATTTGTCACGAAGCCCTTCGGAGCATGGCTGGGATTGTCTGCATATTCTTTGGCTCTTTGGATCCAGTTTTTGCACAAACATCAACAATTTTGAGATTGTTGAAATGGGTTCAATATCATTAGATCACGCATATTGTTATATATGTATCCTGATTCGATGCGTTTTCTCGATCAGATGACAAGGACAAAGAGCATTAGTGCAAAAATCTAAGCACAACAGCGTATAATTTCATTTATATAATTTTGTGATTATTTTGCATCGACAACAAAACCATTAAAAGGCAGGGACATTTATGGTGAAACTATTCAACAATAATAATAATAATAATGACACTTGCATTGAAGTAAAAATTTGTACCGCGTAAGACAGTAAGAATGTTTTTGGATGAAGGATTTCAAAATACCTTGAATTTCAAAATTCATTCATTTTAAAATTCATTAATTTACAAATTTATGGAATTACAAATTTAGTGTTTGGGTGATTTTGTAGAAGCGGGTATTTTATGTATGGATTTATATGTGAAAAATTTGAACCCACATAGTTAGATGGTGTATGGATACAAACTAATGAGAGGGGATTTCTTTTCTTTTATAGAAGAAGATAGCTAAAATTATGGAGACAAAAAAGTGTCATTTTATCAATACATTTGTGGAAAGAATATGCTAAATAACTAGTTTGGACTAATTATTTGTACAGAAAATTTTAGCACCCCAAATCCCCTTTTCAAATCCCTCCTAGAATTTAGTAAATCCATCTCATCATAATCCAAACAAGAGATTTTGTGTCATGTATTTTCAAATCCTCTGAAAAAGTGAAATTTTCGGTTTAATTATCTCGTCCAAACACACTATAAAGAATTAATAGGGAGAAAATCCAGAGAATAAAGGAAAGAAAAGGCGCGGGGCACCGCTTTGCCAAGGTGGTTAACTCTATCCTCACTCCACGCAGTATGTAATCATTTGGAATGAGAAAGTTAAGGCAAGCCATATAATTGAGGAAGAGAAGACTGAAGTATACTTTATCCTCAATCATTTCGTCATGATGCGAAGCTTTGAAAAACAATGCTCTCTCAATGTTAAAAAATTGCCAAGCAAAAATGATAGGGTCGAAGGCTGAAGTAGCAGCTAACTGTGGTTAACTAAATTTTTGGGAAGAAATAATGCCTTGTAAGTAAATTTAAAACTCAAAACAAAGCTTCAACCACACCCTGCCTGGGCTAGCAAATTATATATATATATATATATATATATATATATATATATTATTATTATGCTACTAAGGGTTTAGGAATTTTGATTGGGCATACGGAGGGGCATAAACGAGCCAAATGGCAAAATGAAAATGGCGGATGGATTATTATTTATTATTTATTATTTAGTGGATGATGATGAAAGCCTTGACTCCATGTGTAGGCGTAATATATAATTTTGGGTCGTACTCGTTCACATCACATGAAATGCAGGATGCCTTTACCCAGACACATGATGGGGGCCATATCTCTACCCCCACCCCTTATCACATCACATCGACGGTCGACCTTCCCTCTCCCAATCACATGCTTCAACTTCCAAACCCAAACCCAACACCAACACCTAACTTAGAACATGGGCCATGCGAACCAAATTAGAATTAGAATCAAACAGAAGTGAGGAGTAATAAGATACACGGGGCAGGGCGATGGAGGTGGGGAGAAGGATCTTTCATTTATTTCATAGGACAGGATTCTTCCATTTCAGAAGAGAGCCACAAACAAAACAAAACAAAACAAAACAAAACAAAAGCGATGAGAGAGACTGAGAGGGGTGGGGGTGAGAGCGTTTACTTGGAGTCAACTCATTTTGGAGGGTATTGATTGTAGTAGTACTATTTTGAATCCACATGAACATGAACATGAACACGAACACGAACACGAGGAAGAGCAAGGATAACACTGACCGACAAATACTAATACTAGTAATCATGGATGATGTGGTGTGTGTGGGTACTCAACTCATGTTAGACGACGAGGACACGCACCCCCCAAGTGGGAGCGGAAGTGGAAGTGCCACGCAAGCATGTCACATTGTTCTTTATTACTCAATCCTACTACTAGACACACACACACACAAGCGTTCACACTCGGCTCCTCACCCCAATCTTCATTTTTTTTTTTTCTTTTTTCTTTGAGAACAAAAACTGCAATCTCAAACTAGCACTCTCTTTTTTGTTGCTAAAAAGTCTATATAAAACGACAACTAAAAGTGTCATCCCACTTTATAAAGATTCTATTCACAATTAAAATATCACATAACAAAGCCTTGTGACCTCTCTTCTCGTACAAAAATTGACTTTTTTTTTACTTATTATTGTCTTTTCTTGTCAAAGAGTAACACTTGGTGATTGTTTATTTGAGTTCAATTCATCGTCTACAAGCACTCACTCAAATTTTACTTTTTTGGATTAGAACACTGCTGCAGCCGGCTTCCTTGGTGCATTGGAAGTTTTTAACCATGGAAAGCAGAAAGCCACAAATACAGGTCATCCTCCTATGAATCCACAACTTTAGTGGAGGAGCGTTGGGAGGCCCGCATCGATTCTTCAAAAAGAAAACATGAAGTAGACCACAGTTTCTGGGATAATTCGGTGTTGTACGAAAGTGCAGAAGAACTAATTGTCCTACCTTTTCCTCCAAAGAAGTAAACTCCCGAGATTTCCTGAAATCAACAGAGAAACTATTAAAGCTCAGACATCAGCAAATCTGCTCGCAATCCCCCCTTCTACAAACAAATAAACAAAATTCACTAAAGAACTGCCCGCCCGCACAAGGTTCCTGGGTAAGCTTTCAGACATCATCAGCAGGCATTAATAGAAATTATCAAACTAAGCCGGCATAATCACAACAGAAAATATTAACAGATGGACTGCCAAAAAGAGAACACAAGTCCAGTAGAGTCTATTAGTAATGTAGATGGAAACGACATCCATTCATCTTCTTCATCCCAGATGGATTTTTCTTTGGTCGGATCCTTTTTGACAGGCCTAATACCTTCAACTACTCACACCAAAACTTTCTTTGTATGAATTGGAATGCCCCATTCAAGATAACTATAAGTTTGGAGTGTTCCTATATCTACCCATCGTACCTTAGATATTCAAACATTTTGTTGTTTTGAATTAGTTACTTGACGCTGTGGCGAGAGCGGGAGCAGGGACGGGGGCAGGAGCAAAGGCACCTAGAAGAATCTAAAGTTCGGAGCGGCTTGACTAAATAGATATATAAATATCCTTAATATCTTAAACTTTACCTTGTGTACACGTCTTGAAAATACCACAAGTAACGGTTGCTTGAAATTTTTGTAGACTCATCACATCGTCTACGAGCTAGTCCTAGGAAAGTAATAGAGGTGAAATAGTTCAGTGGGTGCTCTTCGCTCTTCTCGGGACATTAATAGGCACTAATACCGAAATGAGAGATATAGATCTGGCAAAATTTGTGCCTTTTTTTGTGTGGGTGTGTGAGAGAGAGAGAGAGGGGGGGGGGGGGAAGGGAGCGTTGGTTTACCAGCTGTTCTCTCGAGGCGGGTTGACAGTGAATGGGAAAGAAGGCTTTTAAGGACTTGGAGCAAGAGAGAAGACAGGGTAGCAAAAGATTGAGTCGACAAAGGGCTTGGTTTCCAGACAGTCTCGTCTCTATCCGGTAGATGGGATTAAGTCCGGTTATGAGAGAGAAACGTTACCGTATAGGGAGTTTCCTTCAACTAAGACTTTGACTACCTAATGCCTTATCCACCAGCTGGAGGTAAAATGTCTTAGATATATACACCCTATTTCTCAAATTAATGAATGCTACAGCAATCTTCTTCACCATAAACCTAATGCTTTTTGGACAAACACTAGAGATGTCAGGCGACAGATTTGAGTAAAGTACACTCAATACAAAATCAATCCTTGACATATTAATAATTCATCTTTCACGTGAAGCAGAAAATCACAATGATAAACAAGAACTTACAGGAGGAGCAAGGGCCGCATCAAGAACAGAGCAAACCCCGTTTTCAGGCGACTGCAGAAGACCCCCAAGCTTCAAGACAAGAAAAGCAACCTGGGAGAGACATGAAGGAACCTCTCGCATGATATTGGTTTTCACAGCTCCAGGATCCACAGCACTTCATCGTTGGAATGTCCACAAATAAAAAATAAAAAAAAGCAGTTGGCAGAAGAAAATAATTGTCAAAAGGATTGCCTATCAGAAAAGGGATACAATAAAGAATACCATGAAACTACAATTACCATCATTCCATTTATTACAGCGAGTAATTGTGCAACTAAGAGGTTCAACTCATCCTAGGGAAAATAATCAAGGAGACCTGGATACTACTTTTGATTACTCATTCCCTCACCTTCTTCTCACACAAGTCCTAGAAAGAGCCCTCCCTCCAACAATAAGGTAAATCAACACCAGATTCCATAGGTTAACTAATCGTGATGTTCAAGTTGTCTTTGTGACTAAACAACCTTCAGCTCTTTCAGATATTAGAACTAATATGTTTTCGTAGAGTCTAGAAAGTCAAACTAAGCGTACCAGTCCACTGCTTCACAATAGTGGCACACAAGACTAACGAAAGTTCCTGAATGCCAGAATATCAAGGAAGACAAGACTCTCAAAGTAGAAGCTTCCAGCCTCCTAGAAGTTTGAGCCTTTTGATCTTGTTCTTTTCGTCTTTGCTTGGTGCGGAGTGAGGGGAGGGGGGCGGGGTTGGTAATGAAAGGAAAAGGCCTTTTACACGCAAATTAACATACAGAACCGCAGAGCAAAAAACTTGGATGCACTAAGCTATTTAAGCCTCACCACACGTCAAGTCCATGATCTAATATGACCATTTCATCAACCTCACCAAATCTCTTTTTTCTCCTCTCCACCAAACTATACCTCTTAGTTTATCTATTTACCCACCAAAATGGCAAGTAAATACAAGAGGTTGAAGCAACAAGGCTATGTCAAAAATGTATTGAACCATATTATAATTAGCTTTACATCCCATGGGAATACTTCCAGCTAACAACAGAAGCATGTACAGCAGTGATCCATCACAAGTGACAACCTTTTCGAGTACGGACTTGTAGATCATTGCAACAAAGAAATTTAAAGGAGCAACTACTGTCAGGATATGCACCAACGAAGACGATACACATACATAATGGAGACGGAATTTCCCACTAGCGCAAATTGTCGATGAAGCTCATATGACAAGAGTAATAAGCATACTGCCAATAGAAGACGGAATTAGTGAGCTGGAAATGAGTCGATAAATTAACAAATGTTGGCATGAGACAAGTGGCTTACATTTTGAATACTCGTAGACATGAGCACCAGGATAACGTTTCAATTTTGAAAAACGAACGCCAGAAACAGTTTCCTTGTCAACCTGTACTCCAGATGCTAGCAAGAAAAGAAATTAAACATTAGTGCTCATATACAGCACCCCTAAAAGTATAGCAATACACTTTTGCACTACTCCAAATCATTTCATTTCCACATCAAGGTAATGGAGTAAGTGATGTATATTTGGTTGGGATGGGGACACCACATATTATTAGACAGGAATCTCAGGACACTGACACGTGTCAAAGTAACAGCTCACCATGTGATAAACATTTTTTGCAGCAGCGGACACTAGAACCCCTGTCAGTGCTAAGGCTAGGTAGTGTGGAGGAACAGAAGGGTCAAACTAGTTGAACAACAAGGATCCATTGGTGCACTGTATCAGATTAACAGTGGACCAAAGCAATATTGCCATATTGAAGCATCATGGAAGTTAGGCAGGAAACGAAATGAATCCACCAATAAGTGCCATACATGTACTTCACAGGAGATATTCTCAGAAACAGTCTCACCATTACGATGCGTAAAGGATGTGATGTTCACAATCCGGGAAGGGATGGGGCTACTTTCCAGAAGTGGCAGTAGAACTTTGATGAGAGAAAAGGCGCCAATGTAATTAGTTGCCATCACCCTGGATTACATAGGAATCATCATCAGAAAGCCATCCTGGAGAGTAAAAGACCGCCAGCATTAACACGTTTAACGTACATCAATGAACACATAAATGTAACAAAAACATATTCGTCCTAGTGCATAGACACAGAGAAAACCAAGTATGCAAGACTGTGGCAGTGAGTCAGTGAATAAGGTTTCTATTTACAAAAATCAGTATTTGGTTGCACTGAGCTATTTTTAGTTGCGAAAACAGCAACAATTATCATCATCATCTAAGCCTTTGTCCCAAACTAGTTCCATTTCCCCCTATCAGATCAAATGTTCTTTGATAAATTCCTAGCAATCAAGTATTCTCTCACTACTTCTCCCCAAAGTATCCTCGGTCTACACCTACCTATTCTTACCCCATCAACTTGGCACAAATTACTCTTGTTACAGGGACATCTACAGGCCTACGTAAGATGTGACAAACTAAGAAGCACGGATTCCGGTGCGGGTGTGGATGCGATACTGGTGCGGATACGTGGATACGTCATTTTTTTCAAAAATAGGATAGGGGTGCGGGGGGATACGGCAAATATTTATTAATATATATTATTTATATGTAACAAAAATAATGCTATTTTGGACAAACAATAAGGTATTTTGTTAATTTGGTGGGCTACTTTAGAAATATTGAAAGTGCATAGCAAAATATGACAAAGTTTGTAGAAGTTCCGTTATTTTTTAAAAATAGTGGGGCTATTTTAAAAGATTGTCAATAAAGTTGGGAGTTAAACATATAAACAGAAACTTTCATAGAAACCCTAGCTTATAAGTTATAACACAGCCGTCACCCAAAACAGACAACATCGACAGAGCTCTGCAAGGAGGGGCGCCATCGCTGCTGCTGCCGTACACCGCTGGTCGCCTCTCGCCGGAAGACCCTCGCTGCTCCGGCGGAGGTTGTTTCTTCTCTTTTTTGTTCTCCTTGTTCTCTTTCTTCTTCTTCTTCTTCTACTCCGCCAAAAAACCCTGGGTACATGTCCGAGCTGCACCCAATATCCAGAAAATAAATTGAAAAAAAAAATAGTTTTGGACATGCACCCGATGCGCACCTGGTGCTGGTGCTTCCCTCAGACTGCCGCACCGGTGCTTCATAGGTGACAAACCATCTCAAAGCAATGCTCCCTCATCTTTTCCTCAATTGGCGCCGCCTCACCCTCTGCTGCAAATATCATCTCTCTTATTGTATCCCTCCTTGTGTGGCTGTACATCCACCCAAGGATTCACATTGCGGCTACACTCACTTATTTGTTGATATTTCTTAGTTGCCCAACCTTCTGAACCGTACAACATTGCTAACCTCACCGCAGTCCTATAGAATTTTCCTTTCAACTTAATAGAAATCTTATGATCACACCACAAACCAGACGCAACATGCTCTGCAGCCAATACTTTTATCCTATGAGCAACATCCTTGTTAATCTCATCAAAACTTACCCTGGGTGAAGTCCAATAGTAATTGGGAACTCACTAGTCATTTCATCAGTAGTTCTCACATTAGTAGTTGTTGTGTCATGCGTATCCTTAATCACATCAACATACTTGCACTAGGAGTCGATGTGTCATACATATCCTTAATCACATCAACATACTTGGTAGGCACTCCTTTCCTTTTTAGAGCCCTCCATATGACTTTCCTTGGAACCTTATCAACTGCTTTTTCCAGATCTATAAAGACCATGTGAAGAACCTTTCTCTTCTCCCTAAATTTCACAATCAATCGCCTAATAAATAAAATAGTTTCCACAGTAGACCTCCCAAGTGCGTAACCAAATTGATTCTAGATATTTTAATTTCCCTTCTCAGTCGAGGTTCAATCACCCTCTCCCAAAGCTTCATAGTGTGCCTTATCAAAGTGCTTTTCCTCTGCTCCTGGGGCATTTTTCTTTTAAAATTTAGCATCCTATTAAACAAGATCAACCAATCAATGCCTGTACCACCCAAGCTTCTCCAAACCTAAAAGGAATATTTGACCTAATAGCCATTCCTATTTCATCATTTTCAAAGCTTCCTTCACTTCAGTTTCCATGAACAAACCTCCGGTCAAATTCTCCAAAATTACCTTCTCTTCTCTGTTAAACAGTTTATCAAAGTAACATATACGTCTCTCTCTAACCAACAATCTTCTTTCAGTACCTTTGATTCTCATCCTTGATGCACTTTATATGATTCAAGTTTCTGCTTCTCCTTTCTCTTACCTTAGCTAGCTTGTAGATTCCTTTTCACCCTTTTTTGTACCTAGCCATTGATATAGAATTTCATAACCCTGACCTCTGGCCTCTCTGACTAACTTCTTTGTTTCCTTTCCGGCCACCTTATACTTCTCAACGTGGTCCTCACTCCCGCACTTGCACAATCCTTAATAGCATTTCCCTCCCTTAATTGCCTTTTGGACCTCCTCAATCCCCAACTCTCCTAACACAAGTAAAAATTTTAATCCATTTCCACTGCCCTTTAATCAAAGCATCCTTAAAAGTGCTTAATCTTTCCGATTTCGAATTCCACCTAGTTCGCAGATGTTTCTCACTTTTCACCTTCCTATTCCAGCTGTTAATATATATGTCCAGCACCACCAACCTATGTTGTGTAGCAAGAAACTTCCCAGGATTGACCTTACTATCTTTACACAGTGCTCAGTCCTCTCTTAGTGAGGAAGATATCTATCCTACAATGAGACCCACAACTAAAACTAATTAAGCGGCTCATCAAATTAAAGGCCATTGCAAATCTAGGATGTCCTCTCCTGAATCATTCCTATCTGCAAAACCAAACCTCCATTATGCTGTCAAGCCTCCCCTAGCTCTTCTGACATCCATCCAAATCTCCTATTAACAACTTCTTCTCCCCGTGGGGTATTCATTGTACAATTCTATTAATCTCCTCTAAAAAATCCTTCTTGATAGAGTCTGCTACTCCTACTTAAGGGGTGTACGCTTTAATTATATTAATAGTCTCCTCCCTTATTACTAATTTAATTAATATAATTCTATCACCTTTCCTCTCAACATTTACAACCTCATTTCTTAGGCTCTTATCTTACTATAATTCCTATTCCTAACCTTGCCAGTGTACCACAACATAACTTGTTCCTTCTATCTCCATAGACTTTACTCCTAAATGACTAAGTCTATGATTCTGAAATAACTTCTTTGCCGGCATTCCCGTGGTACAAAAACCCTTGCTCTCTTGTCATTGCATTCAGGGGCCAACACGATGTCTCCTCGGCTATTTTTCGTAACACTCGGAGGCAGGTGCACTGCATCGCTTAACAGGAATGCTCTAGTAGTTACACGTAATTTCTGTGGATGTTCACGGAATGTGACTATCGTAACCCTCCTCTATCAGGGCTTGTGCCCATGTCTATATGTGCACATGCCATAGCAAGTAATGTCATTTCGCCATCACTTAGAAGCTGACCCATAAAACAAATGACAAGCATGGTGCAAATTATTACTGGTCATAGCCTTCAGCAGTAAGTCTACATGATGTTGCCAGTATTCCAGCATTATTAATCAAAAGTTGGACGGAAGAATGCAAATTTGAATCCAAAAGCCACTGCTGAAGAGAGCCTTTGAACTTCAGTATCGACTCAAAAGATGCCAAGTCAACCTGAAAAGCTTTGAGATGCGCACCACTGTTTCGTCTTCTTATATCAGATATAACCTGTCACACAACCAAAAAAAACTAATGAAAGCATAGGAGAGGATGGACATAAATAAGAAACTGTTGGCACACACCTTTGAGAGCAGATGAGGCGATCTTCCAGCTGCAGACAAGAAAGGGCATTTTAGTATACATCTCAGCATCTTCACCTCAAAGAGGTGTACACGGAGAAGGAAGGGGAGCGAGGGGGGGGGGGGGGGGATGATGTTTGTTATCTCTGATACTAGTAAAGGAAACGATTACAGCTCATGAACAAAATGCTCCTAGCATGATGAAACATTATCAGTGCTGATTGCATCATCAAGCAGGGATCAATCGTGCTAGGTTTGAGTATTTCAGTGTCACGAACCATAATCCCATCAAAACTTTCACACACAAAAAAAAAAAACCTTATCAAATCTTGTTGTTAATTGGATTTCACTTGAAAGTGTACGTTCCATCGGCTGTGCTCAAGATAAAAGTTCTGCAGAAATGTATCACCGTGCTATTAAGTGTATAGATATAAGTTTTCTTCTATCGAAGAAGTTGAATAGATTAGTGCAGTGCGCCTTTCATGTGAATGTGCACCCACGTGCACAAGCCCAAACGACAGGTAATCATAAAATGAATACGATAATGGTGAACAAATACCACGAAGTAAGTATGTGATTGAACTCATTCATCGAAAAAGAGGGACAGCGAAATCACCAAGAACGATGTGGAAGCCTTCCCGTGAAAGAGCATAGGCTGCAGCAGCACCCAAACCCGATGTTGCCTGCAATTGAGAAACAGATGAAAACCCACGCGCTTAAAATTGTGATTAGAAGGAAACAAAGTGGCGGGGGGTTACTTACGCCGGTAATGATACAGAGGGGCCTCGTGATGACAGGAGAGTTTGGTCGAGTAGATGAGAAGGAAGAAGAAGGAGCATATGATTGAGGTTTAGGGGTGAAGAATAAGTGCCAATAGGAGACCACAAGAGACATAGTCCAAAGGACGGCCATCCTCCAGAACTCCGCTGTGCAAGCAAATTGGATTGCCGCCTTTAACCCCATTTCCGCCATCTTTTTGGAAATATAGAGTCACACCCCCTCTTCTAAACCACCAAACCACGAAATAGAATAGAAGTCTAGAAGCTCATCCCTCCGCCATCACCAAGATTACATGCTCTCAATCACCAAACCACGAAATACATACATTCACCATGGAAGCAGAGACTGAAAATTGGCACGGAGAAGAAGGTTATTGGAGGAAGAAGAAACCGAGTTCTAGGGCTGGGCTGGGCTTACTAATTGTAGTGCGGCTGTGGCTGGCCCGTTTACTTCAGAAATAAATTTGGGCTGATTCATATCGATATCGAAATCGACTGACTGTCTGACTCTGACTTGATGGACAATTTAAAAAGTAAGTTCGGAATATCCCGATCCGGATTCTAATTTCTAAGCCCAATTCTTAACAAAGGCTTAAGTTACAATACTGCCCTTGGTTCATTCTGATTCCATTAAACTAGCTAGAAAATCGAACCTGAGCTCCTCCGCACTCGATGCAAATTCCGCCACCAGCGTCGACCAGATCCCCCCATTCCGCCACCTATCTAACGGCGACCCTCACCATTCGTCAAGATCACGGCCACCTGCTCCTTTCCCTGTACTGTACGCACCTCAACAAGTTAGTGGTTATCAAGCGTATGATTTTGTTGCAGCACCAGATCGTCCAACTTCCTATTGGTATGTCCCGAACTCGATCCATTCTTTAACCACCCGTGACGTGACATCGGTCTGACAAACTGTAATCAGCATTCTCAATCTCTGGTTTTCTTTCGATGTGTGTGGAGCAATTAGTGCCATGGTTTGGTTTATATGTGTGTGCAACAACTGCAGGTCGGGGAGGGGAGACGTGTTGATGGGGTGGTCTTTATGCGGGTCGTGGTGATCCAAGGATGTCGGGAAATATATCAGCGGAATGGGGCCAGCTTGAGAATGACCTGGCTGCCGCGGTGGCTGGTCGTGAGGTCTATGCTAATGGGCTTTGCATCAACACTAACATTGTCGAAGCTAAGCTCGACGAGGGCAATATCGAAGAGGCTGAGTCTGCATTGCGTGATGGTTTATCACTCAATTTCGAGGTACTTACTTGTAATCGTTTCCTTATTTGATACTCCTTGATTCTTTATATTTCTTTCCAAACTCATGAGCACAACCAAAACTACTATAAACAACCTCCAGATATCCAGGGCCAAGCTAAATAATCAGGCTCCAACCTGTACAATCAGATTCAAGCACATTGTGAAAATCTACTACCTACTTTACGATGAACCGTAGTAAAGAAACTATTATAGCATCTGCAAACCACCTTTCAGAATGAACTAGATGCCAACTTAAATCTGCTAGTCGAGAGCATAACTCTCTGCATGCGATGGCAGAAGTATGGACGGATAACTAATAGAGCTAGCTGTTAAAAGCCAGATTAGAAAAGAAAAGCTGCTGTGCCAGTAGATCCATATCGCTTCCATGCATCAAGCAAAGTATGAGTATAAACCAGGATAGGGAAGCTGCAAGAGGATTTGGAGACACTACTACATCATTCATGGTTGTCTGTCAAAGTATTTGAATGCTAGCAAGTTCTTGCTTTAGAGATAAAATCTGGTATCCCGGCCAATGCGGGACAAGATCAATATCTCTGAATGCAAAAGGTATCAATATGTCTAAAGTTGAGATGGTAGGATCCGCTTTCATTCGTTGTTTGATTGGGCCTATAAGCCCTAAACTAAGGCCACCTTGAGGAGATCAAAAGGTTTTTGTCTCTTAAGATCAAGTAACTATTAAACTGGATATAAAAGACACCTTTTCCCCTATGCGTGCGTTTGTGTTTTGGTGTATGAGTGTAGAGGTGCTGATGCAGCACAAGCAACAACTATGCTTCAACAACATACGTAGACGTCACTTCAAAATTTCACAACACATGCAGAGATAACTGACTCAAATTGGAGCCCAAATGGAATTACATTCCAACCCCTGACCCAAAATGATGTATAAACACTCAGCATCAATGTCCAGGATCCCTTGACCTTCGAGTTTTGGATAATTTCAGAAATTAAGAATTTCATCGTGGAATACCATTTACTTCTTGCTGGTACATAGTTTGCATCAAGTGTCTAGGCTTTGTTTTTTTTCTTCGACTTCGTCAATAACAAAATTTCTTTCTGCCATCCCTGCTGATTTCACTTTAGGTATGTTTCACATGTGGTGCTTTGTACTTTAATTAAAGTCAATTTATAGGAAGCACGAGCTCTTCTTGGAAGGTTGGAATATCAAAGGGGAAATGTGGAAGCTGCTCTTCGCGTTTTTGATGGTATTGATCTTCAAGCTGCTATACTGAGGATGCAACCTTCTCTTGCTGAGAAACCGCCTTCTAAGAAGGGTCGATCTCGGACGGAGTCATTACATGCAGTCTCACAGCATGCTGCTAGCCTGGTGCTTGAGGCCATATACTTGAAAGCCAGGTCTCTTCAAAAGCTCGGGAAAGTAACTGGTATAAGTTCATTACCAGAGTTAATTATATGTTTTTGGCAGTTTGTGTGGTAAATTTTCAAACTTTTGTTTTTGTCATGTTTGCAGAGGCTGCTCATGAGTGTAAAAGTGTGCTTGATGCAGTAGAGAAGATATTCTATCATGGCATACCCGATGTGTTGGTAGATTATAAATTGCAAGATACAGTTAGCCGTGCTGTTGAGCTCCTTCCAGAGCTATGGAAGCAGGCTGGTTGCTATCCCGAAGCAATGTCTGCTTATCGACGCGCTCTCCTGAGTCAATGGAACCTTGACAATGACTGCTGTGCAAGGATTCAGAAAGGTTTTGCTGTGTTTTTGCTGTACAGTGGAGTGGAGGTCAGCCCACCCAGTTTAGCTGTTCAAATTGATGGTTCATATGTACCTAGAAACAATCTGGAAGAAGCAATTTTACTTTTCATGATACTTATGAGAAAATTTTACCTTGGTAAGACTCAATGGGATCCTTCAGTTATAGAGCACCTCACGTTTGCTCTATCTCTATGCAGCCAAACCTCTGTTTTAGCAAAGCAACTTGAAGAGGTCATGCCTGGATTTTTTCAACGTGTTGAACGATGGAAATCATTGGCACTTGGTTACAGTGGAGCCGGACAGGAAATAACTGCCTTGGTTCTACTACGGAAGTCTCTACACAAGCACGAAAAGCCAGATGACCTAATGTCATTGCTGTTGGCTGCCAAAATTTGTAGTGAGGATAGCCTTCTTGCAGCTGAGGGAGTGGGATATGCACAGAGGGCAATTATTAACGCTCAGGGAGTACATAAACATTTGAAGGGTGTTGGTCTCCGCATGTTAGGTCTTTGTTTGGGAAAGCAAGCCAAAGTTTCTTCTTCAGACTTCGAGAGGTCGCGCCTTCAGTCTGAAGCACTGAAATCATTGGATGCAGCAGTTGCTCTGGAGCATGATAACTCAGATCTGATCTTTGATTTAGGGGTTCAATATGCAGAGCATCGGAATTTGAATGCAGCTTTGCGCTATGCCAGGCGGTATATTGATACAACAGGAGGCTCTGTACTTAAAGGTTGGAGATTGCTTGCTCTGGTATTATCTGCTCAGCAAAGATATTCAGAGGCCCAAGTGGTGACTGATGCTGCTTTAGACGAGACTGCAAAATGGGAACAAGGTCCACTGCTCAGGATGAAAGCAAAGCTGAAGACTTCCCAGTCACTTCACACGGAGGCTATCGAAACATACCGTTACCTCCTTGCATTGGTTCAAGCGCAGAGGAAATCTTATGGACCTCTTCGAAGCACACCTCTGGTTAGGATTTTGTAACCTTATTTTACAGCAACTGAGATATTGTAGAGGAATACTTCTTCAATCTCATCATTTCAAAAATATTGCTATTGGATTCATCTTTAGCTTTCTGTTTTCATGACAGACAGAGGATGATAAAGTAAATGAATATGAGGTTTGGCATGGTCTTGCAAATTTATACTCCAGCCTATCGCATTGGAATGATGCGGAGATATGCTTGGGAAAAGCTAGAGCGCTCATAGAGTACTCGGCGGAAACATTGCATGTAGAAGGCAAGATCTAAAACTTTTTATTACTTTGTGAAACCAAATGAAGCTTGGGTTTGGTTGTGTAAATTGTTTTATCCTATTTTCTTGATAAGTACCGATTTTCTATTATCTGATTGTTACCCACTTTTTACTTTCTCAAAACATAACATATATAGATCTGATCTTTTGGTTTTTGAAACAGTCCGCACCCTAAATCGATCTAGTTGACCTTAGAGATGGTCATTAAGTATGGTTCTAAAGAGATTATGATCTGAAGTCCTTTTTAACTTGTAAAGATGGCCTATGTAGTGCATTTTAAGTTTTAAGGTCCTTTCTCTTGGTCCTACAGATGGCCGTTACTATGTTTCATGTGCAATAGAAGTTGGGGATCGGTAGATCAGGTTTCTAAACATTTTACAGAGGTACAGGAGCAGGAGGGCGTCGCTGGCAATTTTTTATTATTGCGAGATGTATAGTTACTATTCCTGACTGCCACTTGACACAGCTGATGTCTTCATGGTAAGTGTTGATTGGTTGTAAATGACCATCGACTAATGAAGTATTTTCTTGCCACATTCTGAGACAAGAACATTAATTACTTACAAGTTCCATATTAGGCTATCCGTTTAATGGGGGCTATAATACAGTCTCCACAGCAACACTCATAAAGCTTACTTTCTCTAAAGAAACTTCACCACTATGCAAGCAGGGGCTGTGATTGTGATGATTATGGTGGTCAGACCTTGGTTGCACAGAGGGTATGCTGGAGTGAACCGGGTGCAAGGTTAAGAGGCAGGAGCATTACTAGTGTAGAAGGTTTATGGTAGGAGCGTTTACGAGGTTAGGTGCGAGAATCTGGAGCGGGAGCAATAGGAGAATCCACATGTAAGGTCTGAACCCTTCATTTGGAAATGAGATCAAGGCTTCATTGTGGCATATTAATGCTTCTTCATCCTGCCTCCCTGCAAAAGTGAGGTCTGGGTTATTTCTTTGGGCAATGTTGCAGTGCACTTGATCGCACATACAAACAAGTTATTTCAATTGTCCCATGACAACAATGCCCTCAAGTCCTTTTCAAGCATTTCATAGCTTTTAATGTTTGCCAACTAATAAATGATCCAACGATTCTTTTCAAAGGCGGGAAGACCTAGCAGCTGAATTCCCGTTCAAACATGCAAACGGGTTTTCTCTAGCAATGCCTTTTTCTTCATTGGACTCTGCACACCAAGTGTATAAAGGTGCAGTAAGTACAAATAAAAACTGGCAGTCATTGATTAAGATACACCCTACAGGCCCACTTCTGCTTAGAGAACAGGTTAGCGTTTCCTTTTCTCCAGGGGTAGCTGAGGGAGATTACATTGTATATGCACGACTGGGGTTGGCTTCTGTCATGCCCATACCTCCCTCCCTCCATCAGACTCCCTGCAGTGTCTGTTTGGGTGGCGCTTGACTGGTTATTAACCTATTTGTTCATCTTATAGGAGAAGATTTTTTCGGGTCTTTTGGTTTTTGATGCTGCATTAGAAAGTTCAAAGCCTACAATTTACACTTTGTTTTTTATTAAAATATTAAATCAGAAATTAGGTAGGGACGATAGGTTACATATCCATGAGCCTGCAAGAGCCTTTTTATGTCTGAATGGAATCATTATAAATAGCTGTATGACTGTACGTCAACATAACAAACGTAAGCCTGCAAGAGTTAATTGTATGTGAAGTTGAAAGTACAACTTCAATTAAGAAAAATGGGGATGAAAGATACCATGGATTGTAAAATTGCCTTAGTGAATGGTGTATAAGGGAGAACCAAGTTGGTCCCTTGATTGCAGTTACTTGATATACGATGCTCATCCTTGGTTCAAATTAAAATCCACAGGTTCCTTGTAAATAAAGTTTCAGAAAAGTGGTATTCGAACTAAACTATGTAATTTTAGCAGGTGTAATGTGTCAGAGACGCGGACAAGTCAGTGAAGCTTTGGCTGCTTATGTTAATGCTCTTCTGTTAGAACCTAGTTACGTGCCTTGCAAGATCTTGATTGGTGCTGTGTTGTCTAAGATGGGCTCAAAGATGTTGCCAGTTGCAAGAACCTTACTCTCAGATGCTCTAAGGATTGAACCTACTAACCGTATGGCTTGGTATCACTTGGCACTGGTTCACAGGGATGACGGACGAATAGCCGATGCTGCAGATTGCTTCCAGGCGGCCTCCATGCTTGAAGAATCCGATCCTATTGAGAGCTTCAGCTCCATTATATGACTCATCCAATCAGTCAGAAGCTGATACCACTAGTCGGAAGGTTCAACTTCTCATTCTTTTATTCTTTTATCTTTTTTAAGCTGTTTGTATACATTTGGAATAGCTGTAATTTTTAGAGACGACACTTGAAGAGGATTCTGGGGATGTGCTCCATTTGATAATTTAATTTTTATGTTGCGCCCTCTTCTATTGATCCTTCATCATCATGAAAATCAAAATGGAAAACAGACAAGGCAATCCGAGTAAATGAATTCCTTCCCTCCCGGCATCTGTATAAAGCTGATTCAACACTGGTACGTGCCCCTAACCATTCTTATGTTCTCCTCTTTTTCGTTGTTCTTCCGTTAGAATGTTGTGATTTGACTGAGTGAGCCGTAAATAGATTGTCCAATTCATTTGCTTTTTGGTGTATGGTATGTTATTGCTGAACATTTGTATGGTAGTTGCAAATGTCCCGTACTCCTACCTGCTGGCTTGTTGCAATATCCAGTGGAAACTAGTATAAACAGGTAATAGTTGCTTTCTCTTGTGCATCAGCCCAATTGTAGCATGGAATGTGTTAGATTGGATGCTTTCTATAGCTCCTTAAGAATTTTATATAAGAGTTGTACGATTCTGCCTAGTCAGTACATTTTCTTTGGCAAAATCTCCTTTGTTTTGGCAGCAAGGTGAATCTGATTTAGACATTCAAGCCACAAATGAAGCTACATGGCTTTTAAAATCTATCCCCTTAACCCGCCCGGTCAATTGTCAGGGATGCCACCTGCTCCCCTGTCAAAACCTTGGCACTTTTCTTGTAGGAATTGAAAAATCAAGTGCTCCCCTAAGTAGTTTGGAAAGAAGACTTGGATGATGTTGATCATAGAGAATCAAGCAGTTAAGGTGAACATTGGTGAAGGAAATCGGACTTGGTGTCTGAGAATAAGTAAAGAGCTGCTCTTAAACAGTAAAACTCCAACCCGCCACACTCCTTTTACCTACCTACCCGCCTACCCCCATGTTAATGCTGTTCACGTGCACTGATCAAGACCTCCTAGTAGATAGATTCGTAGTTAGCAGAAACCTAGGAAAAGCTCATCTTTACCATGATAACGTAGAGACCTTATTCAATGATCGCCTTGTTTTGGGCTTTCAATCCTCCAGATCTCTAGATCTTTGGTTATCCCCAAACATACGGCGGCATGAAATTTCGATTTATAAGATCAGCATGAAGAAGTCTAAACCCTAAATGTAGGGTTTATTTTGATTTCACTAGTACTTTTTTTTTGGTTAATAGGAGAATTGCATAGAAAGATTAAAAAGGTATCGCCATACAGATAGATTACAAACAGAAGACATTTATAGCTGCCTGTAAAAACAGTGTACTACACATATCTATGATTTCACTAGTACTTGAGTTGCATTTGGATCCAAATTGACAAAATGGCATGTGAAGTCTGGACAAACTTATGGTGACTTCATCTCGGGCACGAACGTGGGTCTCCAAGTTGGAGAGAGGCGGAGGAGTTTTATTAAAGAGGGCATCTTTACAATTGTGTGCGCCCCCCAGACAAGTGGAGCATACATGTGGTGCACACCACACCGCTTTTGAATTACTTACTACAAGGCAAGCTCGTCACCTCTCTCCCCCATCTACTCCACCATTACCAGCGTGCCAAGACACCAGTGCCGTGCCTGCACCATCAATGCTGACTGCCATGTCACAATTACAACGACACCACCATCACTGGCTATCTTTTCGTCGGAGATTACAGATCTGACCGAAGCTGCATGTCCTGATCCTACATTCACAATTAATTTATTTTGCTACCAAACCCATCACTGGCTATTTCATGCCATCACCTTTCCATCCATCCATCTAATCTTCTTTCAAGCGAGAGAATCACAATTGCACCCAAAATTTAATTGCAGTGTGTACATTTGAGGCCGTGGATTTTACATAACCGCTCTTTAATTTATTATTATTGTTATTATACACGCGACTTGTTGCTGATGTTTAGTGGGCCAGCAAGCTGCATCGCTGTAGTGTAGACGGAGATTTGTTGTTTGGGCAATCAATGCCCCAGATTCTGACATAGAAAGCGTCTCTTGAATCTTGATGGAAAGGCGAATCAATTATGTTCCTTGTTTTTGGGTGTTGTTCAACTGTCACGCGAGAGCTGCAATTAATTAGCCACTTGTGCACCGACTGGGATCAAGTTCCAGAAACAAGGCCAATTCAGTACTAATATACCGGGTTTGATATCACGACCCTTGGAATCAGATATTGGCCGCTACAGCAACTACGTGGACAATCAAGCTTTGGTCGCTTCCTCGGCTCTTTCTCGCTACAAAAATGCAAATTTACATGATTTAAACCTTAGATTTATGGTTCCAGGGGTAACAAATTGGACATATGGTCTCGAACCTTGGTGGTTTTCATTTTCAGAATTTGCCTCTGCCTTCATAGAACTCTGCATAACTCGTAAAATTTTGTAACAATGTGATGTCCATGTAGATAAACTTTCTCGGATGTGCTTATCGTTTAGTATGCTAAATGGTTGTACTTTTTGTGGGCCTTGAGCTGTGTGCAAATAGAGGGAGAATCCACTATTTATTTTGGACATCATTACATGATTTTAATCGATGAAAGTATCTAATTATTCCCAACCTATTCTGGTCGTACCCAAAGGCCCACTGGGGTCCTACTTTGCATGACACATCCGCACAAGCAACAGTCATTTTCAACGCTCACAACCGGTCAAAGCATGCACGCTCAAGTCACGTGCACTTCTCACTTTTGTTACGTTACTTCGTCACCAAGAAATTCATCCTTGCGCGACTGCTCATCATGCTCCAACCATCGCACATTGCCCGTCACCTGTCGGCGCACCTTGGGGCTTGCCGAAGGAGCTTGGCCTTGGCCTCCCCCTTGGGGTCGGCCTCGGCCTCCCCTTGAGTTTGGCCTTGGCCTTCCCCCAAGGGTTGGCCTTTGGCTTCCATACTTAGCATTTTCACTTCTCTTCAAGGGACCATACACAACTCCGCGACCCCGTCGCCGGCGTCCGGGCGTCGCACTTTAACACTCCGCCGCGCCCGTGCGCCGTGCGGCTGATACAGCCGTGCCCCCAGGCTCTCTGTCACTACCATGCCCCCGGGCATCGCACTCATTCACCACACCATGCGCACCTTGCCTTGGTCGTGGAACATGCTTCGACTTCGACACACTCTCTGGAGTGTGCAACATCCTGCGGGGATAGGCGACTCCTCCGGGACACTATCTCCGCCAGGGCGCTCTTCAACTCCCCTTCCGCCAGGTAGACGGTTCCTCCGGGATGCTACCTCGGCCAGTTCCTCCGGGATGCTACCTTGACGCGCTCCGAGTGCTCCGGCACAAGGACTCACCCGCGGGGATAGGCGACTCATCCAGGACACTATCTCCGCCAGGGAGTTCTTCAACTCCCCTTCCGCCTGGTAGACGGCTCCTCCGGGATGTTACCTCGGCCAGTCGGGTAGACGGCTCCTCCGGGATGCTACCTTGACTCGCTCCAAGTGCTCCGGCACAAGGACTCACCCACGGGGATAGGCGACTCCTCCGGGACACTATCTCTGCCAGTGAGCTCCAAGTGCTCCGGCACAAAGACTCCCTTTCTGCCAGGTAGACGGCTCCTCTGGGATGCTACCTTGGCCGGCCAGGTAGACGGCTGATCCGGGATGCTACCTCGGCCTGCGAAATAGGCGACTCCTCCGGGACACTATCTCCGTCAGGGTGCCTGCGTGACTGGCCTACGTGCTCTGGCACTGGGGACTTGTGTCGGCACCCCTAGGGACTATGACCGCCGGGTCACTCCGAGACGGGAGCAGGTCTTCGGAGGGCATTGCGCCTAGTTCACCTGGCAGTTGGGCGTCGGGTCTTCCCCACCGCTGTCAGGCCTGTGGGACTCCGCAAGGGCTTGGATTGGAGGCTAAATCAAGGGGGTTCTCTGGCCACACCGTTGTGGGAGTCAGTCTTTCCAGACAGACAGAGCGACGCTGTGCGGGACAGGCCTGGTGAATATGTGATCCGACAGTCTGTGGAGCACCGGCACCCGTGGACCCCCCTGTGACGTGTTACTCCCGAGGGCGCCACGTGTCGGTTAACGACATCATCATCTCAATCTCTATAAATAGAGGTCTTGAGAATTCATTTGGGACGGAACATAGAGGTTGGGCATTTTCAGAACATTTTCACTTTCTCACTCTAAACTCCTAGAGAGAGAAACATACAGGACCCTGACTCTGGACCTAAGCATCGGATTGTGACTGTCGTCGTGTATTTATCCTACGCTATCGCCCTCGCAGCACTGCCACCCTCAAGCTCTATCTGGGAAGCCCTTGATCTCTGCCCTTGTTCCACCCTTGCTGTGTCCTACATCAACATACTTGGCATCTGACTCGGACTGCATTCCTTGTGGCACCTCCACGTAAGTACGAATCCACTTTCCTTGGCATCACTAATTAATCATCAAAAGTTTTCAAGGGTAATTTTGGTGTACATTAACAAGCATGTCGTTAGGTTTTTAATAATTTTATTACTGTTTTAGAGAATTTCAGAGTCACAATGGTGGATTCTCGTTACATAATACAACACACAATTCTGTGAATATCATTACACCCCAACCGCATCCGCTACATATATTTTGACACCGATTTAAAAGCGTGGTTGGCACCAAAATTGGAACTGGATCCCACGGTCTCCATCTCAAATGCCACCCCTACCGGCAACCAGCAACCAGTATCTATGCCACGTACGGTGCGGTACACAAACTAGGAGTGAGCATGGTTCGATTTGGGGGTCAAACCGCAAATCGAACCGTTATCTTTCGGTTTGAAAAATTGTGAACCGAATCGAACCAAACACTATCGGTTTGGACGGTTTAGTTTGATTGATTTAAATTGTTCGGTTTAGTCAGTTTGGATCAGCTTGGACTCACTTAAAGACGTTGTTCCTTTGGACACTACTAATTGGAGTTATATATTTCTAAATTGCATATAATCTTGCTTTATTCGATATATAAGTTTCCATTGATGAATGAGTAAATATAAACCAGATACTTGTCACAAATTTTTTATGTTATAAGTGTTGTCAATGTTTTCGTTTCTTTTAACTTTCAACATTTGTTTATTTGGATTTATTTACTACCCTATATGTGATTTTATCGATGAAATGTTACTAAAAATAGATTAGCATATCATAAGTCGGATCTTATCAGTTCAATTTGAGGTCGGTTTAAAAAATGTGAATCGTGAAACAAACCGAACCAAAGTCGGTTTGAAAAATGTGAAACTAAATCATTAAGATCTTTGGACAGTTCGGATTGAATTGGTTCAGTTTGATTGGTTTGAGCGGTTCAGATCAGTTTGAACCGTTTGATGCTCAATTTTAACACAAACCCTCCTTTTTCTTAAAGTTACAGCTTCCAAATTACCATTTTACCCCGCGAAACCCTAATATTCCACACGACCTCTATTTAATAGTGCGTTCAGTACGCAGCAGCCGCACAGTGCAGCAATGCAAGCAGTCACCCTACCGGCGCTCTATCGCCGCCAATTACATCACTGTGTGCAGAGCCTTTGGCCTGGGCATCAACTGAACCCGCAATTTCGTACTCTTGTTTTCGTTCCAGATTACATGTCTTCGATCTCTCAAACGGATGCCGCCTCTTCTGTACAGTAATGATGGGGGTAAGATATGTGGTTAAAGTTGCATCATTTGTTAGCAATTCGGCATCAGATTGATACTCGTTATGTTATTTTGACATGAAATGCTTTCATTACTGGTCCTCTCGGAATATGTTATACTAGTATTAGCCGTGCCGTCGATTATGATTCTCAATATTCATACTTTGACAGTTAGGATGTTCGAATTCTGATGCATTATTCAATTTTGGTAGGCGGTCACTGTTATTATTTGCCTGTAATGCTGCATTATCCAACCGGGTTTGCTCTGTGTGAGTAGCATCTATTTGAGCTTATCTATGGGGATTCCTTTTGTTTTCTGATTCAAACCAGACATAGGCAGGTGTCTCCCCAGTAATGGTTGCGGAGACCGTTGAATGTCTGGCAAAGAAAGGTGTTCATCGTTGCACGGTAATCATCAATATGGTTGCACGAGCTACATCTGGACACTAAATCCACATAATTCTTCTTCTTTTCTAGTGTAGGATGATGCAAAGAACTTAGCGACTTGACATTCATATACCAGGCATAGTCAGGTGTCTAGCATGCATTTTATGGCAGGTGCCGTTACATGTCTGGTATAAGAAACATGGAGAAAGAAATACTGATGGATGGGTTCCTCATCTATTATATGGATATCTCTTGAAAGTGTCCATCGTTGCCCAATAATCTGCTTTTGATGATTGTTGAGCTACATCTGGACCCTACATCTTAATGTCTGAAAATGCTTCCGTGCCTTTTCTTAAATACTTTTCACTTTTCATTATTTAATCCTGAACTGTTTTGCCTTTATAAAATTGATTGGCGGATTAAGTTCTTCTAGGAGACAAAAAATGAAAAAAAAAAAAGTGAGTTGCTTGGATGGGGACGGTTTGTGTGGCATAAATTGTAAGCGTTAAAGCAAATCTTAATGCAAAGGCTTCTTCGCTAAGAGGGATGCCCACTATGAAGTGAATCTTATTTAACAGTTTGAGGTCTAACATATGAACCCAGCATTTGGTGCTTTTGATATCTTTCTTGATTGAGATTTTGACTATGGCTTGTTAAAGGCTTTAGTCAAGATCTTAAGTGGGAACATAAATTGAGTTTTTACGGTGGATAATGCATCGTGGGAATCCTGATAGGTCCATATGCTGAACTCGATGAGGCACTTGCTGCCACACCTCTGCTTTTGATTTCATATATCGTACACTAGGACATTGCTAGATGTGTACCTATTTCATCGGATATATTGTTGGTGATGAAGCATTACGTGGTGGCAAAGCAAGTAAGCTGCATTCTTGGAATCAGGAAAACGTTTCTTGAGGAAACGAAAACCGTATTGTTTTTAGACACTTGATTAGGCCACTTCTTCTAACCTCTCACATGGACCAAGTATCTAGTTACGACAACCTTTTGTTAACCTTTTTCCTCAACTTGGGGATTGTCACCTATCAGAATGTGTTCCTTTTGCAAGTTGCCAAAGACTTCTAAATTTCTGGCGGCATCTTTCAATACTGAGGCATATTGTTTGCAAGGTCTCTGCATTGGAGATGTGTTTGTGTGTGTGTGTGTGACAGAGAAACTGCAGTAATATCATTAGTTGCTTGTAGTTGACAAAATGTTTCATAATTTTATTTAGGGCCTATGGGCACTGGTGGATACATCAAAGCAAGAAGGGATTAGGCTTCAGTTGGTGGTGGTGATGGTGGTAGAACCAGTAGTGGGTGTCCTACGCAAGATCCCATGCAGTTGAAGTTTGTCATGTTACAATTTCCGAGGCATGGCACAGCGTGTTGCGCTTGCTGTAAAAGACACTGAATTGCACATGCAAACACTTGTTGACCACAGCCAAAGAGGCATTCACCGAGCTGCTGCTGGCCCTCAGCATGCACCAACACCGTGCATATCAACAAGAGCACGGCTATAATTTTGGCACTCGATTCCTCGCTTGGATCCATAGCCGCAGTGCCTAAATCGGGGTCAGAAATGTGTTACTTTTGAAGACCAACTTTTTATCTTTCTGAAGTTGAAAGTGTCAAGGGAATGTACATTTTCATGAATGTATATATATACATGAATTGGTAATGTATGCGTGTAAAAGTGGGAATAGCTTCTTCCTCATTCAGATGGTGTGATTCCTAACTTCACACGGTTGCCCCGCCTAAGGAGTTGGATTCGTTTGAACTCCTGGTGGTAAGCTAACTAACTAGCTTCTTTTTCATATTTTGACGCAAAATGCTGTAAATAGACCAAATGAATGAAACACGTGTGTAATACTAAAGTATGATGCTTGTGAGGCAGTTCTTAGGGATTTATCTGCGCCTAGCAAAGATAGTTTTAGTTCAGTAATTTGACAAACTTTCCACTGTTAATGGAGTTTTGGTTAGCGGGAGGAAAAGGGATATATGCCACGGGACGGGAGAGGATTTGGCCGTGATCTTAGCTAGCACCACCACCGTATTGCGAGCAGCAGCAGCACCATCACTACCATTCGTTGGCGTGCTACAAGGATCTGCTCTTTCTCAAGGACTCTGTGGCTCGCACTTCGGAGCTCCGTTTTTGCATATAGGCATGCACGGACACGCACTCGTCTTACGGTTGCTACAAAAATAGCATTTAAATTATTTCCAGTTGCTAATGTCGAGCAGTTGAAAAAAATAGGAGTAATAGGAACCTTTCGATAATAATTAATAGAAAATGCAACTTGGTTGCCGAGTACAAGACACACTCTCATTCCTTGTTGTGTTTCTTCTTTGCTTTGCTCATTCCTAATAACATTAGTCTGGTGCGTTGTGGTTAGGGATGGCAATGGGGCGGGTCGGATGCGGATCTTATAAAATCCGCACCCGCCCCGGTAGCCCTAAAACACCACTCCGCCCCGTCCCGTCCCGCCACCGGGTTATTTATATACGATACCATAACCGACCCTAACAGAGATTGAAAAACCCATCCCCGCCCCGATCTGCCCCGCCCTTCCCCTCGAGCACTCAAAACACCGTTTGGTTTGTCATTTCAAGTAAGTAATCAATCACAGTTCATCACTTCACAAAACTGAGTCATCACAATTCTCACTGATCACTTCACAAAACACTGATTCATCACTTCACAAAACCAAAAAAAAAAAAAACTAACTAAAAGGCAACAATTTAACCACAAAACAAGATTAGATAAGCTAATTCCTCGACGGTGGACGGTGGACGGTGGACAGTGATCGCCGAGGTGGAGGTGGACGCCATCTGTGTGCAGGGGAGCGGTGGTTTGTTGTTGTCGAGGTGGAGGTGGCCATGGTCTGTGCGGAGGAGAACTGGACGAAAGCCAAAGGGTCACCGAGATGTGGAAGTCGACGGTGTGGGGGAACAGTGGATTGTGGAAGTCGACGGTGCGGGGGAACGGTGGATCGTCGCCGAGGTAGAGATGGACGCCAACGGTACGAGGGAGAGCTGGACGGTGGTCGTTGAGGTGGAAGTAAACGTTGACAGTTTGCGGGGGAGAGGGAGGAAAGGCGAGCCAAGGAGGCAGCGGCGGTAGCTATGTCGGCTGAGTGAAGAGAAGAAAGAAAGAAATAGGGTTGGGAAGAGAGAAAGAAATAGGGTTGGGCTATATATATAAGTGGATGGACGGTAAAGATTAACTGGTGTATAACAGCGCGGGTGCGGGTCGCGGGTCGGGTCGGATAGCGGGGTAGGTTGGGCAGAATACCATACCCGCCCCTAACCCGCTGCGGATTTAAAAAAAAATACCATACCCGCCCCTAACCTGGTCAAAGTCAAAATAACCTGCTCCTAACGGGGCGGGGATCCGCCGGGTGCGGATCTAATTGCCATCCCTAATTGTGGTAGAGATGTCAATGGGTTGGGCTTGGGTCGGCCCGGCCTGGGCCCATCGGGCCTGCCGTGAAACTGGGCTGGGGCGGGGCTAGATGAAGGGGAAATCTGGGCCCAGTCCAAACCCTGGCCCTAGGCCCAATATCTAGGGCCAGGCCCGGGCCCTATTTTTTGTTGTTGCATTTTCTTGTTATTCAAAATAAAGGCTTGAATTGCGGTAATTTCTTGTTATTATTTAAGCAAATTGTAATGTAGTACTATGACTAGAATTCTGGTTATTATGTAAGCAAATTGCTCTCTCTCTCTCTCTCTCTCTCTCTCATTTACATCTCTCAATTTTAAATTTCTTCTTTCATATACTCTAGGCATGTCCACTATTCACAAGTTAAAGAACCTAATCTTTATCCTTTTATTTCATTATAAGTCATATACATATATATGTATGTATGTATATACATATTTATTTGTCTCTCATTTTATTATTTATTATATGTTATACCTTTTTATATTCTTCTTGGTGAGCTTTATTAATAAAATCTTAACACATAACAATTATTACAATTTTTTTTTTTTTTTTTAAGAGTGAGAACTGCATTTACAATTATTACTATTTGAAAGAGACTATTTCTACTATTTGATATTTTACTTCTTCTTTCGTTGCTGAAAGAATAACAATTATTTTTTAAAGTGATTGAAAACTCATAAAAAGGTGAAAATAATATTATTATTTTACTATCTATGTTGTTATTATTATTTAATAATATAAATATTAGCTTTTTATATGTATTTTAATAGTTATTTTTTTACGCACAGTGCCAATACTAATTTATATGTAAGAGGGTGGAATTAGTCGGTTTGGTATTTATTGACAAATAAGTTCGGTCCATCCAAGACCGCCAAGGCCTCTTCAAGGAGGCTCATGATTTCTCACGGTTCGATTTGTAATCTAATTCTTGTTTTACGTCAAACATATCTCTGATTATTGCACCAAGGAAGAACGATCATCATAATTCATGTTCAGATTCATTGCTCAATCGATCATCGTTGGACACGCACACTTATATATAATAATGTGTGTATACAATAATACTGGGTTAAAAGAGGGCCGGGCAAAAAACGGGCCATTTTAGGGCGGGGTCGGACCCGGGCATGTTTCTCAAATAATTCGGTCTGACCCTGGCCCTAACCCTTAGGGCCAGTCCGGGACCAAAAACGGGCTAGGCTAGCCCGGGCAAAAAACGGGCCGGGCCGGGCCAGGCCGCGGGCCGCCCGGCACTTTTGACATCTTTATATTGTGGTGACAAAATTACATGTCTTTGACGAAACCGAAAGAAAAGCATTCTTGCTCCATCTCATATTTGAGCCATCGCTCTCAATCCAGGCCTACTCTTTTTCATTTTTCCACGAGTGACTAGCAACTAGCGTTCTCCATCTCAGGGTCATGGAATGTTTGGGTCCATTAACCTACGAGTCGTGTGCGTGGGTACTAACTACTAACAAAGTAACGACAACATAATATAGTGTTACTGCTACACAATAAATAATAGTCCAATACACACACTGTGGTTGTTGGCATTATGAGATGAGATGGTTGATTGGTGCTTTCCAGCAAATAACTGGAGTATGTGGGTCCACTCTAGGGCATTATATGAGCACACCATTTTCGTAACCACTTAACAAGAATCGCTGCTTGAGAAAGGACCACTTCACTTGGTTATTCTTCTTTTCTGGTATCTTTCAATTTCAATCTACTACTGCGTCTGAAATTATCATGTTTTAGATCCTCGTATTTATTACAGTACATATATATGTGGTAAATATAGCTAATAACCTTAATAGTTCCTCAAATTATGATCAGTGTCAAATAAATCATCTGGTTTTACTTATTGCTTTCTTGAAATTGACCGTTATGTTCGAAAAACTTCATAATCAATTGAGAAAATGATGATCAATACTCTAATATTCCGTTAAATCGCAATCACTTAAGGTTTGCTGCAAATGTGAAGCAATTATGAAAGTTATAATTGAGCAAGCTATATGTCAATGGACTTGAATTTGTACGAAAAACGTAATTTCTTATTTGATGTAGAACCGTCAAATCCAAGCTATCCGATGAGTGAAATCATGACTTATTTGCAGCAGAATCTCGCTTGCCTGCTCCAGAAGAACTGTGATATTTGCTGATTTTATAATGTCAAGGGTTGTGTGCTTAAGCACGCCTAATTTTGTTGATTGCACTTTCATCAGTTTCTTGATGTCAACTATGTGAGCCTGCAATGATGGCAAACTCCGAGAGACTGTGGAGACCAAAATATTACTTCCAGGGGCTCACGGCTAAAGAAAATATTGTCTTTCAGGAGCAAAATATTAGTAATATATAGGTTGCAAATGTCAATTGGCCTTTTCCTAAGAAGAACACATAGCAGAACCTCCACTTCCAATTTGTGTCAGCCTGGGGCGCTTCATCCCCCATTCCCCAAAGACACCCACAAAACTACAGCAGAGAGGAAAAGGTGCCGCTTGTCTTTTAAGAACTATATATAGTTCTCTGCTTGCAATGCATTTTTTTGTTGTTGTCATTTTAACACGCTAAGTAACGTAACCTCGTACGATAACAAGTAAATACGTTTAAAAGTACGGAAGGAGACATGAACGGTTAACTCAATTTGCTGTACCTTAATTGCTAATTGTTGTGCGTCCGACTAAAACATCAGTATCTTAAACGGCGAGTCATCTGGGATTTCAATTTTTATTTTGGAGATGATGATTATAATTGTAATTGTGACTTTGAAAGTAAGTAAAAACGAATTAGTTGATACAAATATCAAGATTAAGAAAAAGACAGCCAAACAAAAGCTTACATTCTATTGTACTAATGTAACATAAAAAAAAACTCGGCATAACAAGATCATTAGGTCAAACTTGAAATTTGAAGAACATTGGCATTTGGCTTTAGTTCCCTTCGTTGCCTTCATTTAAAGCTAAAGTTGGTGTACGGATGGGCATTGCTTTGAATGTGCTACTGTCTCCATTTATTGGGAATTGGGACGAGTTGAATGATGGACGAGAATTGGAGCATGAGCGTGGGAGTCTGAGGGGTGAGAGGTGGCCCATTTACGATTGAGTTACGATTAATTGGGCTTGGGGTTGTGTGACGCGAGCAATAACTGAGAGCGGTAATACTCTCTCCGTCCCCCGTCATAGAAATAGATCGTAATTTTTTTTTTTTGGGAATCTATTTCACAAAAAATATTTATTTTTAAATGAAAAAAGATTATATAGATACTCTTACATATTTATCTTTTATTACACTTTTTTTTTGTTTTATTTTTCTCTCCGCGTTTAAATCTCCATCAACTCATTTATATCTGGTGATCCACTTTCTTACACTTTTTGATACAATTCTCTATTCACATTTGACACTCTACTAATATATTTTATCTTTCATGTCTTACTTTCTTTCCATCCGTTCTCTAAAGAATAGAATCAGAAACACATAATCAATCACTTAAATTCTTAATTTGCATGTAAAAAAAATATTAATCAAATTACGTGGGACATAGAGAGTAAAAATGATCGATGGATAAGTGGGCGTGGCAGCATGTGTACCGTGGTTTGGAATGCCTACCTTCCCCCCCGCTGTGCACGTGGCCTTCATCTACCCGCCCATTCAACCTAACCCCCCTCCTCCTCCTCCTCTTTCCCCTCTTTACTACCGAGTATTTGTTTATTATATATAGATATAGAAACACTAACCAGGAACCCGTGTCAACCCCAAACCAAACTAAGATCTCCATCACCACCTAAGTAATTAGGTCTAGAGAGATATCTGGATCCATCATCCATCGGAACTTTTCACTCCATCTGATGGCTTCAGTCGAGGAAATCAGAAGGGCTCAGCGTGCTCAAGGCCCCGCCACTGTACTCGCCATTGGCACCGCTAATCCTCCTAACTTTGTCTACCAGGCTGACTATCCCGACTACTACTTCCGCATCACCGACAGCGAGCACAAGGTGGAGTTGAAGGAGAAGTTCAAGCGCATGTGTATGTCCTCACCTCCTCCTCCTCATCTTTCACTTCATTTCTACAACATTTCTCCAGTTAATACACTTACAAGTGCTACTCCATTAATTAGCTACGTTCCTACATGAGTATTGCCCTAACATTCAGAATTAGTACCTCATTCATATATAATCATGAATCTGGATTTATATATCTTGTGCGTGTTCAGATTGATGACTTGAGAAACATGTCAAGCAGTCATGACATGTATATATTTAGCTGTCTGCATGGCTCTTTTGATTTCAAACAGAGAGGAGAATTGAAACCAAGAAGATTGTCCCATATGTTGAGAGTAGTATCAAGTGCATGCATCGAAACACGTACGGTATATGTGTATCCGAAAGATTTGAACATTCATTGGTAGATCGATCGAGTTTAATTGTTCTTTTAGAGGAATTAATGTCTATCAACAATCCTATCATATAAGTTGCATATCTAGCTAGTCCCTTTACGTACGTACTTATGTTTGTTGCACGTGAATTTATTTGATGATGATAACCCAATTGCGTGGGATCTACTACAGGCGAGAAATCCATGATCCGGAAACGTTACATGCACTTGACGGAAGAGCTTCTGAAAGAGAACCCCAACATGTGTGCCTACATGGCCCCGTCCCTCGACGCCCGCCAGGACATGGTGGTCGTCGAAATCCCCAAGCTCGGCAAGGAAGCCGCCGTCAAGGCCATCAAGGAGTGGGGCCAGCCCAAGTCCAAGATCACCCACGTCGTCTTCTGCACCACCTCCGGCGTCGACATGCCCGGCGCCGACTACCAGCTCACCAAGCTCCTCGGCCTCCGCCCCTCCGTCAAGAGGCTCATGATGTACCAACAGGGCTGCTTCGCCGGCGGCACCGTCCTCCGCCTGGCCAAGGATCTCACCGAGAACAACGCCGGTGCTCGTATCCTCGTCGTCTGCTCCGAAATCACCGCCGTCACTTTCCGTGGATCCTCTAACACCCATCTGGACTCCCTCGTTGGGCAGGCTCTTTTCGGTGATGGTGTTGCCGCCGTGATCGTAGGCGCTGATCCTGATGTCTCCGTCGAGCTCCGGCTATTCCAACTGGTGTCTGCGGCGCAGACCATTCTGCCGGACTCCGACGGGGCAATAGATGGACATTTGCGCGAAGTGGGGCTCACATTTCATCTGCTAAAGGATGTGCCCGGGTTGATTTCGAAGAACATCGAGAAGTCGCTGAAAGAAGCTTTTACGCCGATTGGAATCAGTGACTGGAACTCGTTGTTTTGGATCGCTCACCCGGGTGGTCCGGCGATTCTGGACCAGGTGGAGGAAAAGCTGGGACTCAAGGAGGAGAAGCTGAGACCGACACGGCACGTGCTGAGCGAGTACGGGAACATGTCCAGCGCCTGCGTGCTGTTCGTTCTGGATGAGTTGAGAAAGAAGTCGATCGAGGAAGGGAAGGCCACCACCGGAGACGGGATGGAGTGGGGTGTTCTGTTCGGGTTCGGACCAGGACTCACGGTTGAGACGGTGGTGTTGCACAGTGTCCCAGCTCCTATTATTTCAGCATAAAATACTACTCTAAGGCAGGCCGCGATCCTAGCTCATGGTTGCAAGTTACTAGCTAGGGGAATAGTATAAAATTGATTACTGCTTCCATGGAAAATAAGAAATTAAATAATTGAGAAACCAACAAAACCCTAGCTAATTAAGAGGGAAGCTGTAATGCTCTATTGTTAATTATCTAAAATCTTTGGTTTATGTCTTATTGTTTTCATCAAGTTTGCTCTAGTTTCGTACTTACATGCCCCTCTCCCGTTACAATATTGTTTCTTATCCCAAGGTAATTTTTTTTTTTTTTTTTTGTTGTAATATGTTTCTTTTTCAACTGCCATATATTTCTCCCTGTTTCCGATCATTTACAATGAATTCTTTTACTAAAACGTGACATTTTGTAAGTAAAACGTATTTTGTTTTCGATCCCAAGAATACTTAGAAGTTATTACATATACGTACATCTCTTTCCTTTTTAGCTTGTATCTTGAGAAATAGGAAAGCTTTTGAGTGTCTGCATCTTCCTTATTTAATTTGCACAAATTAAAGAACAGCCATTCTCCCCTTTTGGACAAATTACAGCCTAGCAGAAACCAAAAGAAGAAGAAAGTCACAACAACTGGGAAAATTTTAAACACCTTGGGGTAGGCTGGTTCCGGTCACGTAGCTGGCGTTTGACAGGGTTCTCGTTTTTCGTTCACTCAACTTTTTAAACTAATCGTCAAGATGTGCTTATTTATGAAAACTCATCTTATGAGTTTGGAACTAATCTTTTTCCAAAACTCCCTCCTAATTTCCTCGTCACTCCCTCCCCCCCCCCCCCCCCTCTCTCTTCCGCCCTCCCCAAAAGCGCCAGCGATCGTAGACACAACAATGATGTTGCTATCCATCGCCACGACGTTACTGTCACCTTCCACATAGCCCTGCTGCTGCCACCCTATCGCCGTCGACATCCTGACCTCAACCTATCGCCGTTACCCCACTATCGTTACCACGCCACAACCGTTGCCACTCACATCCCCGCCCCATCGTTGCAAATCTGCTCAACCCACCATCACAGATCTACTCTACCCACCACCACTGTCGCCACTCATATCCCTACGTCACTATCGCCACTCATTCCTTGGCCGAAGGGTTCCGTAGGTTGGTGAGAAAAGCCAATTTTTGAAGGGAAAAAAAGGAGAAAATATAATGAAGAAGAAAACTCAAAAATAAAAATTGGCTTATCAAACACACACACACACATGTATATACATGTGTATATTTTTGTAAAAAATGAAAACTAAAAAGATGGTTTGGTTTTTATATTCTTGCAAACTGAAAACCAAAAGCCACAATGATTTCGAAGGCAGCACTCCTAGCTAATTAAAGGACACTATAAACTACTTGTATCGTTTAAAAGGCTTGAATCTATTCAGCAAAAGGAATTATCTTATGGATGAACGAGATGTGTGGAACCAAATTAAAGCGGTCCAAGAAACAAACGGCTGCATGGGTTGCAAATTAAAGAAGTCGAAAATGGTTTGCTGAGGGAAAACAAATTTCATTCCCCGAGTAGGCATTCATCTTCCATGATTATTACTTACTGTATCTTGTAATAAGTTTCCCAGGACAATTAGTTAATCGTCACATCAACGGTAGTTGTGTGGGATACGTAAGAAATTACAATGTCTAACAAGTTAATGTAGTCTAGTGGTGTAGCTCTTTTGGCAAAGATTAACTCATCCCTTCCCTCCAAAGCCTCTCTCTCTATACATGTTTCTATCAGAAATGAAATGTGTCGCGTGGGGAATGGAAGGCCAGGGTGGGCACAGTTGCATGCGTTAGGTTGTGCTGGTTATTATTGGCATATACAGGGATGCAATTCACGACACCTACTGCTACTGCTACTGCTACTGCTACTGCTAACTGCTTCCTCTTCACATTAATTATTTGAACAAAAACTCTCCAAAATCCCCCCTTCAAAAATTTGTATCCCCCACAACCCAAAAGCTAAAGATTAACACAAACATGACCCCGGGATAATAAATTGAGATATGGTCATATTCATATTCAAGGCATTGGCACCGGCAAAGATAGAGGCCCTATTTGATGGGCCAAGACCAAATCCATGATAGCCCATTATGAGTTCATAACTACCATTAATAAAAATAATTATTTGGTGAAAAGATACTCCTTCCGTCCTACATAATTTGATCAACTTTACTTTTTGAACCGCCTCACAAAAATTGTTCATTTTCAAATTAAGAAAGATTTCGTAGGTACTTTTACATATTTATACTTTTTTTTATTATATTTCTCTCTCTACATTTAAATCTTCGTCGACTTATTTTCTCTCTCATAACCCACTTTATTATACTTTTTTATTTATTTTTCTCACCACATTTAACACTTCACTAACTTATCACTTTCTTCCCTTCCTCTCTCTAAATGGTAAAATAAAAAACAGATAATATATATCACTTAAATTCTTAATCTGCACGCAAAAAAAGTTGATCAAATTATGTAGGACGGATGAGGTGGTAAAACACTCATATATTAACAACCAATGGACGTCCATAATAGTTAACGGCTGGCAATTTTTGTTACCACCTTTAACGACACTCCAAATGTCTTTTATTTAGCGTCATCAAATAAAAATATTTAACAACTAATAATTATCGCTATATGAGGTGTTGTAGCTATCGTTCTACAACATTATTATCCATGGTCAAATTAGTGACTAGTGACTACCTTTAATAGATGAGATTGAGGTAATATGGGTGGTATGAAGATAGCTACAACCCTCTATATAACCACACTTAATAATCACTAAATATTTTTGTGAGTTTTTTTGTTAATCTCTTTAGCGACAATAATTAACAGTATCTTGTTTTAGCGTCATTAAATAAAAGTCACTAAAAACACTCTATGACCATCAATTCACGCTAAACAGGGAATCATAGCTACTTTTCTACAACTTGGGTAGATATGGCAAATGGGTACTCGTAACTACAACTCTGGTGGGTATGGGTAGAACTTACTCAAACTTTTATGGATAGCAGTTGCTTCGACCTATGCCCAACCCACCTTGGGTCCCCTTTGGTCCTTGTACTATACGAAAGAGGGCCAAGGAGTTCTTCCTTTTGTACACGGCTTGTCAGGAAGTTGCCACGAAAGGACTCGACCAATTAAGCCTAACAGAAAATGGAACGAGGCGCAAGGTGTTGGAATTAGACATGCGCTGCTCCTTTTAGGGTAATAGGAAATGCTCGACACATGATCTGATCTGTGACGAGAGGCAGGTTCATGCTCGAGGTGAAGCGAGCCAGATATTCCTTGGGATCCCCCGTGCTGTCATATGACTCGCATGGGGGTATCTTGAAATTGGTTGGAGTATGGAAGATGTCTATGTCTTCCGCGAAGGGTCGTCCACTGATAACTGGGGCATTAATGTATAGCTCGGCACGATTTATACAAGCGTCTTTCCTGGCAGAGTAAGCCTCGTAATAGCTTTCTTCGGGCCTTTTGGATCGAGGGTTGCGACGCTCATCATCGGAGTGTTCATCCTCGACTTGTACAAGCTGTTGGTGATGACCTTCTTATTGGGCGCTTTAAAGCCATCGGGCCCTTGAGGAAATGCGAGACGTTGATGAACCAATTGTCTTTGCACATCAGTGATATACTTAGCTTTAGGAGGCCTGAGAGGCTCCGGTAGGGCTGATTGGTGCTCGGACTATTGCCCGATGGTTGTCTGTAGCCTTTCGATAAACTTTTGCGTCATTTGGATGATGGCTAGTAGGTTGGCCTTTTTGCTAGTGGCTATGTGGTGTCTCAAAGGTAGTGGTAGCCGTGGTTACTCCCGCATTAGGAGGCTCGAAAGGGCCCGTGAGTTGGGGAATTGGAGAGACATGATTCATAGGTGGAGGCGGCGGCGTTATCACAACTATTGGAGTGTCGGCAATTCTTTTGCCTCGATTAGAAGGTGGTTGTGAGGTGGCGCCGCTGCGAGCCAAGTCGCGGAGCAATGTTGACGATAAGCTTGACGCGGTTATGCCATCTTGGTTTGCTTGAAGATTCACTGCACGTGAATTGGGATTTTCAGACATGGGTCTATTACACGAGATTTCGGTCCCATGGATGGCGCCAAAATGTTGTGGATGAAATTCGGGACAATCTTTAATTGGCTCGCGGATAGACCTGCAGCACAAACAACACCGGTGACTCGCCGAAAATAGGGCTCCCCTTAATGGGTTAGTTATCTCCCTTTAATGAGGGGGTTACCCAAGTCAGTGGGAGGTCACTGACATTTAGTGGGTAGTTAATATTTTTAGGGGGCCGTTATTGATCATAATGAGAAAATGAGATATTGGGAGTGTGAGTAATGCTTCTAATAATAAAGCTGCTGTTGCAGCTTTGAAGGAGACGCTTCAACCTGTACTTCATGGTGAAGTATTTCATGTTCGTTGTGTTTGTCACATTATTAATTTAATTGTTCAAGATGGTTTAGCTGCTGCAGGAGATATTCTGCTCAAACTGAAGGGTATGACAGCGTATGTTAATGGCTCGAGTTTGAGAACACAACAATTTAAAACGTTGTGTGTTCAATATAATATGCCTCGCAGGAGAGCAGTTACAGATGTGGTCCACAGGTGGAACTCTACATACCACATGCTTTTACACATTCTGGCATACCGAGAAGTCTACACGCATTTTCAACTAACCCAGTTCCCAGCCGGCTTGCCAACTCAAGAGGAATGGCAGATGGCCACATACCTAGCTGAATTTTTGGAGGTATTCTACACGTCTACCAATTTATTGTCTGGTACGTACTATCCTACCTCTCCTCTCACTGTAATAGAAATTCTGAAGATGACTACAATGTTAACAAAATGGAGATATATAGGACCCTTTAGGGAAATAGTACAAGTGATGGATCAAAAATTTAATAAATATTGGAGTAAACTGCCTGCTATTTTTACTGTGGCTACTTGTTTAGATCCTAGGTTAAAGTTGCATGGCGTGAACGCCTCGATACAAGAGATATCAAAATTAATGCACTACACAGCAGAGGACACAACCTTGCTCACAGCAAAAGTGAGCAAGAGGTTTGAGGACTTGTTCAACCTCTATCGTAATTCTGCTGACGTGCGCGGGCGAGCTACATCATCATCCACTGCTGAGAGGTATTATGCGCCATACCTTCAAGGCTTTGAACATCTAGTAGCAAGACAACTACCAGGTGAAGGTACTTCTAATTCGGGAGGTTCGTATAATTTTTCCTCTTTTAATGAGATTGGTGTATATGCAAATACTGATCATTATTCTGATTTATCAAGGCAAGAACAGGTTAATTTTAATTTGTTAAATTTTTGGAAACAAAATCAAAACATGTATAAAACTTTATCCCAAATTGCACGGGATGTACTGCCAGTGCAAGCCTCCACGGTTGCTTCAGAGTCGGCATTTTCAGCAAGCGGGAGGGTTTTGGATGACAGGAGGAGTCGTCTTAACCCCGAGTCGCTCGAGCTATGTGTATGTTGAAAGGATTATCTTGATGCGAAATACCGCGAGCAAGATAAACCGATTGATGATAGGAAGAGCAGTGACTCAGATATTGAAGTACTTCCGGATGATTAGGTAATTTGTTTTTATTTTCCTCTTTTGATCCTTTTGGTTGACGTTGCAGATTTCTTGATCTTTGATTGCTGATATTTTGGATAGACATGCATTATTATTTTGATTGTTAGAGTTTTAAGAATAAATTTTTTTACAAAATATACTTTTTTTCCATATATATAAAATAATTTTTTACAAGCAAGATATATATTTTTTCGTATATATAAAAAAATAGGTAACTTCGCCTGTTTGTTTACAAGCAGCCGGTCCCAAGCCCGGATAAAAGGAGGAGGGCCTATGAACACATTTATTATTTTTCTATATAAATTGTTATGTGTTAAGATTTTATTAATAAAGCTCACCAAGAAGAGTATGAAAATGTTTAACATATAATAAAAAATATAATGGCTAACAAATATTATTATTATATACATACATACATATGTATATTACTTATAATGAAATAAAAGGATAAAGATTAGGTTCGTTAAATTGTGAATATTGCCTAGAGGCTAGAGATGGAATTTAAAATTGAATAACAAGAAGAAAAAAAAAAATTGGGCCAGGGCCCGACCCTAGATATTGGGCCTAGGTTTCCCTTCGGCAGGCCCGGCCCGGTTGGCAGCCCCACTGGCCCGGCCCTGGCCCGGCCCCACAGCAGGCCCGATGGGCTTGGGCTGGGCCGGCCCAAGCCCGGCCCTTTGACATCTCTAGTTTGAGGTATGGAGCCAAAATTTTGCCATAACTTACTTGGATGGAACCCACAATATAAAGAAGAAGTGCACTCTGGTCATGGGCCTTAAGGCTTATTCATAGCTGGTTTGTTCGCATGTTTCATTTAAGGTTGAGTTGCCATGAGCAGTAATAAAAGTACACAACACAAATGTATGGGCTTAGATAAAGAATTGGGCATGGCGGTGGGGGTGATTGTAACAGTCAGGAGTGTGGTGTGGTGGTTTGGGTGCTATTTTTTCAACGACGACATTTTTAAACCACAAAAACTAGAGAGAGAATTGATGAAACTTCTCAAAATCTAGGATGAGGACGTGACTAGCAGCGTACAAGACGTCAGGTGAGAGCCAAATAGCGGGAAATATATAATTTTTTTTTTGATAGAAAGGGAAAATATATAATTGTTTAGTTATACACAGCGTAAGTTTTTTCCTATTCTACGATAAGAAATTATCTCTAAGTCATACCGGCAGCAACTTATGCGGGGTTAGGGGGTTGGTGTTGACGTGTCCCTCAAGACGGCCAATTTGTAAAAGATGGAGTGAATGACAAATTGAATGAAAGTTTCTGCCTCTTAATTGGTTGAAAAAAGTTAAGGTCCGGCACAAGACTTGTGCCCCTAACTAGTAACAAAGCATGAAGATGAATAGTGTGAGGCTCAACGTTGAATGTGGGCTTGGAGCTAGTTGAACTGGGTGGGTGGGGGGCTGCAATCATTAATCAGGCGATGTATAGAGAAGCATGTGGTATCAAATCAAATAAACCAATAAGTTAAGACAGACTTCTCCTCCAAGTGGTGAAAATGAAATCCATTCTAGTCTACTGCTGCTTGGAATTGGATTGGATTGGATTTGGATCGGCTGCAACCAAACTTTTCAACATATACAACTATTATTATACGGACATAGGAATAGGAATAGGATAGGCTGATGGATGATTATAGGAGTGATGACATCTCATCCAACTCTTTGTTCTTACGTTGGGACTTACTCTGTGTTAAACAAATTCAACAGGGAGGGGGGAACAGGGGAGTAGCCGTTTGTGCATAATAATATATAAAGTCGTATGAATCAATACTTTTTTGGACTACTCTATTATCTTGACCGCTTTCCAACTAGTGCATCCATTATTATTTTGGTTATTTATGTATTTGAGTAGGAGCAATGTCAACTTAGCTGGCCGCTAGCTCCGCATACCCGGCTAGCAACCCCACACCTCTCTCTCTCTCTCTCTCTCTCTCTCTCTCTCTCACACACACACACACACACACACCAACTTGTTTTACTTACTACCGAGTATTTCTTATCTTCTGAAATATGTCCCATTTCAATCTTTACCTAATAGGGAGAATTTTCGAGGTGACACAAAAGTATAAAAACGCCAACCATTTGTCCAAAGTTGGTTAAGTTTCAAAGACTCGAGAGTGGAAGCTACTTCACGCTTGTCGCTTAAAATTTGTTTGTATGAATTTTTTTTTGCTAATATTTGAATTGTAAAAAAATAATTACAACTTTCTATATAACGATAATTAACGGTCACTAAATACCCTTTAGTAAACTTTTTGCTAATACAATCGACGAGAATTCTTAAACGAACTTTGTTAAAGTCACTAAAAAGAATTAGGGATTTCAGTGAGACCCAAATTTGCAGATAAGGATTTCAGTGAAACCCTTATTTGCAAATTGAGACTCCTAGATTGAGAAATTTTGATGAAATAGACTGTAAATATAGAGAAAAAAAATATCTATTTTGGGGTTTTAAAACTCTAATCTTTAAATTAAGGAGTGAAATTTTAATTTTAATTTTTTAAGAATATCCAGTTTATACAGTATAAGGGGTAGTATCGTCATTTTAAAAATACGTATCGATGACATCATAAAAAAATATATTTGTTGGACAGAACCCTGACGGATGGACACGGCTGATACATTTTTAAAGTGTTTGGTCACGATATGTTACATTTTAAAACTTAATGTCTTTAACTGTAATTATACCCTAACCTCAGGGACATAAGTGTAATTTGTCCTATTTATTTAGTAATAATAATTGTTGCCAACTCAACCGGTGAATCTGTTACAACTTACAACCAAGAGATGCCCTCTGTATGCTACTCAACAAAATATAAACTTCCAAGTTGCAGTATCAGACAACCCATTCTACTCCCTCTCTTTCTGCTGCTTTAGCTTTACAACCCACACAGACAAATTCTTGTACTGGCCATTCTCCCCTGTCTACCTGTCTCTCACTGTCCTTCCCCCCTCTCTCTCTCTCTCTCTCTCCGCGACTACGACGGCACGGTTGCCTATCTTCCTCCTCTCTGTTTTATCCGGTACTAAGCTTCAGCCCCTGCTTCTTTTTCTACCGAATCAAACCAAGCATTAAAAGCGGGGTGGTGTTTCACTGCACTTCTTCTGTGTGTGTAATCACAAGTGGGTCTTAAATTTTCAGTGGTTTTGTGGACTAATAAACCCCTGATTGTTTTTTGTCGGCGCGAGGTCGCTTTCTGTCGGCATTGTCTGTATCCAACGACGACGATGATGATGATGGGGGATGGCACTTCAATTCCAATTTCAAAACCTCAATTAAACTTAAAGTAGACAATCCCAGATAGATGCTTTTGGCTCAAGCGCTGCTGCTATGATTTGATTATCCCACTCATCATAAGACAGGCGCCTCTTGATGCTTTGATTTGATAGGCTTCTATTCTATTGCCTAGTTGTTAGCTTTGCCGATTGGGTCCTGATTGGTTAAGGCTGACAAAGTACATTACTGATTTCAATGCGAGAACGTGATTAAATCCTGATCTGGGCATTCATTCTATTGGAAAAGCTTGTCATTGACAAATGAAGCTGGGTTTTTTAGGGATCTTGCTTTGCCTTTTATGTGCCAACACAGGTTTGGTCTTACTGCGATTTTGTTTGCTTTTTGCCTTTTCCTCTATAAATCTCAAGTACAATTTCATTTATGCCCAGCTTTAAATGTGAATAAACTATAATTCAGAACCTCAAATATTTATCTGCTGGGATCGAAGCATAGTTATAAAACCGGAATCTTGGAATACACTATCACAGCATTGTAGATCACAATCTATACTTTTATTCTTGGCTTCCACCTGCAAACTCCTTGCTATGACATGAGCTGCTAATTTGAGCTGATATTGTGATACCCGTCAAATGCCTATGCTCTTGTTTGTAGCTTAGTTGTTTGGTACTGGTCCTTTGCTTGGCATATGCATGATTTGGAGTTTGCAAATGCAACCTTTGCGTGCCCTTGATTAGACAAATGCTAATTCAGATTGAGCTAAGCATCATCCCCACGCAGTGCTTTTTGTGTAGCGTTAATTTAACTTTGATAATTCAGAAGTACGCAATTTTCTGTATATGAAGATTCCAAAGTACTTACACTTGCAAGATAACTTGATTTTGCCGCGTTATGATTTCATTTTTCGGTTGATTAGCCCCCTCCCACCCATGCGAAATACCTCTTGTGTCTCTTCTGCTAACGTGTGGCCTTTATGTTGCAGGTTTAATGAGCAAAAGTTCATACGTTGATACTAGTTGATAGTGTAGTTCAAGTGGCTCCCACACCAAATGTCAAAGACTCTTGCAGCAGCCCTTGGAGGTGCTGCAGGAGCCGTGGCTTTGGTGGGGATGGTTATTGTGTTCATATGGTTCTGCCTGTTTCATAGTAGGAGTGTTTCGAGAGCTTCTGAGACAGGGTCCTCTGATCCGTCTGATCAAGGTGACTAAATATTTTCTGAATTTCCAAGTTCTAAAAGCGTCACCTATAGTCATAAATAAAGATCACTTTATGATGTGTTTTGATAAATTGAAAGGTCGAAAACCTGGTGGCACTGAATTAACCTTACGAGAAGCCAGACGTTTCGGGATAGAGGAATTGTCTATGGCTACCAAGAACTTTAACGACAAAAGTTTGATTGGAGAAGGAAAATTTGGGGAGGTGTACAAGGGTTTTCTTCATGATGGGATGCTCGTAGCCATTAAAAGGCGACCTGGTATTCCTAGTCAGGAGTTTATTGAAGAGGTAACAATCACTTCTAGTTATGACATGATGGGAAATATTGTAGATTTGTGGCATTTGATTGACTTAGAAGGTATGATTTTTAAGTTGTGCTTATTCTGAAAAGTTACTTCACGGTCTTTCCTTTCCATTTTCATGTTTCCTTGCGCGTGTGTAATGGGGGGGGGGGGGGGTGTTGGTGTAGGGAAGGAGGGGGTGGGTGTTAACACGAACAAACAAATAGACAATGGAATACGTCAATAACCATGTGCCCAGTGTCATAGCTTTGACATGAGAATTTATCAGAAGTCACAAACACCTAGAAAAATTGATATGTGTATTGACCGATCATTGGTGAGTAGACCATGTTCCAAGTGTTAAAATAAGCTCCCATAATGTGAAGTTTATCTCGATTCTCTCTAATTTTGTATATATTGGGTATATACTCGTGTATTTGTTGACTGGTAATTTATATGAGACGATATTTCCCCTTTTTTCTGTCAATGCATGTCCTCTCAGTAAACTCAACAAAGGGTTTGGCATATACTAACTATCAAGCAAGCTCTGACGCAATATGAATTTGAAGCGTAAATGATTTTGGTTTTGCGTATGGATTTGCTTTGCCTTTTCTTCTCCTTCCTTTTATGTTATCTACTCCATTTCTCATTAAGAATGCTGTAATCCCTTTAAAATGGAAAAACTTGGGTCGTAAACGCATGCCTCTTTTTATCAATTTAGGAGTTGCTATAATTGGTGGGAGACGTTGTTTGTACTAGTATTTTTGTTAATTTGTGCATCTTTTTTCAGCTTCTTCGGCTCTCTCTCTGTCTGTCTAAATATATACGTATATATGTGTGTGTCGTTATTGTTTATTGTGTAAAACTATATGTGGCAGGTACGATATCTGTCAGCAATTCAGCACCGGAATATCGTGACCCTATTAGGGTATTGCCAGGAAGGTGGTCAACAAATTCTTGTATATGAGTATATACCTAATGGAAGTGTTTCCATTCACTTGTACGGTAATTTACTATCCACTCGTATTCGATGCAACCCAATTCTCTCCAGTCACTACATAGTTGTTTCAAGCATACGGGTGACGAAGAGTGTTTAGGTGTTTCTTACTTATTGGAGACGTCGTTATAACTTCAAGCATATATGCTACCTGATTCATCCTTCTACCAAAATATAGAATGCAAGAATACATCAAGTTATTTTTGCTTCGTGCAGCAGAATCATGACATGCTCACTATCCACATCAAAGTTTTTTGCACGCAGTCTTTTTCTCAACGGAGTTTCAACCCAACCTTTAGTCCTTTATATGAATTTGTTCAACTCGTTTAGATTTCTATGACTGATGTCTGCAGGTGCAGGCCAAGTTACAAAGGAGAAGCTTGAATTCAAGCATAGGCTTTCAATAGCTCTGGGGTCAGCTAAAGGTGATCCTCTGGAAAATCAGTGAGCATTTTTGGCTTTCCTGGTATTAGTTTATCTTCTCTTTTGATAAACTACCCTATTATCAATACGTCCCACAGCATTCTGTTGTATGCAACTGTAAGATTTTAAACTATCACATTTGTTGCGTATCGAACATCTCCAAATTCGTGCTCCTTGTCTATGCAGCCTCACTCCTATTTTGCAATATGCAGGTTTAGCTCACCTCCACTCTCTAAGCCCCCGTTTGGTACATAAGGATTTCAAGACTGCAAATGTTCTTGTAGATGAAAATTTTATAGCTAAGGTTGCTGATGCTGGGATCCGCAATTTTCTTGGAAGGGGTGATATTGCGGGCCCATCTTCTCAAAAGGCTGCTGATGAGATATTCCATGCACCGGAGTAGTACTCTCAGCGTCCCAATCTTTCAAGTTATCATAATTTATGCACTACGCTTTACTCATCTATCTAATTAACTAATGTAGGGTGAGAGAGTTCAGACACTTTTCTGAAAAAAGTGATATATACAGCTTTGGGGTATTCCTCCTGGAGTTAGTAAGCGGGCGGGAAGCAGTGGAATTGCTATCTTTAGACTCCAACGAAAACCTGGTTGAATGGGTATAGCAGCAGCTTTTCCAAATAGTAGTTATGACGTCTGAACATAGCAGCTAGGCCTATTAATATATCTGCATAACATGTTGGCAATATGACACACGGGCACAGTGAGATGAAAATTTTCATCACATTGTTTTCACAACTAATTGCACCGAAGTTGGCAACATGCCATGAATGTGACGCCTCTCTGAGGTGCCTGCTTGATCGTAGGTAGATTGAATCTGATATTTTTTATGTGCAAATTCAAGGTGCAAAATTGTCAGGACTCTGGCAATGTCTCGACCATAATTGATCACAGATTGGGGAATAGCTTCACAGCAGAAGGCATGGAAGAGTTCATACAGCTGATAGTCCGTTGCGTGGACCCTTCAAGTGAGAGAAGGCCTGCCATGAGCTATGTGGTAACGGAGCTTGACCGGATACTCGATAAAGAAATGAGCTTGACAACAATCATGGGGGAAGGGACCCCAGTTGTGACGCTTGCGAGCCAGCTTTTTAGGGCTTCAAAGTAAGGAGGGGAAAGGGAAATTTAGCTTTCTTTGCCTCCACAATTGTTGGGTGTGCTTTCTGTAAATTACTTTTTTTTGGAAACATCACAAAGAAGAGATGCAGCTGTTTGATAAGTGTATAAAGAACAGCTGTATCAATTTTTGATTATTTTTTCCCCTTTGAAAAAAATGTATGAGAGCAATATTTCTTGTAAACCATACTTCTACTGCTGCGACTACTACTACTACTACTTCTTGTTAATATCAGAGTGAAGGTTGAGCTTTTGTGTGCACTGCTATCTACCTATCTTGGTGTTTTCATATGAATGTGTGTCTCCTTACTGATTCTATATACAGCTTTACCCTTTAGAAAAATATATATGGCTGATTTTTGTGGGGAGAGGAAGTCTTAACTTTTGTACATAAAAAGCGTCCTTAACAACAGAACATGATTGATAGCCTACATTACATTACACGGTGTAGTTATTATCTTTTATGGTCAAAAATTTTAGTGACAGTTTTAAATCTTTTTACCGACACGTTTCTATCTTGAATGACTAAGGTTCACCTTTAACCTTTTTTGCGCGAACTTGATTATCCCGCCGGCCTCCTTCCATCGTAATCTCGTTAGGGGCTGGGAAATCAACAGAGAGTTGGGCTGATCGAATCACATCTTCTCCTCCCGTTCCGACGAATCGCTTCCCGAGTGCAACAGGTGCATACGCCCCCTAAGAAATACACAAGTAACGGAAAAGAAGAAGAAGAAGAAGAAGGCCATTATGGCTCAGAACTGCTGTTTTCATGTGCCTTCTCTTTTGACCGCCAAAACTGGGTCATGGGCTTGTTCTAGTACGGACCGGTATGTTCAATCCAGTATTCGCACAAATCCTATGTAGTGTACTGAACAATTGCACGTTTCCTTTGATGGTTTTGTTATTTGTTTCTGCTCTAATACTATGGGTTTCTTTCCATTCTTCTCAGTGGTGGTTTGGGGGGTTTGGGTTCGTACTTGTACCGTAGCATTTTATTCTTCAACAGCAACATTTCTTTCGACTTAAAACGTTTCTATGCATTCACTAAATTCCATGATTTTTATATCTCTTAACACCTTCTTAATTTTTTGGGGGTGGGCGGGGTGAGAACTGAGGAGGAAATAGTTGAGAGAATGACCAGACTAGTTCTGGATTATGGCAGATTACCAGACTAAGATCGTTTAGTTAAATTAAGCATTCTCCTATTGGTTTTCTTACATAGAACCTTTTTTGCACTTTTTAGTACAAAAAGATGAGGACACTCTTTTGTTTGAAATATTACTTTTGGCATTGCATAAATTCTAGAAACATGTAGCCCCAGGAGGGTGAAAAGGGGATAATTGGTTTTCGATAGAATTGGGCTTTGTGTAGAATTTGGTTCCAACTGCATGGGGGTGTTCTTTCCTTTTGCCTAATTTACCAATCTTTGGTGAATATAGCATGTCTCTTTTACTCTCGAATCATAAAGGATAGGCAAAGGTTACCTGGAGAAAGTAAATGAATTCTTCAGACCAAAAGACCCGCGGCGTCAACTTCAAGGTAATTTTTTTCTCAACTCTCATTGGAGCTGCATTGTGTCTATACAGAAGACATGAGTCAATATCTAAGACTTTTATGCAGACTCTGAAGCACGAGTAGCATATTCAAAACTACACAAACTTGCGGTGTTTGTCTTCCCATGAAAGACTCATAGTTAAAACTTCCCATGACGGGCTCCCGCTGAAAAAGTAAAAAATCGTGAATATTTTTGGCATTGGGATACCTATTCCACCTAATAAAGTATTTAGTTATATAGTGCTTCTACTATTGCCTAAAATTCTGTCTAAGAAAAGTTTATACTAAGGGAACTTCTCGCCGTACCCAAATTAGGAAAATTGGCTTCATCTGTCCAGTCATAGTCCCCTTTAATACCATAACAAGCTATTAAACCTGAGTGGTCCGAGTAGATGCTACAAATTATATTGAACCCTCGAGTAGCACCAAGGTTGATAGTTTGAGATGGGCTCAAGGATACAGAGATGGGGACAATGTGAGCTAACAGGGGGTGGAAGTGAGCTTGAGCAGAAAAAACCTGACTGGAGTTCTAGTTGTTCGCCCCTTAGTTGTGATTTTCTCTAATTGGTGGCTAATCCTAGGAACATGCGTATGTAGTCCATCTCCCTGCACGTCTTGTTTCTTTTTGTAGACTTGTGGTACTTTACGTCAATTGAGAATGATGATGGATCTTCAGTTTTGGATCATGGCATTAATTCTAATAGGAGGGACTCCTACATTTTAAGGAATAGATGCACTTAGTTAGCATATCAACCATATCCAGCCCCAAGATAGATAGTGAGGTAAGAATTACAAGCTTCTTCTCGTAGGGGTAGTTCAGCTATCGAAGTTGAGCTAAGAATTAGCACCAATTTCTTACATCATGGGAAATTCTTAATAGTAGTTCAGAACTTCAAATATGGAATTGACTCTGGTTCGTAGATCAAAGGTAACAGTTGTCTCAATAATAATGGAAAAAGTCTAACATTATCTCTTGACTTTGGGTCCGCCACTGACTGGCACTCTTGTCCCTGCGGGTTTTTTGCTCGTTGATAGAGAAGGAAATTAGTTTGTCGAACTCTTGAGAGCTCTAATCTTTTTTAGGGGAATGCACACACTTCATTGTTGTGAATTGCGTTTGGTACGCATCTGATATTAGTCCGATGACAATGCCAGATACTCATGCGATCATACCTTCGGATCCTTTTGTGATCACTGATCAAAGCTTCCCTTTCTGCTCAACCTGGTTCTGTGCTACACGTTGTAGCTACTGCCTACTGGCATGGTCCAGAAGGACATGTTCTCTTTATTAATGAATTGGAGGAAAATGTGACTGATATCTATGGGTTATTACCAGGATAACATCACTATTTGCCTTCATGACATGAGGCTTCAAGTATGTTGACCTAATTTGAGGGAGGTGCAAATTAGTTAGAAACTTGAACTAAAATAAATTGCATTATCTGTGGATGCAATGCAAGCAAAACAGTAAGAGCTACTCGCTTTACGATGGAGACAGCAAACTCAAACTAAATTGTGGAGTTAGTGATTTACTGATTTACTTAAAATGTAGAATGTCTCAAAGTTACTGCAAATTATTTGGTTTTATACTATATGTTAAGTGTTAACTACTTCGAAATCATGCTTGAACCGTCTCCCATCTTTTTTGCTCATCTTGTTGCTGAAATGTGGAAGTGGTACTGGAGATGAAAGAGGTCTAGCAAGCACAAAAACCTCGCAGAGGCAATTGGTTAACTATACATCGTATTTGAGGAAGCTTCAAACTCATGGTTTGTCTTGAAGATAACAGGTAAATAATATAAGTCCATTCTTATTTCTCTCTGTGATAAGTATGATTTAACAGTGAGGATTATGCCAATGGTCAGTCTACGCCGGAGTAAATTTCAATCCAATCATTGAATTTTAATTTGTGTGATATTGGCCATTAGACTTTTCGATTGCATCAATTAGGCCACTCTGTTAGCATCAGCTGTCATGTGCCTCCCACATACGACTCGAGGTAGGGGCAAAGCTGTCAAACAAAAAATAAAATATTCAATCTAATGTTCAGTTGATTTGTTCTCTCTCCTTTCTCATCCATCTTCCATCACCAACATACTCCTCGGCCACCACCAACCTTTCCACGTTCCACCACCATTGCAATGAACTTTTGAAAAGCCAAAAAGGTACCGAACAACCCCAAAAATCGCGCTCAATTCAAGTGCTTGTATTGATACCGGCAAAACTCAAAATGGAGTAAACAAACCCTGCCTCACAGTCTTCAGCACTGTCCATAAATTAAACATGAAAACAATCCTTTTAAGATTAAAAGTCAAAGCAAAATTAAACCAAAATGATGTTTCCTTACAAGAACAACATCCATTCCATTTGTAAATGAACTGCAAAGCCCATCAAGTTTTCACCATTTTCACATCTGGTGTTTGGACAATTATTTCATGGTTTTTGAGTTTCTTGTGTGTCTCTTCCTTATTGAATCTCATCGTAGAAGTTGTGGTTGAATAAGTAGTGGGGGTCGATATCCATGGCATTCACGAAGTACCACAAGCTGTTCCTTAGGATGCGAAGGGAGAGAATTCAATATAGAAGCAGAAGCATGGTGGGTTGTGGGAATCGCTAACTGGATCGTTCTATGGAAGGGGAATTATGGATTTATGTGGAGGGAAACTCAAACTTTGATTTGAGTGATTTGGTAGTTAGGGTTTAGATAGAGAAACCCTTATTTTTGTTTATTGTGGTAGTGGTGGTTGTTGGTGGTGTTGGGTGGTGGCCGTGGGCTGATGCCTAGAGGAAGAACAAGGAAAAAGTAACGACGATTAGATGTTTCGTGGCAGAGTTACTTAAATGCCCTAAGCTAAGCCCATGTGAGACTTAACGGTGCTCACATCAGCAGCTGCTAACGGAATGACCTAATTGGCCCAAATGAAAGGTCTAATCACCAATATGGCAGACATTACTGAATTCAATTTGCCCCAAAGTACAATGACCCTTAGCACACTTCTCTCTTTTTATCAAAGAAATGGAAAGCGCCAAAATGTATACCTGGACAACAACTACCTTAAAGAATTTGAAAATCAGACATGGAATTGACATTCCTAGCACTAGACATCCAATCACAAAGAGACCTCAAGAAGATCTGTTTTTACATTATCAGTGGGCCTACCAAATCCTCTGCACCGATGTCATTTTTGTTCCTGCCAAAGACACCACAATAGACATGTAGGTCTCCAACTGTGAAGCCAAGATTTCTAACCACATCCCTGAGACGAGCGGTGAAGAAAAGCAATTACAGATCTGGGCATCACCCAAAACACCCCCAATAGCCCCCATCCTTCTTGCATTTTTATTGATCCAATGAAATGCCCACGGTATGAAAAGTTGCCATGGCGGATGAGATTTGGCTCTTATAATACGTTACATAATATTTTTCCTTGTACTTCTGTATTTCTTCTTGTCGTCTGCCTAAAGAATTTGTTGTTTATCTCTGTGTGCGATTTAGAACTTATATATTGGTATTTGACTGCGGTTGGGAAGACATCGTGTAGTTGTATCATGTTGATTTGGGTCCAGGGGTTATTGCCGTGTTGTTCTGGAAGTTGGTTTCTTTTTAACTTTTGGTTGCCTTGACCCTATCAGTAAAGAGTTTTAAGCTTCGTTATCATTTCGTTGTCATCATCATCATCCGAGCTTTTGTCCCAAGCTAGTTAGGTTCAGCAAATGAATCCTTTTCTCCCATTTCCCCTGTTTAAGCACATATGCTCTGATAAGTTCCAAGCAATCAAGTCTTTTCTTACTACTTCTTGCCAAGTAATTCTCGGTCTACCCCTACCTCGTCTTACCTCCACCGACTTGAAACAAAATCTCTTCCTCTTACCAGGGTATGGAAAGGCCTATGTTGGATATGACTAAAGCAATCTCAAGCTCCATTTCCTCGTTTCAATTGGTGCTGCCTTCACTTTGTCTGGATATCCTTATTTCTTATTCTACCCGTCTCTGTGTGGCTTATGTGGCTGCCCACCCCCCTGAACATTAGCATTTCGCACTCATCTTTTGTGTACGCCGTACGGTGTTTTCTAGTGGTCCAACATTCTGAAACATACAACAATGCTGGCGTCACTGCTGTCCTATAGAAGTTTCATTTTAACTTGAGAGGAATATTACGATGACACATCACCCGAGAGGCAGACGTACTTCGGCCAACCTGCTCTTATCTTATGGGCAACATCATTGTCAATCTCTCCCTCTTTGTGCATTATTGATCTAAGATATCTTAAGGAATGAAACAAATTGATTTTCAGATAGTCTATGTTCGAGTTGTTGTGATATATCAGTAAGGTTTTGTAATTTTCATTTTCCAGAATATAATGATTTTATAAACTACTGATGGATCTCTGGTGGTAGTCCTGTTGGCATATCTCAGTCACCCAGTTTTGACTCGGGTTCAGTAAAGATGAGTAAAGTGCAAAAGAACACTAATAGCATTGAATTGAAATTAAAGTAGAATGTCCGGCAATAATGATGTTGCATATTCAAACTTTACATTCGGTATTGAAATGAGAAGAAAAAAGAACTACCCTGTATTTGAAACGTTTTTAGATGGGGTGTGGCACCACAAACTTCTCTATGGCTGCCACAGTTCACTTTGTACTTTATACATATGCATATATACATATGTCCTCTTATGTAGGCATGAATATGGATATGTATGAATATGCACATTATACCTGTGTTAGATATTGACCTTAAACATCCTTATAAATGTACATACTAACAGAAGAGCATGAATATGGATATGCTAATGTCTTCCTTTTTGCATTCTAACTAGCTATTTTGTTGTTTTGGGAGAAATAAGTAAAATAAAGCATTAGCAAAATTTACCATTTTTTTCCCCTGGTCCATGACTCGTTTTCCTCTTATGATCTTAAGGTGAATGCTGCACCTTAGAAAGGGAAGTATGTGGTAGCGGTCTAGTGCAATTCTGGGGTTTGGATTTCCCTTTATCGCAACTACCTCTTTGTATCTTAAGAGCAGAAATCACCGTTTTTATCTCATGGTTTTACTAGTTGTGCATTTGTAAACTCTTTCCCTGATATATTATGTAAGGGACGAATAATGAAGTATGAAAACTTCATGCAGCTGGATGACAGTATGGATGTGAAGTTGACACGTGGAGACACCGCACCAGCACGCTCATAAGGTTCTAGTCTTGAATTATGATACTATCACGTGGTTTAACGGTTCAAATTGTTTGTTTGGTTGATAGTTGGTTAATGATGAACTCTCCCTCCTCAGCTGCATCATGCTGACCATTACCATAATCAGTGGTAACAGACAAAGGTGGTACCAGTTGTTCCTTCTGTTGTAAACATGAAGATGTGGCAAATAGCAGAAAAGGCTTTTTCACTTAGTGATGAGCACCATTCAAGGTGGTTTAGATAGAGACAGTGGATTTGTGTGTGTGTAGTATACACAATTACATAGTTATCTAGAAGACACGTCTAGATCTACTTTGTTTGCTTTTCATGATGTCATGTCCCTCACATTATGTAGCTTTTGTTTCAAGCATCGAACTCTTCTCCCTGCCTCCATATCTACCCTCCCTGCGTCCTTATGCTTCAAAATTTTCATATGTATGTGTACTACTTATTTGCAGTATTCGTCGCTCCTATATCTAAACATGCTACGATGTCGCTTGACCTTCTTTAGTTCTCTCCAATGTTCTGCGGAATTTGATTGTCTGGAACATTTTTAACATTTTCCCTGGGATTCCTGTTTATTAATGTGGAAAACTGTTACCGTGTATGTATGTCATTGTAATGCTGCAGGGGTTAGCAGAGTGCTTGAAGTGAAATATATGTTGCTTTCAGTGCTGTTGCTGTTGCAGGTAACCTAACAAAGAAATCATGTCATTTAGGTTTGTTGTATTTTGTGTTGTCCAATCCAAAGGGCAAGCATATTGCTTTAATATATGGAATAGACGCCTTTGGCCCTGTCAGTTCGATGAGCTATCTATTCTGGTTGTAATGTCGTTGAATGAGGTACTCTGGGGCCTTCTCCAATCGCTTGCTGGTTTTGTTGTTACCTTTCTTGATCAGGCTAAGACAAGTATTGTGGGCACAGAGTTAACATTATTTATGTCAGCAGCATTCCATTTGTATAGAATAGAATGTACCCTTCCAACCTTTTCTTTCTTTTGCTCAGTTTCCAGCAATTTCTTTCTCTTCTTTTTATCATGGATGGATCAGTTGGAGGGGTTTTTTCAGACGAAACACTATTGTTTTGAGGGGTGGGACTCTGGTCCATAACCCATGTCTAGCGCTAAGAACCTTTCAAAGGGCCCATTTCTCGTCAGGGATGCTTCTTTTGGTCGTCTATTGGGCACTTAATGTTTGATATATCAAGCAGTTATACCCCCGTTGGTTGAGTACATGTAGATTCATATTGTATGTAGGTACTAGGTAGCTTTACCATGTAGTACCAAGTAATTGGGGCATAAATGCCTGGCACGCACAGCTGAGCACGGAGAAGGCAAAGTGTGTGTGTGTGTGTGTGTCCAAGTGGGAATCTTTATATTCAACTGGCTTTTTGGTTTTTTTAGTTGTAAATTATTTACTAATATTATAAGGACCCCTCCATCCGCAATTCTGTGTGCCATCCCATAATTGTACGAAGTGCATGACACCAGTACGCATCACATCCTTGCACACATTGCATCAATCTTAGACCCCAAACACTTGTTTTCACTATTTGCATTCAATCAACAACAGTAACGGGCAAGTCTTTTCAGTCTAATTTCTTTATTCAGTTCTTAGACTAACTAATTGACTAATACTAGTACGTTTGTTTGTTGTTGATACCCACCCCACATGGACGGCACACACACACCCCAGAGAGAGAGAGAGAGAGAGAGGATGCATGCTGAATTTGTATATGGTGGATGACTTTGAAGCGTCCAAAGCACAAGTTGAAAATGCACATGTGATATGTACATCCGACTTCTCTTCCTTCTCCCGTTGTTTCCTACAACCTCCACCACCAGTTTTGTCACATCACCACCTAGCTCTACCGCCTCCACCTCCAATTCAAACATTTCCTCTCTCCCGTCCACCTCTTCACCATATTTGCAAAGCCACAGCCACCACCGCCACGTGCTTATCATAAAAAGACCACCAAAGTTCACCATCGTCAAAATCACCTGACTCACACACCGCCACTAACAACCCATCATCCACAACTCCTCGACCTATCAGTCAACACCATTCGTAGTGAACCAATAAAATCCGCGTGATGCAGAAATGATCTTAATCATCACTTTAGCATATCACGGCCACCACCACCGCCATTATAGTATCATTCTAACTCACGATCACTACCCTAAAACCGCCACCTTTACCTCTGCAAAAACCCACCATCAACCACCCCTAATCTTGTCGTCATCTCATCACCAATTTGGGAAAAGCAAATGCGAACCCAATTCAAATACCATGGAGTCATCTGTACCAACAGATCAGATTGAGGCAATAGAAAAATGGCATGAAAAAAAGCAAGAGAAGTAAGCCATTGAAGAGCTAGAGATAACACACAAGCCATTGCACTAAAGAGGATATCAGTGGACAACACATCAATAGAAGTACCAAAATGTTTCCAGCAGGAGTTAAAAAGCACCAAACCAATACCAAACCTTAAGTCGATGCTAGCCTCGTATGGATCTGTAATCCCAGAGGTTAGGGATGTTAGCCTTGTTTATTTTTCAATTGTATATATATCTTTGATGATTCTCAAAAAAAGGAAAAAAAAAAAGAGAAAGGGATGTAGTAGTACAAAAGTGTATAGTTGTGGGGTTCAAATTGTTGGAATATGCTGAGAAAAATGCCAATAGCACTCTGTTTGCCTACCATTTTCTTTATATTTGTGTTTATTTTCTTGAAAACTTGAAAAATATGCTCTCTTTTTTTTCTTTCTAAAAAATTGTGATTACTTGTTTACATGCACTTGTAGAACTAATAAAATAACGAAATTTAATTGAATACATATTGCATTAACAAAACTTCTGTGTTATTTAGGTGACATTTTTACACATTTACAAGTCAACATGAGTGAGTTGAATCCAAATGACACATTTGAAAACAGTTGGTGAACAGTGTTAAATTTGGAGTTTTTGAAAACAGAATCTGAAAAAATGGTGAACAGAAAAGAAAAACTCAAAAAGAAGAGAATGAAAGTGAGAAACATGTGTGATGTGTGATACTTCTTTATGTTCTCAGTTTGGCACTTTTGAGATAAACTTGTTTCATCCCTTGCCCGTGAGTTGGCAATTCTCTCTGGGTTTCCCTCCCAGAAAAACCTTTCACCATCTGCTCCCCAAAATCTAGTGGAGGTATGGGCTTTAAACTTATGAAAGACTTTAACATTGCGTCAATAGCGAAATTAGGCTGGGCACTGATCAACCAACCAGGGACAACTTGGGTTCAAATCATGACAAATAAGTACCTCAAAGGCACAGCCTTCTTGGATCACACCCCACCGAAAAATGCTTCTTGGATGTGGAAAGGAATTTGTTATAGCCAGGAATTGCTAAAAAAGGGGACATGTTTTATTGTGGGCAATGGTGAAAACATCAAGATTGGGCTAGACCCGTGGATTCCAACTTTACCGAATTTTCGGCCAAGATTTACTCCAAATTCATTGTCAGCATTTGATAAAGTATCTAGCCTCATCGATGAATCATCTGCATCTTGGAATCTGGACAAGCTACGTAGTAACTTCTCGGATGATCACGCTGGAGAGATAAAAAAAATTTGCATCTCTCCGTCAAGACCCCAGGATTTTTTAGCCTGGACTCCAAACAAATCCGGGAAATTCTCTACAAAATCGGCTTATCTCTTCCATAATGAGAACAGATTTCAAAGTGGCGACCATAGCACAAGAGCATTTTGGAAGGTACTGTGGAAATCTAAGATCCGAGAAAGACGCAAAATACTCATTTGGCGAATCGCTTGGAACATTCTCCCAGTTAGGATGAAGCTGCGAACCATAGTTCCGAATATTGATACTGAATGCCCGTTATGCAAATCAGCAGAGGAGACCACAACCCATGTTTTTCTCGCATGTCCTCTCAATCGTGCACTGTGGTCGATCTCTCCCGAAGGCTTTCGTCCTCCCAACACATCGAGCCAAGCCCAGCATGGAACCACCAGTTTTCCTTGGAGTGACACGCTACAATGGCTATCAGAGATTCTATCCCCTCCACTCCTCAAAGATGACCCTGATTTGAGCTACCATTATACTCTATTTGCTACTACTATCATGGACCATCTTTGGAGGTACAGGAACCAACTAGTCTTCAAAAATACTGAAATCAATGCAAAGAAGGCTTCAATCCAAATCTTGGCAGCTTACAATCGGTATAGAGAGGTTGCAAAAGTGTCCCAAGCCCCCTGCTCTCTCAATAGAACTACCACCTTCATCCCTCGCAACTGGGTTCGTATCAACTTCGATGCCGCAGTTCGTACTAGCAGATCTATTCAAGCTGCCACCATCCGTGACCATGATGGCAAGCTTATAGCGGCCAAAACTCGGGAAAGCGCACAACAGGATCCAGCAGCAGCTGAAGCCCAAGCAAGTCTAATGGCGATAGACTTAGCTATTTCACATAAATTCTCTCATGTCCTTTTTGAAGGAGATGCTTATGAAATTATCAATTGGCTAAACAACCATGAAGAAAATCCCAGATGGAACTGCTTCACCACCATCCACGAAGCCAGAGATAAACTTAGAGCCCTAACCTACTGGTCCTTCTTGAAAGTTAGTAGATCTGTCAATAGTTTAGCGCATAATCTTGCTGCTAAGGCCGATGGTGAAAATTTGTTTGGTTCGGTTCCTTCCTCATCCTTTTGTGAGATTTTGTTAATGGATGAAAATGTGAATCATGAACCACCGATTGTAACAGCCTGATTTCTTAATATTATGACTTGATTAGAAGAAAAAAAATGTGTGATGTGTGATGTGTGATGTATGTATGTATGTATGGTGGGGTGATTGTGATGGAGAATGATGAAGCAGTGAGTGGGAGGGAGCGAGAGTTCATGTACTAGTACTAGTACTAGGCTGAGGTTGAGGTTGAGGTTGAGAGTGTAGGTGTCAAATTGGAATGACAAAAATGTAAGTAGTTAAATGTTGTAGTCATATTCATAATTTTGAAATGGTTGGTGATTTTCAGGTATGAACGAACAGGAAACACTACAGGGATGTGCCACAACCCCACCCCACACCCTAACCTAATCCCGTCCCGTGTGTGGAAATGCTGTAAATGGAAATTCCTGCCCGGCCCTCACCCCGACCCCGTGCAGTAGTACTAGTACCGGTACAATAACAATAATAATAATACTGATCCACCGGCCCTCACGCCGGCTCCGTTTTGTCCTCTACCACTAGGACCCCACCCCACCAGCAGCAACCTTTTCTCCCTAGATGGAGTCGCCGGTCGCTCTTTCTTGTTCTCACACACACACACACACACACACACACACACACACACACACACACACCTCTCTCTCTCTCTCGTTGTGTGTGTCTATGAAATAAAATAAATTCCCCCATCATCCGTCACTTCTTAGTATCCATCCATCCATCCACCAGTTCACCAACCTCATTTTCAAAAGTTATAATACTGGGGGGGGGGGGGGGGCAGTGCAGTATATACCACCACGCACATTACGACAGATAGAGAGAGAGAGAGACGCTGAGAGCGACAATTCCTAACTCTCCCTCGCTCCCTCCTCCATAACCATTCGAGAGCTTTGTTGTCAACTTCAACATCATCCCCCCCCCCCCCCCCCTCTCTGTCTCCCTCTTTCCACCACCTCTAATAACCAAAACCTTCCATTAATATTTCCTCCCACTCTTGTTTTCCTCCTACTCTACTCGACTCAAGGAATGGCGGTGTCTTCTTGCCTCCTCATCCTTGTCTCCCTCGCTCTACCTTTCTCCCACGACGCCGCCGCCGCTTCTCTCTCCAAAGACGCTTCCTCACTTCTCGCCTTCAAGACCTCCATCTCCCTCGATCCTTCCCACCTTCTCCGCTCCTGGATTCCTTCCACCCCCCATTGCCTCTGGTACGGCGTCCTTTGCCACCCTGTTTCCGGCAGGGTCACCTCCCTCACCATCCCCGGGAATCTGAGCTCCCCTCAGCCCTCGCAACTCGCCGCCTTCAACTTCACTCCCACCGATTCCGTGCTCGTCGGTAGCCTGCCGGCTTCTATCGCAAACCTCACAAAGCTCCGAACTCTATCCATTCCAGGACACCATTTTTTATCAGGTGAGATTCCGGCAGCAATTACAAGACTCGGCTCTCTGCAAGTCCTGGAACTCCAAGGTAATAATTTCTCCGGCGCCATTCCCCCTCAGTTAAGGTATCTCTCATCCCTTCGCCTGCTCAATTTGTCGTACAATGCGCTCTCGGAACCGATCCCTGACCGTCTGATCGGTTATCAAGGCAGATTAAGTGTGATTGATTTGTCGAATAATCAGCTTTCCGGCGCCCTTTCGATCGATAAGTCCGGGAAATGCGAGTTCCTAAACTACTTGAAGCTGTCTAATAACTTCTTGGTAGACGATATTCCGGTGGAAATCGGAAGATGCTCGAATTTGAGGACTCTCTTGTTGGACGGGAACATATTTGAAGGCCAGATTCCGGCGGAGATAGGCCGGATTTCGGAACTTGAGATTCTCGATGTTTCTAGAAATAGTCTCACTGGTAGTTTACCGAATTCGCTAGCCCATTGCCGAAAGCTTTCCGTTCTCGTGCTGACCAGTTTGCTTGATTTCGGTTATTATTCGTCTACTGCTGATGGTGGAAGCTTGGTCGACGTTTATAGAGGAGAGTTCAATGCCTTTGAGGGTGGTATACCATCCGAGGTCTTGTTGCTTCCTAATCTCAAGATATTCTGGGCTCCAAGAGCAAATCTAGGTGGCCGATTGCCAGATAACTGGACAGATCTGTGCTTGCTAAGAGTGCTTAATCTTGGGCAAAATTATTTTACAGGTGCATTACCTGAGAGCATGGTCATGTGTAGGAATCTTACATTTTTGGATTTGAGCTCAAATGGTTTGGGAGGGTACCTACCTTCGCAGCTGCGAGTTCCATGTATGGAATACTTCAATGTCAGCCGAAATTCATTGTCTGGTGTTCTACCAAGATTTGAAAACGATTCTTGTGACAGTAGCTTGCTTTCTCTTGGGCTAGATACTGACATGTTATGGGGTTCTGAGATGAACGCCCTGCTTGGTGGTAGTAGCTTTGTATTTTCACACGATTTCAGTTGGAATAGCTTTTTTGGTCCACTGCCTTCATTCTCAGTTGGAGACGAACTTGTGCTGGCTAATGTTAATGCTTCGTTCAGACTGCTATTGAATAACAATAAGTTCAATGGATATCTTCCTCGTGAATTGTTTTCTAGCTGTAATCAGCTGCAGAGCTTCTCCGTTAATATGAGTGCCAATCAATTATCTGGTGGGATATATGTGGAGTTGCTCCTTAATTGTTTAAATCTAAATGATTTTGAAGCGGTAGGGAACCAGATTGTTGGGTCAATTCCTCCTGAAATTGGTAGCTTGAAGAAGCTCAAACGTCTGGAATTGAGCAAAAATAGGCTGTCCGGATCTCTGCCCGATCAACTGGGGGAGTTAAAGGACTTAAAACGTATTCTTCTTGGAGAGAACAATTTGACAGGATCAATCCCAGCCAAATTCAGCCAACTGACTTCTCTCGTGGTTCTTGATCTATCTCAAAATGATCTGACTGGACGTATCCCTGCAACTTTGGCTAATGACGCAGGTCTCGAAATTCTGTTGCTCAATCACAACAGACTTTCTGGGGAGATACCTTCATCATTCTCAAACCTCGCCAATCTAACTCAACTGGATCTTTCTTTCAATAACCTTTCTGGTCACATACCTCGTATTCAACAGCTAAGTAATTGTGATGCCTTCAAAGGTAATTATTTTCTGTACTCATGCCCAGATCAATACTCAGAGCCACCTGCTAGACTACCAGTCCCGCTTGAAGTTCAAAAGGGGCATGGTCCAAGTAAATTGAGGTCATTTACCATAGCAATGGCCATTTCCGCATCTGTTGTATTTTCTATTCTTGTTGTAATAGTTCTGGTTCTTATCCTCGGAAAGAGAAAGCTAAGTAGACTAACTAGCCTGAGGAGGAAAGTCGTCGTTACCTTTGTGGATACTCCAACAGAGCTGACTTACGACAATGTGGTTGGTTCCACTGGGAATTTTAGCATCCGCAACCTGATTGGTACAGGTGGCTTTGGGTCAACTTACAAGGCAGAAGTGATACCAGGCTTTCTTGTAGCTGTGAAGAGGCTCTCTATTGGTAGATTTCATGGGATTGAGCAATTTGATGCCGAGATAAGAACGTTAGGAAGAATACGCCATAAAAATCTTGTGACTCTCATTGGATACCATGTCAGCGAAACAGAAATGTTCTTGGTTTACAACTATCTTTCAGGTGGAAACCTTGAAACCTTCATACATGACAGATCTGGCCAGATTGTTCGGTGGCCAGTTATCCATAAGATAGCCATCGACATAGCCCAGGCCATTACTTTTCTTCACTATTCATGTATTCCACGCATCGTTCATCGGGACATCAAGCCTAGCAACATCTTGCTTGATGAGGAGCTTAATGCGTACCTTTCTGACTTTGGGTTGGCTCGACTTCTAGAAGTTTCTGAGACCCATGCAACAACTGACGTAGCAGGAACATTCGGATATGTAGCACCGGAATATGCAACCACTTGTAGGGTTTCTGACAAGGCAGATGTTTATAGCTTCGGTGTTGTGCTATTAGAACTTATATCAGGGAAAAAGTCCCTTGATCCATCGTTTTCCGAGTTTGGCAACGGATTCAACATTGTTGCATGGGCCAAGTTGCTTATGAAGGAAGGACGTTCCTGTGAACTTTTTCGTCCAGAGTTATGGGAGTCTGGGCCAAAGGAGAATCTGTTGGGGATGTTAAGACTTGCATCGGCCTGCACATTAGAATCGCTTTCTGTTCGGCCATTGATGAAGCAGGTTCTTGAGAAGTTGAAGCAGTTTCATCCTGAACACTGAATGTGCTTTGTCAATTCTGATGAAAGAACACAGAGAGAGCAGTCAAAGTCCTCTCATCCGTGGGGTTTATGATATTATGGTGAGTGCAGGTCCTTTTCATTTTATCATGAATCTCACGTTCATTTTATTCCAAGTTTACAAGACGCGTCCAGTTTCCAGTGCCATCAAGTAGTCACCTTGAAGGAATCGAGATACAGACATTTACATCTTTGTTAGTAATCTAATGCTAATGACCTGTATATGCAATAAGTCGCCTTTTGGAGAAAAAAATATGATAACTATACCTTATAGGTCTGAAGATTCTACCTAATAGAGAGCCTGCTTAGTATCCCTCCTTCCCGGGCAGATTAGATGTATGCAGCCAAGGCTGCTACTGAAGAAAGACTGTTCTATGAACCGGTGAGGAACCTTACCTATTCGCCAAGGCTAACCTTCTAACATTTCAACTGAACTTATTGGGAGCCCAATCAGCCCTTACACAAGCAAACAGGGCTCATAGAGCATTGTGCTTGTTACACAACAGATTCTCTCTCTCTCTCTGTCCGGAATATACATATACTTGCATACATATATACACACGCACACGCCATATATGTCTCTGATCATGTTTTTGGTTATTCATAGGCGAAGAAAAGACACTAGCTGGTAGCAAAAGATCCTGGTTTAGGAATATTCTTCTCGAGTAAGGTTGCGCAGATTTCTGTACCCTTATCTAAACCCCTCCCTGCTTTACTGCGGCTTACAAATTTCCCATTGCATATTGTTTTCTTCTTTTCAGAATCAAGAAGCAGGTTCATGAGGTAGCAGAGCACGTGGTACCTTACCTTTCAGCGTTTACAGTGTACAAACCAATCCCTAATTGGACTTCATGTTGTTACGGTAATCACCACGGAGCTAAAAAAGCACTTTTCTGTTTCTCCCAAGTGCTTTACTCGAGATAGTCACCTCATTCAACAACTTTTTAGCACTTTCACTTTTATTTTGCTGACAATGGAAAACAATCTGTTTAAGAAACAAGTAACACTGTCGTTCAGTTTACTAATTTTTTTCACTAGCACTTTCTCTGTTGTCTGGTATATAGTGGCCCATACACTCTCGCTAAAGATAAAGTACGACCCCGCATTTGGGGGGTGGGAGAGATAGAGGAACATGTATATATATATATATTATGGACGGAGGGGAGGGAGGGAGGTGATTTGGCAAATGCATTTGGAAGCAGAAGCCAGTAAATTGCCAATTTTAGTGTAATAAACAAGTTCTGGCTGGTGGCTGCAAATTCCTTTCCCACAGAAATGACAGTCAGGAGCAGAAATTTAGTTTTACACTATACCGGCAATCCCAAACCCCAGAACTCCCATGTACGGTTGTTTGTAATCTCCAAAGTCTACACCCTGTTGGGGAGAGAAGGAAAAATACAAAAAGTAGCCTTCCCTTACTCTCTTCACCACAGCTGACTGCATTACGCTGACGACCTTTCCTTCCATCTATAATCCTGCCAAATGCACAAATTAAAGAAAAGAAGATGACCGACCGCAATGGATGAGATATGGATTGATAAACACCATAACTGCATTCCTGCAAGCATCTGCTTGGGGCTTACAACCTCGAACTGGATAGATTGCTAGTCCCATCACCTCTCTTCAAGAACATCAGACTCACAATGAATGAAAAGGAAGGTACTTTTCTGACACGTGATTTACCTGTTTGCCAGTCCATTTTCTCTCTTTGTACTGTCTTCGCTTGTTTACCATTTGCCTAATTTTTGTGGTCAAATATATTTCCTTTCTCTGTAAATTACTATCAGGTTTGTCATTGCTTACAATACTACCAGGAGTAGTTTAGTGACTAGAGTTTGTTCAGTTATGCTAGATATTAATAAGCTTTAGAGGCCATATTCAATCAGTTCTTCGTATTAGGACAAATAATTCTTTTACAGTGAAAGTAAACTTGCTGAAAGAATCAGTACGAGGAGTAAGACGGAAGTTACTGTTTAGAGTATATTTAAGAGAACAGACTGTATCCCACAATAAAGTGCTTGGATTAACGTCTCAGAATTCACTTTTGTTGACCGTACCACAGAAGTTAATGTTCACTGGCTTTAGGGTGTGTCAAGGGTGTGGTGAAACTTGAAAGTTCTTGAAGGTGTCAGATTGATGGCTGTTAGCCTGTTACAAATGATGATTGAAAGAAGTGGCGAGCAAGGGGCTTCATTCCAACGGGGCCACGGGGGGCGGGGGTGGTGGGGGGAGAACAGGGTTGAGGGAAACGGAGCAGGGAATTATTATCAGAATTAGGCAGAGGTTCGAGATGCATGAGTCCCAGACCACTTTAAGTTTTTCCTCCAACAAGATTTTTTTTGTTAAACTAACACACAAGTGTTTTTACATTTCATAAAGCCAACAAGCTAACAAGATGGAAAGGCTTCACAGAGTCATTTACTTTTGCACCTTCCACGTACCTACTGAATAAATATGAGAAGGCACAAATTTATTGGAGGTTCCCCTTAAAATAAATGGATAATAAATCGTCAACACTGTATAAATGACAAAATCCCTAGCTGTCCAGGAACCATTAGTCTCTTCCTTTTTTTGACTCCTTCAGGGGGGAGGGGAATTCAGTTTATGCAGACCTGAGCTAAATAGTTGCTTCAAACATAGATGATTTATATCCTTGTAGGAAAAAGGAAAACAAGGTTGTCCACCAGAGACATTCTAGAACTCGGGCACAGGCCTTTGACCTGACCCCTCCTAGTCTCCGCAGTTCCTGCCCCTTCAAGGCTTATGATGCAGATAGAAATGGGTGAGAGAGCAGGAGGCAAAAATTGTGTTGGTCGGTGTGGGTATGTATGGTAGTTGGAAAATACCTTAAAGGTGGGAGGGGGCTTGAAAGTGCTTGGTTACTAGCCTATCAAGGGATTTACATGTTTGCCTATGAAGTAAGTGATGCATGAAAGTTTTTCGGCCTGGATTTCTAACTGAGATAGACAAAGTAAATGCACACTATAAGAAAGTTCTAAATTAAGCAATTTTAAAATCACACTTAAGAAAAAAATTATGGAGCAGAAAGAGCTTTTGGTTTAATTATTGGTTACTTCACGCAATGTATGAGTGTAGGTATGTGTCAGGACTCAAAATCTAGGGTGGTTATTGAGCGTGTGTGTTTGTATTGTGCACGTGTAGGTTTACATGCTAACAACTTCTATTGCGGCTTTGTTTAGTTGAGTTTAGCTATAATTAGGGCACATGCTAGCTTCTTGTTTATCTCTCTTTTCTTATAGATCCGCTAAGTGATAATTCCATATTACATGATTGAATGTCATTATGCAGGGGGTGATTTTGCCTTACGAAGCTCCTCTGAGAGCAGATTCAATGTGATTTTACTATCCTAGAGAGGGCCTTGCAGCCATCTCTGAAAAGGGGTTGCTTTTCATATGTAGGCAGTGAACTGGCCCTAGAAGATGAGGCTCCATGATCTTGAATTGTTTCCCTTACAGCAAAACCCATTGTATGCGGGCAAGAAGTTTTATAAACATACCCCCAAAGCCCAAGTAAAGCGGATCCCCATGGTAGTCTTCTTTCAGTGTGTGCACGTGAAATGAGATGTGTTTAACCTACGAGAATGGGAATTATCTTTAACTAGCGACATGCTGTCAGCTACTAACTACTAGGCAAGCAACACTTCCCGTAATCCCCCTCCCTTCGAAGAACTACCATGCTGAAACTTTCCGCAAGGGAGGACTATTTAGTTAATATATTAGGATTTTCCACCAGATCAAGATCATCAACAGAATCAGAACACGTACCTGGATCCAAGGATTGAGCTTCAGCACCTCCTTCAATATGTTTATCAAGTAATTTGTGCTTTATGTCGAAATTGATCTAAACGTATAGCAGAAGTAGCCAGCATTATTTCACCCACAGAATGACTGCGGCAAACAAAACCAGTAGCAATGCTGATGGTGTATAAACGAAAACCAGGACGAGCACTTGTAGCGCGGCACTATCAATGGATGGAGCTGACCAAGTACAGGATAAGACAGCGGTGCCAAGCTCGTTAACGTTGATTGTTGTGCAATGAAGACACCGGGATCACAAAAAGAAACCATGTTATTAGTCCAAAGCAGAGGTGATGATCATGTGCACGACCAGATAAACTATGTGTTCCCAACCTATTCTGGTCGTACCCAAGGGCCCAATAGGGGTCCCATTTCACGCGAACACGTCAACATTGTCAACGGTTAATTTTTCAACGCATCAAACCGGTCAGCGCCCGTGCGCCCGAGACACGTATTTTTCTCGTTCCGCGCGCTTCGTGCGCAACTTAGACATCTTACTTTCGCATCGACGTCACTGAAACGCTAGCACGTTCGTAACGCCAAGACCATCCGAAGACCCTTTCATCAAAAACATTGGCCGACGGCACATTTGGAGAAACGGGGTCAAGGGGCAAATGGCCTTGGCCAACCCCAGGGGGTCGGCCTCGGCCTTCCCCAAGCCATAGGGGTCGGCCTCGGCCTCCTGGGGGGCTTGGCCTTGGCCACTTTCCCCCGGTGGTTCACCCCTCCGCGCAACCCCTTTTTTCGCACCTTTTTCGCTTTGTACGCTTTGTGCGTGACTTTGGCATCTCGTTCGTCGTGTAGGTATGATTCGCGTCGACACACTCATCGTGATGCAACTTTCGGATTTGTATTTGCCCATCAAAACACCTACCGTCGGCGTGCCCGAAGTTCACCAAGAGGGGGGAGTGGCCCTGGGCTCCTTCAGGAGAGTTGGCCATTTGGCCTTGGCCAACCCCAGGGGGTCGGCCTCGGCCTTCCCCAGGCCATTGGGGTCGGCCTCGGCCTCCTGGGGGCTTGGCCTTGGCCACTTTCCCCCGATGGTTCACCCCTTTTTCCACATACTTACCTTCTCGAGTCTTTGCACCTCCGCGATGTTTACAGACGTTTATGCATCAACTCCGTGACGCCTCTCGTCCAACGCCCATGATCACGCACCGCTCCCGCGATGCCCGTCACCCACGCCCGTCACCCAAAGTCGCACGCTACCACCGAAAAACCCGTCGTTAACAACCGCATACCATCACTCCCCAACCTTGTCACTACTGCATGTTGCATTCATTATCTTGTTATGACAGGTACACTTAGCTCACATCCTGTCTTCGGAACACCGACGCGCGCCCGTGCGCCATTCTCATGATACGTGCCCCGACACCAAATATTGCTCCGCGACGTTCCTCGCCGCGCCCTTGCGCCATTCTCATGATACGTGCCCCGGCACCAAGTATTGCTCCGCGACGTTCGTCGCCGCGCCCTTGCGCCATTCTCATTATACGTGCCCCGGCACCAAGTATTGCTCCGCGACGTTCGTCGCCGCGCCCTTGCGCCATTCTCATGATATGTGCCCCGACACCAAGTATTGCTTCGCGACGATCGTCGCCGCACCACTTTCACAACACGTGCCCCAGGCACCAGGTATTGTCTCGTGCTATAAGCACCACGCTCATGCGCCATAATCATGTTGTATACTACCGGGATGAGCTCACAACCTTATAGCCATCGCCGTCTCAATCACAAGGAGGCTTCGGCCTCGTACCGGGATGGGCTCACAACCTTATAGCCATCGCCGTCTCAATCACAAGGGGGCTTCGGCCTCGTACCGGGATGGGCTCACAACCTTATAGCCATCGCCGTCTCAATCACAAGGGGGCTTCGGCCTCGTACCGGGATGGGCTCACAACCTTATAGCCATCGCCGTCTCAATCACAGGGGGGGCTTCGGCCTCGTACCGGGATGGGCTCACAACCTCATAGCCATCGCCGTCACAGTCACAGGGGGCTCCGGTACGAGGACCCCTCGCCACGGACTCGGAGCACTGAGCTGCGACCATGTCCGCTCATGTTACCATTGATCGTCGACACCACCAGGGCAATGACCCCCGGGTCACTCCGGGACGGGAGCAGGTCCTTGGAGGGCATCGCGCCTAGTCCGCCTGGCAGTTGGCTACAGGGGTAACCCTCACCACTGTCAGGTTCTTTGCGCGTCTCTTGACGCACCTTGTGGGATTCAGTAAGGGCTTGGATTGGTGGCTGGGGCAACGGGTTTACTCTGATCATACCACGGTGTGGTCAGTCTTCTAAGACAGGTAGAGCGACGCTGTGAGAGGCAGGCAACGCGAATTTGGGAACCGGCAGTCCAACGGAGAACCGGTATTTTGGGACCCCCCTGGTGACGTGTCACTACCAGGGGACGACATGTGGCACTTTATGACACAGGCACATTGTTTTCTATAAATAGTGGACTTTACAACTCAAAAAAGAACTTCTTCTTCATTCTCACAAAAATCACTTTCTCACTCTAGAATTGGAGAGCTCTTGGATTCTAGAGAGAGAGACACAAAATTGGACATAACTTAAGATCGTAACATCGGACCCTGACTTGGACTATCGACTGCCGGCCCTATTCGTCTTAGCTTTGCCTTCGCAGCACTGCCATTCCTCACGGCCTGTCTGGGAAGCCTTGCTCTCAGCCCTTACTTCGTCCTTGTTGTCTCTCACTTTGCATACTTGGAAGCTGACACGGACTGCAGCCTTTGTGGCACCTTGTCACGGGCTGCCCCTTGCACCCGCCTAGCACCGCGCCCCCGCGCCCATCCTGCACAGCGCCCCCGCGCCCATCCAACACGCGCCTATGCGCCCTCACAAGTTCTTCAAGTCTCGCGCCCATGCGCACGTCAAGCACAGCGCCCGCGCGCCCAACTGTAGTGCCCGTGCACGTCAAAAGCCAACCGTGAAGATCTGAAGATCCGGGCGTGCGTTTTTGTTCAATTTTGGTGGAGATCACCCTTGTATATATTTAAGTTTCCCTGTAAAATTTCAAGTCATTCCGAGTTGTATTTCTCTAAAAAGGGGCACTATGACTCATCGCACATAGTGACGGCTACTACTGTCACTTTGGAAAATCCTCTTAGTGGTACTATATAGGGAGTACATGTACACCTATACCCGAGAATCCCTTGCTTTGTTTTAGCTTGCCTGTTTAGCTAGATTGCACATTGTGGATACAAACGAAGCCTTCTGAAGTTGTAACGATGATTTTGAAGTAATGAGAATATTTGGGACCATTTTTCCCTTGTGTTGAAATTACTTCTTTGTGCACTGTTTTATGCAATGTTGATGCACTGATTGCTATAGATTGTTGAGATTTGTTGGCGGACTCTTCTTGCAAGAGGCAAGTCGAGTGCCACATACGGTTTCCTTTGTGCCATCAAAGGCCACCGTGTGTCAGGTGGTATCAGAGCCGCGGTTGTCCCAAAAGACCGTGGCTTCAGCTAAGAGAATAGTGTGGGATAGTTTGTTGAGAAAAACTATGGCCAACACGAAAGAAAGAATTGATGCTTTGGAAGCACATGTACAACGCATTGTCAAGTGCGACGAGGATGCTCCAGGCATCCTGAAGCAAATCTCCCTTCGCCTGGACGCGTTGGAAGTGAATGTGGAAGCCACTGATAATGCCCGCTATGCTGAGAACATGGATTGGGAGGGCAAGTTTCAAGAGCTCCAGGATCGAGTGGAGCTTCTTAGTCGTGCAGTGGTTAACACACCCGCAGGGGGTGTGGAGCACTCATCGAGGCCACGAGTGCCAGAGCCCAAGAGTTACGGGGGAGCCCGTGACGCCAAGGAATTAGAAAACTTCCTTTTCGATATAGAACAATACTTTCGAGCCATCAGAGTTGACTCGGAAGCGACAAAGGTGTCGATGGCTGCCATGTACTTGGTTGGAGATGCCAAGTTATGGTGGCGGAAGAAGTACGCAGAGATCGAAGATGGGTCTTGCGTCATAAACACATGGGAAATACTCAAACGCGAGCTAAAGAGCCAGTTTTTCCCAGAGAACACCGCATTCAACGCGAGGAAAGCGTTGTTGGAATGCAAGAACACCGGATCGGTCCGGGAATATTGCCAGGCATTTTCTGCCTTGATGTTGGACATCAGCGACATGTCCGCAGTCGACAGACTCTTCTTCTTCATGGAAGGGTTAAAACCATGGGCTCGCACCGAGCTCAATAGACGTCGGGTGAACAACCTTAACGAAGCCATCATCGCTGCCGAGAGCCTTTCAGATTATAACTCCGAACCACAGAGACCCCCTCAGAGAGGGAATCCAAACAGGAGTAATGGTGGCAAGAAGCCAGGGGGTCAAGCGCCAAACCAAAGTTGGGGCAGTAAAAGCAGTTGGGCGTCAAACTCTTCTACCCTACAGAAGAGTGGAGTTGGGTTCAAAGCCAAGCCTGACGCTAGCACTAGCGGAGAAGTGAAGAAACCTGCTTTCAGGGGTTGCTTTTTGTGTCAAGGGCCGCACGTGATCGCTAACTGTCCGCAACAACAGATGATGAATGCCTTCTTTGACAACATGGGGCAGGTGCAACGGGGGGAACAATCTGGCTCTCAATCAAGGCATCCACCAACAGAGGAACAAACAGACACACAAGATTACGAGGAGGAAGATGCCGTCGGGGCCTTTCCTCAGTGGTGTAATGCTGTGACAACGCAGGTTGGGAACCCCGAAGAGAGCTCGACTGGGGAAAAGCCTAAAGACATGCCGCCAAAGAAAAAGAGCGATGTACCAGGGAAAGGCTTGATGTATGTGGACATCAAGGTTAACGGGAAGGCCATCAGGGCCATGGTGGACACAGGAGCTACCCATAATTACATTTCAAGCACTGAAGTGGAAAGACTGGGTCTAACTCTAGAAAAAGGGTGCGGACGGGTGAAGGCTATCAACTCTGCCGCACAGCCAGTAGCGGGAATAACGAGATCTGTTTTGATCAAGATTGGCCCATACGAAGGAAGGACCAACTTTTCAGTAGTCATCATGGACGACTTTAAGCTGACCCTTGGGTTGGAGTTTCTGCGTGACACGAAGACCACCGTGATGCCATGCACCAACTCTCTGGCCATGCTTGGGAGTAAACCGTGTGTCATCCCGACTGTATCTACTAGTGCGGGAGAGCGTTCTATTTCAGCCCTCCAGTTGAAAAAGGGATTAAAACGGGACGAAACGACCTACCTTGCCATGCTACGGTGGGACGAGATTGAAGAAGTATCGGGACCATTATCCAAAGAAGTTAAAGTGATATTAAACGACTTTGAAGATGTGATGCCTGATGAATTGCCGAAGAAATTACCACCCAGAAGGGCAATTGACCATGAGATCGAGCTTGTGCCAGGCACGAAGCCACCCGCCCGAGCTCCGTATCGGATGTCACAACCAGAACTTGCTGAACTCAGAAAACAACTGACAGAGTTGTTAGACGCGGGTTTGATCACTCCAGCGAAGTCGCCTTATGGTGCGCCAGTCCTCTTCCAGAAGAAACAAGATGGTTCCTTGCGGATAGACCTGGCAAAAAGGGAACCGTACCCGTTACCCGACCCGTACCCGGTCCAAAATCCCGGGTACGGGTAGCCATTTTTACTACCCGCTGAAATTGGACCCGGACCCGAACCGACCCGTAAAATCCGGGTCGGTTCGGTTCGGATTTCGGGTAACCCGAATTTACCCGGTTTTTTGAACTATAAATTGGAAAATTGGAATGTGCCCTAATTTCACTGCATTCGTTTCTCATTTCTCTCACTCTCACTTAGACGATAGACCCACTTCTCACTTCTCACGCCGTCTCAAGCCAAGACGGCAACAATCTGCCGGCGACATAGCACTCCTGCGAGTCTGCAACGGAGCCCTCCGGCGACATTATTGGGTAAGGCCGGGGGGGGTTTGCCGTTTGCCAGAGAAGTGGGGCTCCGCACATCCATTTGCACCTTCTGCGTTGGGAGTTGCCTTTGTTTTAACTTCCCTTTATATGTATGGGATTTAAGGTGATGGCCCCAGGTTCTCTAGTGTTTGTCCCCTTTGACTGGAATGCTTGCTCCAAGAACCTGCTCATTCTTTGTTTGTGCTTGAAGGGAACCCTTCAGTTCATACATAGTCAAGCTTCGCAAGTCTTTTGATTCTTCTATTGCAGCAGCAACATGTTCAAATTTTTTAGACTAGCTTCTTAGAATTTTTTCAACTACTTTCTTTTCTTGAATTTGGTCTCCACAGCTTTTTATTTGGTTAACAAATTAAGCAACCCTTGACAAGAAATCTCTGACACTTTCATTCCCAGCCATCGTTAAATTATCCAATTCTCTCCATAAAGTTTGCAGTTCTACTTACCCCTTGTTGTAAATACTGGAGTGTTGTTGCAATTTTCATTTGTTTCTCTTTGTATTTCTTCTTCCTTGCCTACGTCCATTGTGTAGAGCTCTCTGGTGGAGGTGGTTCTTTATAGCCTTCCTCAACCAAATCACATAGGTCTTGTGAGATGAAAAATGTCTTCATCTAACTGCTCCAGTATTCGTAGTACTCGCCGTTGAATATCGGTACTACTCCTTGCGAGTAATTGAAGGTGGTAAGGCTTGAGCTTGCTGCCAGAGAGCTTCTTGATTAGATTGACCTTCTTTGGTTGTAACTTTATGCCAGAGAGCTTCTTGATTAGATTGCCTCAAGACCCGCGGGTAATACCCTACCCGCCAGGGTAGGGTACGGATCTCATATATTCGTACCCGAGAAAACCCGGGTATAAATTACTCGACCCGGTTTTACCCGGATCCGGCCGGGTATTACCCGTACCCGCGCGGGTAGACCCGTTTGCCAGGTCTACTTGCGGATGTGTGTGGACTACAGGGCGCTAAACAAGGTGACTATTCGGAACAAGTATCCTATCCCTTTAGTCGCCGATTGTTTTGATCAGCTTAGTAGGGCGAGAGTGTTTACCAAGTTGGACTTGAAGTCTGGGTATTGGCAGGTCCGAATCGCCCAAGGTGATGAGGCGAAGACAACTTGTGTCACCAGATACGGTGCGTATGAGTTCCTAGTCATGCCGTTCGGCTTGACCAACGCCCCGGCCACATTTTGCACCTTGATGAATCAGATTTTGCGGGACTACATTGATGATTTTGTAGTGGTGTATCTCGATGATATTGTGATCTATAGTTCCAGCTTGGACGAGCACCTGAAGCACTTGAGGAAGGTGCTTACCCGACTGAGGGAGCACGAGCTATATGTGAAGCTGTCGAAATGCACATTTGCCCAGACCAAGATTAAATTCTTGGGCCATGTGATAGAACAGGGTCAGATCAGGATGGACTCAGCTAAAGTTCAAGTGATACAGGAGTGGCAGCCGCCAACCAATGTTTCAGAACTGAGATCTTTCCTAGGATTGGCCAACTATTATAGGAAATTTGTTCGAGATTATTCGAGAATGGCCCATCCCCTAACCGAACTTCTGAAGAAGAGCAAAGTTTGGGAATGGTCCAAGGAATGTGAATCGGCCTTCTTGGCCATGAAGCGGGCTATGTCTGAAGATCCGGTACTTGCTCTCCCCGATGTGTCGAAGTCTTTTGAAGTTCATACCGCTTCTGACTTTGCACTTGGAGGGGTTCTAATGCAAGAATGCCACCCGGTGGCATATGAGAGTAGGAAGCTCAACGAAGCAGAACGTCGCTACACGACTCATGAGAAAGAGTTACTCGCGGTAGTGCATTGTCTCAGAGTTTGGAGGCACTACCTGCTTGGTTCAAGCTTCATAGTGCGGACAGACAACACTGCGGTGAGCCACTTCTTGAGTCAATCTAAGCTCACCTCAAAACAGGCCAGGTGGCAGGAATTTCTGGCAGAATTCAACTTCATGCTCGAGTACAGGGCCGGCTCAACCAACAGCGTAGCAGACGCCCTCAGCAGGAGAGCCGAACTAAATCAGGTAGCATTGATGGCCATGAATGCTATTGTTAGAGCAGACAGCCGAGTTGCCATCAACATCGGACAGAAGATCAAGAAGGCCCTTACCAGGGACCCGGTTGCCCAACAACTACTGAAACTGATCGAGAGCGGTAAAACTCGACAGTTTTGGCAAGAAGATGGTTTGCTGATGACCAAAGGAAGACGGGTATACGTCCCCAGAGTTGATGATCTGAGACGAACATTGATTCGAGAATGTCATGACACCCTTTGGGCAGGCCATGCCGGAGGAGAAAGAACATTAGCTCTCCTTCAACAAGGTTACTACTGGCCCCAAATGGGGGATGAAGTGCAGGAGTATGTGAAGACATGCCTTACTTGTCAGCAGGACAAGGTGGAGCGTAAGAAGAAAGCAGGGTTACTACAACCGCTGCCGATCGCCAAGAGACCGTGGGAGAGTGTGTCGTTGGATTTCATCACTGGTCTGCCGAAAGTTGGAGACTTAGGCACGATTCTTGTTGTCGTTGATCGGTTTAGCAAGTATGCGAGCTTTATCGCAACACCCAAGTATTGCTCAGCCGAAGACACAGCGCAACTTTTCTTTAAGTACGTGGTGAAGTATTGGGGCATGCCTCAAGACATTGTCAGTGATCGGGACTCCCGCTTCACTGGAAACTTTTGGACTGAACTCTTTAAGTTATTTGGATCCCAACTTTCGATGAGTTCAAGTTATCATCCAGAATCAGACGGTCAGACGGAGCGGTTCAATTTCATGCTAGAAGAGTACCTCCGCCATTTTGTCAGTGCAACACAGAAAAATTGGGTCAAGCTACTGGACGTTGCCCAGCTGTGTTTCAACTCACGCAAAAGCTCTTCGACAGGGAAGAGTGCTTTTGAGATTCTGAATGGACAACAACCGTTACTTCCCCACACGGTAAATGTCCCCAATGCAGGAAAATCTCCAAGGGCCATAAGCTTCAGCGAAGAATGTAGGCAGAATATAGATCTAGCTCACTCCTACCTGGAGAAAGCAGCCAGAAGAATGAAGAAACACGCTGACAAGAACATGAGATCTCAGGAGTTTAACGTGGGCGACAAAGTTATGGTTAAGCTACAGCCACAAGATCGCAAATTTCTAAGGGGAAGAGACTCCCGTCTTTTGCAGAAATATGAGGGACCCCTGACTATAGTGAAGAAGATAGGCAAGATGGCTTACAAAGTTGATCCGCCAAATTGGTGGAGCCGCCAGCTCCATCCCGTTTTTCATGTCAGCATGTTGAAGCCATTCTATGAAGACACAGCAGACCCCTCCAGGGGCCAAATCAGGAGACCAGGACTCAAACCCAAAGCGGCAGGAAAGCGAGTTGCTGAAGCTATCTTGAATGATAGAGTGATTACAGCATCCCGCAAGCGCCATCAGGAGTACCTAGTCAAGTGGCAGGGATATATGGACGAAGAGAACACTTGGGAACGAGCAGCAGACTTGTCAGCCTACACCCACAAGATTGAAGCCTACCACATGCAGAAGTTGACGAGGACGTCAACAACTCTAGTGGGGGAGAATGTCACGGGCTGCCCCTTGCACCCGCCTAGCACCGCGCCCCCGCGCCCATCCTGCACAGCGCCCCCGCGCCCATCCAACACGCGCCTATGCGCCCTCACAAGTTCTTCAAGTCTCGCGCCCATGCGCACGTCAAGCACAGCGCCCGCGCGCCCAACTGTAGTGCCCGTGCACGTCAAAAGCCAACCGTGAAGATCTGAAGATCCGGGCGTGCGTTTTTTATGCAAACGAAGCCTTCTGAAGTTGTAACGATGATTTTGAAGTAATGAGAATATTTGGGACTGTTTTGCCCTTGTGTTGAAATTACTTCTTTGTGCACTGTTTTATGCAATGTTGATGCACTGATTGCTATAGATTGTTGAGATTTGTTGGCGGACTCTTCTTGCAAGAGGTAAGTCGAGTGCCACATACGGTTTCCTTTGTGCCATCAAAGGCCACCGTGTGTCACACCTCCACGTAAGTACGAATTCATTTTCCTTGGCATCACTATGCAGGGCAGTTCCTCTATGAAGAGAGCCGTATCCTTCGAGAGGCACGTGAAGGAACCTACATTTGTCACATATGGTAGGCCATTAGGGTTTGTTGTATCAATGGCAACAGGGCCGGATGCAGAGCCAGGACATTTAAGTCGGACTTGCTTGGGCTTTCTTTTCAAGCTAGAAGGCGGACATGGAAGAATGAAGAAAGATCTCATGGTTTCACAACCCGGTAGCATACGTTGATTAATTCTTATCGGGGGTCAAGGTCGAAGATGCGGGCATTGATGTTGAACAACGTGAGAGATGCAGCTTCAGGCTATAGAAGTGACCAACGACTAGCCACTGGATAGAAAAACTCGCACGGGGCCCATGACATAAATTAACCATCCAAGCCCTCAGCCTTGGGTGATACTGTTGTGGTAACAAGTATATCAGGACCTCGAATCCAGACGGGACTAGGTGCATCATATACGTAGTTATGGTTCAAAAGGAAGCAGAACCCAGAGCACAAATTTTGATGGAACTTTTCACTAAAATTTTGGCTAGAAGTTATTAATTACTAAAAAAGAGGCCATTTTGTCAACTTTGCTACAGCCATATGCAATATAAAGAAATGGAGAGCACGTACTCCGAATCAAACTCACTCTCCAAACTGACTCTTTATATGACACTAGTTATAGGAGAGACATGATGCCCCACTTGGGTACAAAAACCATCCACCGGCGGCCACGGCGAATTGGTGAGAGCCATTTCAAATTGAGCACACAATTTTTTTGTTTCGACGGTCCATTTTGGAACTGAAATGGAATCTTAATGGCCAATACCATTTCTTAAGCCCCGCCCCTGCCAGATCTGAAATTCCACAAATCGTCTCTTACTCTTAGCTCTACCACTAAGATCAAAAACAATTACTCTCATCGGCAATGACAAATTTAGGGTTCAATAATATCTTGTGCCCCCCAGCCCCATTACAAATGATCTGAACTTCACTCCTACCTCCAAACTCCACTTTGAGTTCCAAATTTGTTAATACAACAAAGCAGTCGGATAACCTCCATCACATCTAATGCAAACAGATGTACAACATAAGATGTCAATCAAATGTACACAAAGTAGAACAGGACTTAAATTACAATAAAAGGAATATGAAGAAGAAATCAACACAAAATTACGTAAAATAACAAAGGGGAGGTTAAAAAGATATAGAAAAGGCGGAAAAAGAGAAAGGACAACTTCCCCACCTTGACATGTTTGCGTCGACAGTGCCTGAAAGCAGAATCATTGCCTCAGATTTATTACATATTTCCCAACTATCAAAGCATGGGCGTCATATTAAACTGCTTCAAGACAAGCAGAGGTTACCTTCTTCTAGAGGCAACATCAAGAGGTAACAGCACCCTGTTTTGCCTTGAGTACAAGCTCTTCTGTGGTAGTGCCTATGATCTCATTAGCACGCTTGAGACCTACGCAGTAATACCTTCCAATTGTGTCCTAAATTCAAAAACCACACAAGTCAAATTGTCAGAGACCTGATAATGAATCTTTATCATTATGTAATGACATAATATCATCACCTGTCTAGAAAATCAGGCAAAGGCAAATGTTTCTATCTAAAAGGTTTTTATCCAGCGTCTAATGACCGGCGGCTATATGATGGGCGCCGTCCATACAAATTCATTCCCTATCCTGATAATATGTAGGAGCGCTACCACTCATCAACTTTAACAGAAAATTTTGCTTAGGCAGTACTTCCATTTCCCTCCCGAGAATTTTGCTCAGACTCAAGACTCCATCAATGACTTTACTCAAGCACCTTTCTGCCTCTAACAATGTATATATAGAAAATATAATGTACCCTAATTCGTTTTTAACACATTTACAGACAAGAAGTCGCTGCATATAACTGGTCTTTTTATCTGAGAGAAAGCTAAGGAGTAATGATGCTTGCATTTTCAAGCCAAAAGAGGAAGCAATTAAAATTTCGTCAGGAGTGTTGTGCGAGAGAGAAAATCTCACCCTAGCAACAATGCCCAACTTTTCTAACTTTTGGACCGCATCATCCACATCAAAGTTGCAGCTCTCACCAAACTCTTCTTTAATCAGTTCCTCACACTGCAGGTCAAGATCCTATTTCGCATCATGAAAAATCATACATCAGTATTTCTGAATTGCGTTTAAATACATGCAAAAATGTGGAGGAGTAAGCACGAAGAGATGAAAAAGCTACCTGTAAAGTTGCTTTGCCTTGTTCCATCAAAATGAAGAACAAGATGACCACCTCCTTTACCTGGACAAGATTGAGAGACGCTTGGTTGAATAGCAAGCCAAATGTAAATGATCCTTTGGGAAGAAGCCAGAGCCTTGTAGACATTAATCCGGTGACACACGTATAGTGAATAGAGTGACGAAGAAAATAGATTAGAACTTCATCTATTGCTAATCACAACCCTTAGATCTTAGGTGTTCTGAACAAACTCAAAACGCGTATTGAGTTCCAGACTACATCCATTTGCCTTAACCCAAAGCCAACAACCCCACCCCCCACCCACCCACACCTCCAAGCAAAATAAAACAGGTTCTTTGAGGAGCAATGCATAGGTATTAGGGGTTTCTTTTGGATCTATAACTTCTCCCATCCCTCTCTCTTCTAGGTTGGTCTATGGGTCCATTGACATTCTTGTGTGCTCATGGGTCGAAAGGGTTCTCTTTGCTCTTCGACAAGGTCTCTAGTCCGGGAACTTATACGTGGAATTTTTCAACATAATTTAGTCGCTGCAGCTTTATAGGCATTGCCTGGGGCAGGGGGTCTTGCAATGTTCAAGTGGTAGGAGTTGTGATCTTCACTGCCCTTTGAAGCGAGGTTGTCTGTGTAGTCATCAAACTCAGCATTGAGGCTTCGTGAAAGGTGCTGCTGTCTTGATCCAATGGCAAAAGCCAGTTATCTATACAGTTTTTTAGGGAGAGCACCCTGATAGTGAAGCCTTTTTTTGAACTTCCAACTAAAAGAAAAATTAATTAAGGTCATTGTTGAAAATTTCTCAACGTTTAATACATAACCGCTTGACGCCACTACAATTAAAATTTCTTCATCATCCCCATTATTCCAATCACTCCACCCAAATATCCAATCGTCAATATTTTTACTCCTTTTCTATAGCTCCTTTTGTCTCGGTCTCCATTTTCATGGTAAGCTCATTATCCTTCTCATCTACCTTTTATTATTTGTATCGATTAGATTTACATATTTTTTGTTTGTAGACGACCCTAGTTTGATTGATATGGGGTTTTATGGGTGCTGCACCTGCAAATATAGAGCTGTTAGCATTGGCAAGTCAGACTTGGCGCATGGTGAGACCGTGAGAGCTTAGTTGCACAGAGCACGGGTGAGAGCAGGTGCGAGGTTATGGACTGAGAGCGTCACTAGAATATTGGGTTCTGGGGTGGGAAGGTGAGCGGGTGCAAGATTTTGAAGCGGGCCTCTGGGGTGGGAGTGTAACTAAGTTGAAGAATCCTGCAACTAAGCGTGAGAGTACCTTACACGGGGCTTAGTACTATGGGACATCATTTAGGGCAAGTTTGGGCCACAGGTACCAGGGTTGCCAAAGGGTTTCGGAATGGATGGTGTAGACAAGTACAGGTTCAGATATTGCTTTTGGGGTGGGATAAAAAATACAAACACCGTAAAATCATAAGGTTCATATACAGGTTCGACCCAAAAAACCCATATATGATAAAGACATTCCTAGATCACAACTTACTTCCTGTTGAATCACGTCATCACATAAGTGCAGAAGAGTGCCTTTTCCACTATCCATTTGCTTATCGTACATGGACTGTGTGATTAAGTTCTGATACGCAGCCATGTTTTGCTGAAACCTGTAGAAATCAAGCAAAAGGCGACATTAGCAAAGCCTACATTTTCTTTGATCAAAAGAGGCCACAGAGAGACACTCCCCACCCCGGGAAAAAAAAACCAAAGCAGACATTATCGTTTGGCTTACATTCTAATTTTTCCTTGTTTTAAGTCATTTCAGCTTAATTTAATGATTGGAACCGTCAAGTTACGAAATGAAAATTTGGTACAGTTTCAGATATCCATTAGTTTACTATTACAGGTAGCCAATATTTAACGTATAATCACTTTATTTGAAGTATTGCAAAGACTGCGTGAATGATTTCTTCCTTGATCCGCCTCCAGACCTGGTTCGCATGCAATCATGAATTCAGCACCAATGCATAATCTGGTGCATACTGCCACAGCATCACACGGATAGCATTATAGTGGAGAACATACAATTATGCACAAAAGTGTGAATGCATTTGACCATGCCAACTTTCTTTAAAGCACATTCTCAAAGTGAATCCAATAAATAGTGGATCACATCCCATATAGCAAATCAAGCAATTGAACAAAAAGTATCCAAACACATCAAACTCAAATAAGAAAGCACTTACGTGAAGTATATTTTAGCGCAGTAGCCAATCACTGTGGAGAGGATGGCAAACATGACCCATAGATCAGCTTGAGGCATGTCAAGTGAACCCACAACAGCTACCTGGACACAGAAGAACGACATTGAGGTGCATATGAGCAAACAGGATAAAGAAACGAACAGCTACAGTTGATGCATTTCATGGATAACAAGCAACTAACCAGCCCAACAATAGCAGAGCCAAGAAATTTGACCCAATCCATGGGAGTTAAACTTGGATTTTTCTTCTCTGGCTGTTAAAGCAGAAACCGTCAAAATGAATTTGTATAAGAAAGGTGAAATTCGATGAGCAACTAAGTGAAATCGAAAACTAGAAATTGCTGATAGACATACGTGCACTCGCACGCACACACGTGCTTGCATGCAGGGGAACAAGGGTTGGGGAGCATGAGACTCACAAGAACTATTTCCATATCAGCCATTGGGATGTTTTTAAAATGCTTCACAAAGATTCCTCTTTCCTTTGGTTGGGTACTTGCTCTCCTGCACAACCATAGCCATATTGCACTTAATAACATTGCACATTTACTATCATAAATACTTGCGGTCATGGTATCAAACTGGTAATGAATGGAAAATCTGATTCCATCAAAAGCATCCCTCTTCACGGGGACATTTTTGGAAAATCTGCTTCCATCAAAAGCATCCCATACACTGTTCACAATGACATTTTAGAATAGGAAAACAGAAGCCATACCTGTAAACAACAATCATCCTATCAAATGTAGGTTCTTGGATTGTGATCTTGCTCAGCAGATTGCGTAAGCTGGATGGAAATTAAACAAATATGCAACTAAATTAGTACCATGGTACAATCTTGTATCTGTTTCTCTCGTGATGATGAAACCCGCAAAAATAAGATATCTGCACTCACATAGGAGTCCAGGTACTTGAGTGCGGCTGGATTCTGGTCTTGTCTCTTTCAAGGAGACGCATGGTGGGTCCAATTAGGCAACATCTTATCAATAGTGTACCGTATAATCCATACATCATCATCCAAGCTTTGTCCCAAACTAGTTGTGGGGGCTACATGAATCATTTGGTTCCGTACCCCCTTGCAAAGTACATGTTTCAGATAAATTATACTAGCAATCAATCAAGTCTTGTATCCCAAATTATTCTTGTAATTTAGATCTTGTTAAACAACTTACTCAACCTAACTATGCCCACATTGCCCAAGCTCCAATAACCTTTTCTATCTATGTTCATATTTTTCAAAGCTTTTTTCACCTCAAATATTTTAATTCTATAAACAAGCCTCTTATTAGTATCACCAAATGAGTCAACGAGTTCTGCAAAATTATCTTAGGTTTATTCATTAAACTTCTTATCAAAGTAGCCTCTCCATCTTTCTCTAACCTCGTCTTCTTCCACCAATAACTTTTAATTCTCGTCCTTAATACAGTTCATATGACTAAGTTTCCGGTTCTCTCTTCCCTTACCTTTGCTAGCTTGTAGATCCCCTTTTCACCCGTTCAGTACCTAATCTTCGGTTAAGAACTTTAAAAAACCATGCCCCTCTTACTTCTTTGCTTCCTCTCTAGCCAACTTCTACTTCTCACATTCTCCCCACCCTTGCGCTCATGCAATACTTTATAACCTTCCCTCTACAACTTGCTCTTTGGACCCCATCATTCCACCACCAAGCTTCTTTACCTATGGGGTCATTCCCTCTAGACCCTCCAAGGACTTCTATTGCAACCCTTCTAATGCAAGAAGACATCTCAATCCAAATTATATTCTGCTCGTAATCAGATCCCTAAATATTTCTTTAAGTACGGTATCCTTAAAAGTGCTTAATCTCCCGCATACAAATTCCACCACCTAGTTCATCGATGTCTCACCTTTGGGCTTTGACCTTCCCATTCCAATTCCCAATATATACGTCCAACATAACTTACCTATGTCGTGTAGCAAGGCACTCCCGAGAATGACCTTTTAATCTCTACATAATGCTCAGTCCTCCCTACTATGGACGAAGAAATCTATCTGGCTACGGTGAGACCCACTACTAAGATAATTAAATGTGAGTCACTTGTCTTAAAGGTGGTGTTTGTATCATCAACGCAAAAGCCACTGCGAGAAATCGAGGATGTCTTCTTTTAATTCATTCTTATCTCCATAACCAAATCCTCAAGTCTTAGTAGCAGAAAACTCCCTATATGGTGATGCTACTCTCTCAGAACCACGTATTTGCGACCCTAAGTTAGAAGCTTCATGTGATAATGTCCCAAGCTAACACTTGTTAATTGTCTCTCTCTCTCTCTCTCTCTCTCTCTCTCTATATATATATATATATATATATATATATTTTATTTTATTTTTTTTTTTTTTTTTGCCCATGTTTACCCTATTACCCAGGAGATGTGCCGCTTAGAAATGTCTTAGAGAAGTGAATGGCAGCAGCAGAACTGCTTTTACCTTTATTATTTTCATAAGCAAGTAGCTGGTAGACACTTGATGTTACAAGTACACACTAAAAAATTAACCTTAATTTCTAGTATTTTCAGGGGCCAAAATTGTGTACGCAATAATAAAGTGTAAGATATATTAAGAAAATGGTAATACTCTTTACGCGTTTATTCTCTCAAGCCGCTCCCATCATTGGATTCTTCAGGTGCTTATGCACTCCCGCTCCCTCCCACTCTTCATGCAACTAAGCAAGCACCCCATCAAAAGCTTTCCCTAGTTCATGATTGCACCCGGGCGTCGACACGATGCCAACACCCAAAGGCAGGTGCAACGCATTGCTTAAGGAGAATGCCCTAGTATCACCAAGAATGGTGGTGCCAACAGAATAGAAGATAAAAAAAATAACTCGATCACGTAGAAGTTAGCCAAGCTAACCTTAGAAGCAAGTGTCGGTGCGTGAGTTTGAAGTTCCCACATACTAATCAATATACCAAAGAAGTAGAGTAGTATGCAATTGACTCACTAAAGCTTCGAGGATTCTGATCGTCATGGTGACTTCGCAACTTGATTCCTCCATTATAAACAGACTCACTTCCCAGCCTAACGTTGTTACCAGACCCCATTATGTATCCGTCGTCAAGGTCGACTTCTCTTGCAATTGATAATGGTGGTAGTGCGTTCGCACTTCGAAAATACCAATAACAATATCGATTGTCTTCCCTGACCGGGTTTCACCATTTCCAGCGTCAGTGTCGCCTTTCTTGGCAATTTCATGTTGCTTTGATTTTTCTATAGTAGCCCAAATTTCCCAATAGTTTCGACACTCAGACGGGAACTACCAAATCAAAGAAGGATACTACAAAAAATGAACACTGGACAGCTCGTTTCGGAAGGCCAACTGTCCCGCTATTACAAGCAGGTTGTGTACAGTTGCTATCCAACTGCTTAATATATGTTAGGAATGAATACAGTTGATATAATGGGGTTCATTTTTCGAAAAATCCATTCAAGAATCCCAAGAACAGTGAAAGGGATCTTCTAGACAAGTTAATGATGGCAAGCATGTAAAGCAAAGCTAAGAAGAATGCTATCACGACTCTGAAACCAAAAAAAAAGAAAAAAAAGATGCAATCTCAAACCTGAACTCCAAATTGTCAATACGGATCCGCTCAACAAAAAATTCATGCTGCTCAGCTTCATTGAAGATTTCATCATCTTTTCTCGGGTCCTTCTTACGCCGCGTACTCGACTTTCTTAACAGTCTTTCTAGTCTGCAAGCACCAAAACCCCACTATGAATTTTTTTTTATAATAGGGAAAACTGTTTTGCTCGTGACAAATTCATGAATGTTCTATAAATAGAAAGACCAGGGAAAATTATGGACTGATCTGAACTGAATACAGCTAATCAAATTCAATAGGTGTGTTGTGACATTAAATGCCTGTTTCAACCTACTAACTCAAAAGTAATCATGTATATCAAACCATACCTTGTCTTTCTCAAAAGCCATGCCCATAAACGTGCAATCATTATGTCCACCTTCTCCATGATAAAGTAATCACTTGTCCGATCAATTCCAATGCCACGTCGGAAGATTATGTACTGAAAAGATATATTAATTGCATAAAAAAATTAAATTTTTCCCCCGCTACAATTAACAATCCACATGACATTCCTCATCTCATAAGAACCATTTACAGATTGGAGAAAGTTGACTAGTACAAAGGTTTAGATTCAAATGATGCAGCCAGAGACAAAGTAATGATATCAAGGAACCTTTATCAATAGTTGCCTTAAGTAGATGAGAATAAAAATACACGTTGTGGAAAAGTACACTGCAGTATTCACGAAGTCGAATATTAGACATCCATGTCAGAAATTACCTTCTCAAGGTAATGGCCTTAAAGGCAATACATAACGAGATGGGAAATCTTTGGAACAAATGGAAAATGGGCCAAAATTTGAAATAACCATATACTTAGTTTCTTTTTCGCATTTATCTCCCAAATCATGCACATCACATCCCATGGAAGCCTACTCGATGTGTTTACGTTCAACTCAAGATTACCAAGCCACCTACACATATATGAGTACATCCACTCTCTACTATTTCACGTAAGACATACCGCTATACCTTTTCAGCGAATTCCGGAAGGTTTTCATGAGGATGCTCTGCAAAATACTTCTGCAAAAGCTTCTGATCAAGCTACATTTACAACAAAAAAAAATAAAAAATTAAGTGGGTGTTAGGTCGCATAGACTTAAAGAGCACTGCATGCATGTGTATTATAATGCAGGATTTGGATTTGGATTTGGATTTGGACTTGACCGGTATCAAACCTTTGACTCATCAACTGTGATGGGAAGATTTAGAAGATATTGCCCCGAGTGTGCAACATCAATCTCGTCATCGGTGGCAATCTTGAAATTGCTCTTTTCCATTACCTGCAGTAGATGGGAGAGACTACTGAAATATGTGAAATGGAGAAATCAAGTAGGAGTGAAATAATTAATCACAAACAGGACAACCCCCCGCCTCAAACATGAGGAAATGGACTGCATACTGAGATAATGACATAACTTTAGGGATTATTTGTGACCAAAAAAGGCCCTAAAACCCAAAGTCAAAGGGTTGTCAGCTTATTCGCTTCTATCACCGCAGCAGGCAATGACCTCTGTTCAACAAAAGTATTCCACCGACAGATTATGTAAATTAGGGCATAGTAGGGCCGCAAATAACGAGTTCGAGTTGACTTTTGGTATGGGCAGAAACGGCTCTCCCAATTTCTTAAAAGCCTCGAACGGGGTCGCTTTTGTCGCCGTAGTGGGAGTGAAGCACCTTGCTGCAATAGATATCATGAAAATGTTTAACCACTTCATTGCCCCACTTGATTACAAGCTCACACTATTAAGCTTGACGACAGCGTGGTCATTATTACAAAGATTCACCTAAATTCGAAGCATTCTTGACAGATAATGAGGTCACAAAGGAAGAAGTTTCACAGTTAGAACTTAGAAGTGGTTAAGCTGATATATGTTGTTGGGCCACTGTCTAGTAACTTAAGATTTTAGAGAAGATGGTAATTTACTCATGGTATAGGATGTTACAATTATCTTTGGTCTGGTTTGTTAGCTTGCATTTGGCCCTTTTTATATTTCTCGTGGCAATTGGCACTCGGTAGCTATTGACCTAGATTTTTTCTATCGTTGGTTCATGTCTCCACATGCAATCAGGGGCTTGCATGTGAGGGGGATTGTAACGCATTGTATACATTGTCGGCCCGTCAGCCAACAATTTAAGCTTTTAGAGCGGATGGTAACTTAACAAAAGCGTTAAGTAGTATTGGTACAATTTGTCCGATCTAATATGTTTGGCTGCTATGTCAGGCAAAAAGCCTCATTGGAAAAAATACTACTTAAGATGAGCACAAACATGAAATAATGTTCTTTCAGGCCTCTAGCCAAAGTTGCTCAGCACCAAAATCAATACGACAAGCAAAATGAATACCCAGTACCAATACACGTGCTTATGGAGAAAAAAACGTTTAAAATGACATACCCAAGACAGCAGTAAGGATAGACGCAGCAGCCATGTTACCTGGAATAAGTACGTCAGGAAGTTTTGTTCAAGAATGTCGATTCCTTCTGGAGAGAGGTTTTGTTGCTCCAATTTCTGAGCCCCGTGGACAGGATCAAAGAGGGAATACAATTGCTGCCGGCACCAAAATAATCAACGTTATTCGTTTTATTCTCAATACTTGGGAAAGTGGAAGTAGTTAACTAGCTTAGAAAACATCATAGTACCATTAGATCTTCAAATTGTAAGAGATACCAAGCTCGAATGGTGTACTCAACTCTCTTGCAAAGCTTTAAAAATTCAGCCCGATCAGTGCTATGCTCTGCAAGGAAGGAAAAGAAAAGAAAGATCAAAGGTAAAGAAACCTGTCATGAATGACACCCCACGAGACACAGCTGCACCTGCAGTCAGTAACCAGCAACACAGGCCACTGAAGATTAGAATTAAAATGCCACCAAGTGTGGGAAGAAAGTGAAACAGAGAAATGGAGGGAAACAACAGCCATTAAGAAGAAGTGAGAGTGAGGCGCGTGAAGCAATAAGTGAGTGGGAGAGTGACAGCCACGCGCTCAACAGATTTCCAAGGAAGATTTGGCCGTTAGGATTTCTAGCAGCATTAATGTTTTATTTTGTTTTTCCAGTTAGTTGTTTGTTACATTTTCTGATCTTCCAGAATATTTCGATTATTCTGGCTTGGGAAGAAAGTTGGAGAAAAGCTATGTAAAGGGAAAATCAGGAAAGAAAAGGCAATCAATGAAAAGAATCTCTGTTATCTTCTCTCTTCTATCTTCTTCTTCTCTGTATTTGGCCAGCTGAGCTGGATTCTCTTTCTCTTTGCGTTTCATTCTTCTTCAGTAGCTGCGAATCACCCCTTCGCTGTTACATTTGGTATCCAGAGCAAGCTACGTTACCTGGGCTCGTGAAGAAATCAGATCAGAAATGGGGTATGGTAACCGAAATAAACAGCAACTAGATGAGCATGTGAGCTTGATGGAAGCTCAGTTTGCAGACCGCTTTGGATCTCTTGATGATCAATTGACGGAATTAAGGCAAAACGTAGAGGAGCTACCTGCATTGAAGCTCTCAGTAGACCAACTAAACGAGGAATTACCAGCCATGAGGCAGGCTCTCTCAGAGTTGCAGGGTTTGATGCAGCAGCTGATTTACTCTAAAGGTAATGAGGGAGCTGAAGGTTCTCATTCAAAGACAAGAGGAAACAAGAGCTGGGAAACTAACCAACGAGATTTCCTTCCATATAACAATGGTAATGTTTTTCCTAAGCTACCTAAATTGGAATTTCCTAAGTTTTATGGAGGTGACTCTTATGGGTGGGTTAGAAAGGCTGAGAGATACTTTGAATTTCATCCCATGGATGAAATGCTCAAAGTTAACTTTGCATCAGTACACTTTGAAGGCCAAGCCGAACACTGGTTTGGTACTTACACTAAGGCCAAAGGCAAGGTTTCTTGGACTGAATTTGTTCGAGATTTAAATTCTAGATTTGCCCAACTCTTTAAGGAAAGCATAATAGGGGAATTTCATAAATTAAGACAGCTTGGGTCAGTTGAACAATATTATAATGAATTTGAGACCCTAAGATCTGTGCTAGTTAATGAAGGGTGTAAGTTTGAGGAGGTGTATTTTGTGCAAAGCTTCATTAGTGGTCTCAAGGATGAACTCAGATTGGAGGTTGAAAAGTTTGAGGTACACAACCTCTCAAGGGCAATCTATCTAGCTCGAAAGCAGGAGGCTACTATCACTAATAGCTGGTACCAATCCAGAACCACTCCTAAATTTCAGTCGACCTATAGTCCCATGATCTCTGCTAAACCTAACATGAGCAACACAGTTGCTAAGCCAAGAAACCCTGCAATAACTTTGAACCCCCAACCACTTCAAGCTCAACCTAACAACCAGAACAAGGCCTTATTACCTACCCCAAATGTCCCCCAACAAAGGTTGACTAGGGCCTACTTTGATGATAGAAGAAAAAGAGGCCTATGCTATTGGTGTGAGGAGACTTTCAGTCCTGCACATGTTTGTAAAAACAAACAGGTGTCAATGTTGGTGGTTGATGAAGGTGAAGAGGAAGACCCCCCACCTATTTATGATGAAGAAGTCCACCCTCAACCACATGCAACTGAAGATAATGAACACCCAGAGAAGATGGAAATCACTGTCAATGCTTTGACAGGAAACCAAACTCAATCCACCTTTAAGCTTTGGGGTCAGCATGGTAACAAGAAATTCTCCCTGCTAGTGGACACTGGGTCCACCCACAACTTTATGGACCCAGCTACAGCTGAAAGACTGGGCTGTTTAGTGACCCCTACTGCCCCCATGACAGTTATGGTAGCAGATGGCAACAAGGTGTGCAGTGATTCAGCTTGTAGTGAATTCAGCTGGACTATGCAGAATCAGCAATTTAAAGCTAATCTGTTTATGATTCCTTTGGGGGGCTGTGATTGTGTCTTGGGTTTACAATGGTTGAAGGACTTGGGGAGAGTGGCCTTTGATTTTCAGAACATGACTATGACCATCTGGATGGGGGATAAGGAAATAACATTATATGGGGGAGAAATACAAGCTGAAATCAAGTTAATGTCAGCACAGTCAATGTACAAGTACCTTACCAAGAATCAAGGGGCTTTATTTGGCCAAGTTTACACCATAACCACTCTACCAAACCCCCACACCCATGAGCCTCAATTGACTGCACTGTTACATCAGTTTGCTGATGTCTTCCAAGAACCCAAAGGACTACCCCCTACCAGACCTCAAGACCACCAAATTCCTTTAATTCCTAATGCTCAACCCATCAACATCAGACCATACAGAGTGCCATACACCCAAAAAACTGAAATAGAGAACATTGTTCATGAGATGATTGAATCTGGTATAGTGCAGCCTAGCACTTCACCTTTTGGGTCCCCTGTTTTGTTAGTGAAGAAGAAAGATAGATCATGGAGGATGTGTGTGGATTACAGAGGGTTGAATAAACTCACTGTGAAAAACAGGTTTCCAATTCCAGTAGTGGATGACCTATTGGATGAACTACATGGTGCCAAGGTGTTTACCAAGTTGGATTTAAGGAGTGGGTACCATCAGATTAGGGTGCTCCCAGCTGATATTCATAAAACTGCTTTTTCAACCCATTTTGGACATTTTGAGTTCAAGGTAATGCCTTTTGGGCTCACAAATGCACCAGCCACATTTCAGTCACTTATGAACTCCATCTTTGAGCCTTTTTTGAGAAGGTTTGTCTTGGTTTTCTTTGACGACATCTTAGTATACAGCAAGAGTTATGCAGACCATCTCCAGCACCTCACCATTGTTCTACAGACCCTCAGGGACCACACCTTATATGTCAAAGAGTCTAAATGTACCTTTGCTTCCTCAGAAGTGGAGTACTTAGGCCACATTGTCACAGGACAAGGAGTCACAGCTGATCCTGCCAAGATTCAAGCTATGGTGCAATGGCCACTCCCAAAAACTCTCAAGCAACTAAGGGGCTTTCTAGGCCTCACAGGTTATTACAGAAAGTTCATAGCTCTTTATGGCATTAAGAGCAAACCCTTGACCAAATTGCTTCAAAAGAACAACTTCAAGTGGCATCCTGAAGCAACAAAGGCTTTTGAAGTATTGAAGAATGCCATGACTCAGACCCCTGTCTTGGCCTTACCTAACTGGACTCTCCCATTCACTGTGGAAGTTGATGCTAGTGATATGGGCATGGGAGCAGTGTTGATGCAGCAAGGTCAACCTCTAGCTTACTTCAGCAAGGCTTTTGGACCCAAAGCCTTAGCCCTATCAACTTATGAGAAGGAACTCATGGCTTTAGTCCAAGCTATAATACACTGGCATAGCTACCTTAGCTGCAGCCATTTTATAATCAAAACAGATCATTGCAGCTTAAAGTATCTCTTAGGCCAAAGGGTGACTTCCCTACTTCAACAAAAGTGCCTATCAAAACTATTGGGATTTGATTTTGAAATTCAATACAAAGCTGGAAGAGAGAATGGGGCAGCTGATGCATTATCAAGGCTAGCAACATCAGAAGATCAAGAGGGGAGTTGCTCAGCAATTTCTGTTGTAACACCCTTATGGATACAAGAAATACAAGATAGCTATGAAGGTGATGATTATGTTCAACAGCAAATCCAGCAATTAGTCCTAGACCCTTATGCCACTTCGGAATATTGGTATGAACAAGGTACTTTGAAGTTCAAAGGGAAATTATTTGTGGGGGAGCAAGGGAACTTAAGGCAACAAATACTCCAAACTTTGCACAGTTCCAGCATTGGGGGGCACTCTGGAGAAAATGCTACATTTAAAAGGGTGGCAGCTATGTTTTTTTGGCCCAATCTTCAACAGAATGTTAAAAGGTTTGTCCAGCAGTGTGACATTTGCCAAAGGAGTAAATCAGAACATGTGGCTTACCCTGGTCTACTTCAGCCTTTAGCTATACCCCAACAGCTGTGGAGTAGTATATCAATGGATTTCATTGAAGGTCTACCAAAATCACAAAACAAGGAAGTGATAATGGTAGTAGTTGACAGGCTAAGCAAGGTGGCACACTTCTTATCCTTGAGCCACCCTTACACAGCCCAAGAAGTTGCTCAAGCCTATTTTGACCAAGTATTCAAACTACATGGCACACCAGATAGTATCATAAGTGACAGGGGAAATGTTTTCCTTAGTCACTTTTGGCAGAAGCTTTTCAGCTTAATTGGTACTAATCTTCACCTAAGTACTTCCTATCATCCTCAAACAGATGGGCAAACAGAAAGGGTAAATCAGTGCCTTGAGACATACCTAAGATGCTTTTGTGGAGATAGACCCCAGACCTGGAGTAAATGGTTAACAATGGCTGAGTATTGGTACAATACTACATTTCATAGTTCACTCAAGGTGACTCCCTTTGAGGCTCTGTATGGTTATGCTCCTAGAGTTTTGAACTTGGGCAGCCCTGAAACTACTCATGTTGCTGCAGTTGATGCATATATGGTAGAAAGAACCAAGGTATTGAACCATCTGAAGGATAACTTGACTACTGCCCAAGCTAGGATGAAGCAGAATGCAGACAAACACAGAAGTGAGAGGGAGTTTAATGTAGGGGATCGAGTCTATCTCAGGCTTCAGCCCTATAGACAAACCAGCTTAGCCATCAGAAGAAACCTTAAGCTATCCCCTAAGTATTTTGGACCATACCAGGTGTTGGCAAGGGTTGGACCAGTAGCCTATAAACTGGACTTACCTCAAGGTACTGGGATTCATCCTGTTTTCCATGTGTCTCTACTCAAACCAGCTATAGGTCAGCACACTACCATTACTCCTATGCTACCACCAGTCAATGAAGGAGGACAGATACTTTTAGAACCTGTTCAGGTCTTGGATCGCAGGATGATTAAGAGAGGAGGTCAAGCAGTACCACAAGCACTAATTGGTTGGACAAATTTACCTGAAAATGAGGCCACATGGGAGGACTGGGCTACAGTACAGAAAAAATTCTCAGCCTTTGCTACCAGAGAGGATGGGAAATTTAAAGGGGAAGGGAATGTCATGAATGACACCCCACGAGACACAGCTGCACCTGCAGTCAGTAACCAGCAACACAGGCCACTGAAGATTAGAATTAAAATGCCACCAAGTGTGGGAAGAAAGTGAAACAGAGAAATGGAGGGAAACAACAGCCATTAAGAAGAAGTGAGAGTGAGGCGCGTGAAGCAATAAGTGAGTGGGAGAGTGACAGCCACGCGCTCAACAGATTTCCAAGGAAGATTTGGCCGTTAGGATTTCTAGCAGCATTAATGTTTTATTTTGTTTTTCCAGTTAGTTGTTTGTTACATTTTCTGATCTTCCAGAATATTTCGATTATTCTGGCTTGGGAAGAAAGTTGGAGAAAAGCTATGTAAAGGGAAAATCAGGAAAGAAAAGGCAATCAATGAAAAGAATCTCTGTTATCTTCTCTCTTCTATCTTCTTCTTCTCTGTATTTGGCCAGCTGAGCTGGATTCTCTTTCTCTTTGCGTTTCATTCTTCTTCAGTAGCTGCGAATCACCCCTTCGCTGTTACAAAACCATGACCCAGAGCTCCTCTATCTGTCTTGAATAAAGGACGGAGAAACACTAAAAACCGAAGTTTTTGGGGAAAAATCACGCAGATTACTACTCTATATTGAATCTCTTAATGTGAGAATAGCTTATATGTTGCTTGATTTGACCTATTCCGGATTTCTAAGGGAGCAACTCATCAAAAACAAAAAGTACAGGCACAAACATGAAGGTGTCATAATTCAAGTAAAGGTAAGAAACTAGGAAATTAAAGATAAATGAGGAATCAAGAAAGAGAATGCAGTAGGGCCGTCACTTACATCAAGATTCCACAGCCGGTCAGCTTCTTGAGGAAATTGGGATGATTCGAAGTACACAAAATACAACCCAAACAGCAGAAAGAAAGAGAGAGATAGAAAGCATACCAATGAGGTTGGCGAGGGTCATGATGAGTTTGGGCTTCAAGATTGGAATAACGGATTCGCGCTCCAGCCGAATCACATCTTTCTTCTGATTAACCGCCGCCATTGCTCTCTGTATCCACTACCCTCCACCTCCAAAGGCTTGAAAGTTATGAATGAATACAGATAGTGATTAGTGAATGAAAACCCTTATAACAGTAGAGATTCTAAAATTGGGAGTGGGGGTTTCCTCTCGGAATTCGAACGGGAATTCCTTTCGCATTCATTTCACAAGAAACCAGCTTTTACGAGTATTATTCTATTGTAATTGTAATTGTAATGTGTGCGATACTAAAGAGAGAAGAAACAGACTGTTCAAGAGCTGTAACTTGTAATACCCACAAACCTCACAGTTACCTCTTAACTAACCCTGTATTCTTCTCTCTGGGGTCGGCTCGATCCTAAATGAATCCGATTTTTCTTTTACTCAGGGCACAATTTTGTCTTTCTTCTGGATAAACTTTATATGGATGATGACGGTATTGGTACCGGTGGATCAAAAGGTCTCAGTTACGATGACTAGACTATAATGTTAAGAGTGATACTGGTCTTACTTGAGTTTTTAATTTACAAGTTGAGTTCAATTGTTAATGAATTCGAAAATTGTTTGAAGCTAAGAAATGTCATATCCTTCTATAGTTACTCTCTCATTTAATAAACCAGAATGTTAAAAGATGGACTGGACAATATATTTTTTAAACACCAAAAGAAAGAACTAGTCCCTTATTTTACTTCCAATTCTCTTCTCTCCCGCCTCGCTTAGCAACTCATATCTCCGGCACTAGGCCTTCGTGTGTTCGGGACTGCTTGATGTTGCTTATTGGTCGCATGAAAAGGATGGAGTCTTTTTAGTCCATGCTTCCTTCAATCGTGATATTTGGAGAGGCATTCAATGCATATTTGTCTCTCTCTTTGTTTATGGCATAAACTCTGGCGATTACCCTTAACATCATTACTTTGCTTTGATAGTTTACCCGACAGCATCTTCTGTTTGCGGTAGAAACTCACAAAAACAAGCGTTTGATACTTTTGATATGTGCCTCCTCAGTCTCTACTTTACTGAAACACATGAGCATCAGCTCCCAGTTATTGGATGATCGTTTCGTGCACGTCCAAGATCACGCAGTGGTTAGAACAGCCAATTCTTAGGCATGCTGCACCGCTCAATGGTATCATTTGGATTGTCGTTACCTTGTGGATCATATGGTGTGATCGTAAGGAAGTGATATTCTGTGCAATAACTTTTACCTCGCATCATATTCTCTGTCGTATTTAGATATTGTATTAGTCGCCGCTACGTGGAGCACGTCACGATGTCAAAGACTGGTCCGCAAATGTATTGGGGTCGTAAGACAGACAGACGGACAGAGAGGTGCTTTCTTTTATCCGGGATGGACGAACAGTTCGAATACAACCGATTTGGCTATCTGTGAATGGGGTTGGGTTGTACACACGAGATGGACCAACTTGGCTTTTTGTTGCCACTTGTTTGTTTGCCCTACTAGACGTGGTCATTGGCGATTATCTCATCCAAGCGCTCGGACGTGTATTTGAAAAACGATCCCCCACGACAATAACACCACTCCAATCATCATCCCAGCTAGCTGCCCCACCCCCACCCCACCCCCCTGTCTTTGTCTCCTCGATCAATAAATTAACCTCTGCCGACATTTCTATTTTTAGCAATCCTACCCTTTGCACATTTAACTGCTTTTCTTGTTCCCCAAAAAACAACCAACGAACACATACAGGAAAACAGCTTCTCCTTGGCTTGTCATCCTACCAACATAGAGATCGAGTAAAGAGTAGAGCAAATGTCGAAAAGCATTTCTGACAGCTACGATACGGGGCAAAATCGAACTGCAAATGGAATAGCAAAGAGTTACATGTTCCATGATCACATCGTCATGTTGCATATGAGAACGTCTTCTACTAGGTCAAAAATTGTAGACGTGAGAATGTAAAGAAATCGAGCTTCTCAAGGAAATAAAAGAGCCCATGGTTATTTGGAGCAAAGTGAACAACAGCATTATTATGTAGAGAAGCATTTGCCTCTACTAGTTCTGTATATTCTAAACAAATTCAAAAAGGGACAATGAAGTTCTAAAGAAAACGGTATGGGAACGGAAGATCTATCAAAATAAAGATTCCCTGCCTCTTACTACCTCCCTATAACTCAAGCCCGCCTATCCCACCTAAAATCTACTTATATACATGGCATTAAAAGACCTCTTGTATACGTATGTACAAACTGAAGTTGATCGGCTTGTATACTCTCTGGCCTCTGAAGGAAGAAATTAGCCACAAGCTTCTGTTGCATGGTCATGAATAAGATAACTTATCCCTCAAACTAAGCTCACAAAACTGGCAACCCACTTCTCCACAGATCAAAGATAATTAATTAGAGAGGGGGTGGGGAGGGGATCAAAGGCAATCTTAATGATTCCAGGACCTCAAGAAACATTTACCATAGAATCCTGTAAAGTAGAATTCTGATGTGGCAAGCTCACCCATCCTAGATTGTTGGTCTTGACGCCAGAAGCAGCTTCATGCCCACTCAAGTAATTAAGCGGATTGGCTGTTCGCGTTAGGCACATCTGGGGGGATAAAAGGCAAATCTAATGATTCCAGGACCTCAAAAACTGTTTACTAATAGAATCCTGTAAAGCAGAATTCTCATGTGGCAAGCTCACCCATCCTAGATTGTTGGTCTTCATGCCAGAAGCAGCTTCATGCCCACTCAAGTAATCAAGTGGATTGGCTGCTCGTGTTAACAGATCGCTTGCTGAAATACCCCCACCAAACCCAACAGAGTTTGCGGGCTGAATAAACCTTTCAGTGGAGCCCATTTGTTCATAACGGGCACCAGAAAGTAACCCATTATAGTGAGGTAGAACACTAAAGAGGCTCTGATCTGCATTGGTTGCGTTCCCACCAATGCTCTGATTTTGGCCAACAGCACCTTCCAGACCAACCAGTTCGCGTGAAGCTCGGAGATCACCAGAAAACCAACTCTGACTTAACGACTCTCCAACATTCAAATGGGACTGGGGAGGTGCTGACATGTGGACTGTATGGGCAGCCCAATCCTGAATATTTCGGGGCAAGAAGTGATCTTGCCTTGAGATTGGGAATCGACCCACATCAGAAAGCATGTTCTCTTGTAAGTTCTGATGCATGTAAAGATCATTCAACCTCTTCTGCCTCATCTCAAACGGCATCGATGGGCGCAGCTGCTCCTGAAAATGCTCAGGGAATTGACCAGCTTCAATCATTAGATTAGCCACCGGAAATATACCTAACCCCTTCTGCCTCTGCTCGTGATGGTAAGGAACACTTCCCTGATCCTTAAAGAGCGAATGAAGTAGCTCGTGACGGTCTTGATTAGGGTAAGGAAAGAAAGAATCACCCGTGGAGTGCCCCTGCATTATCTCTTTCCCCGCATCATGTTCCTGCATGTCAGATTCCAAATCGATCAGTGCAGCTGGTTGCTGTTCCATAACATCCAGATGCCCAAGCGACAAATGGCTGGTGGACGGATATTCTTGCCCTATGGGAGTGGAATGGTAATAAGCACCCGGCCAAGTGTCGGTCGCTGATGAGATTGGAACTCCCTGATTTGCCGGACCATCCACAAGGTTTATATTTTCAGGAAAATCAGGTAGATTAGGATGTACATCATCTGCATGGTTACTATCAGAATCGAAATTCATGGAGCTGCAACCATGGACATCACCGAGTAAACTAATCTGCTGCAGATTGGGATTGTGTGTGGATCGGGGAAAAGACTCATTTTCATCTTCCAAGGTCAATTCACAGCTTGCTGATCCATTTTCTGTCTGCTCCTGATAAATGCAGCCAGCGTTCTCCTCTTCATCCTGACCACCAAAATAGTAACCCAAAGGTTGATTTCATAGGCTCATCTACACTCAGAAAGAAAGAGCAGTAAAACAAACCTCTAATATAATGGAAGAGTCATGGCTTGTTACTTCACAATCCCCCTTTTCCTGAAGCAAGCTATCAGATTTTTCTCTATCCTCGTCCTGGGCATCCAATTAACTTGACAAGTTAGCATAAGAGGCAAGAAGATAATATAATAGAATAAAAACGGAATGGCAAGTGTATTCATGAATGTTCGAGCACTTGCATAATCTAAGCAAATGCGCACACATATTTCTAGATTAACAGGCTCTGGTACCCACGATCATTAAAAACACAAGAGGGCAGGGCAGAGTAACAAACTTTTATTGTTTTTGTGGGTTCCAGGTCTGATGCTCTGGTATCTTCGCTCTCCAATCGCATGTTATAAGGGCTCTCTTTCTCGTCCTGATCAACCAATTTTGCTTTGGCAAGTCAAATATTGAAGCAACAAAAGAAAACAGATACAAACCCACACAAGCATAATTATTCAGAAAGTCCATGCTACATTGTGAGACTTCCTCCCCATATGAGAACATATGACAGAAAAGGAGAGCTAATCAAACCTCCTTCAGAGATTTCAGCTTTTCTTTCATTTCTTGCCCCAGGGACACAGTCAATTGCCGTTTCTCTAACTGCCGCCTTATCCAGTTTGCAAAACCTGCTGGAAGATCTCTGTTTGCAAGATGCAACCTGTAACAACAACAGTTGATATTTGTGCACACACAGAAAATAGTGATAGAAGCTTTCAAGTAAATCCTTTTGCAAACACACTAACCAGTGCCTGTGCAACTTCTGCCGTTCTTCTTCCTCAAATACTTTATATGGCCGGACATGAAAGGAATCAAGATTGCCTAAAACATGGTTAAGAGACCTCGGCTGAATGCTATTGCTCGAATGTTTCATACTGCTCTTAACAAGTTGATGCTGCTCTTTGCTAACCTGGAAAACAACAATGATCAATAAGGATTCAGAAATTATTTGACTGCGGGACAAAAATGAGACATGAACTTTACTCTGCTAGGCCAAACGATAAACCATGCTGAAGGCGTAAGCAGAGACCTTTTACAACTTAACAAATGATCAATGTATAAGGACCAAGAGATCAATAGGCAAGTAAAAACACTCCAACCAAACTATTCATTAAAACAGCATTGAATTAACAACCTTGATATACGACATGTACTTGGAACCGTCACTGCACTGGATATTACGCTTCTGTAGCTTTCCAGGTTTTGCAACCATCTTAAGCCTGTCCGCTGAACTATCATATTTTCCCTCCATAAAATCATTTTTGCAGATTCTGGTACGAAAACCAACTAGTTAGATCAGACAGAACTCATAGTCCATAGAACTTACAACTTACAACTTACAACTTACAACTTCATGTGTAGGGATCACGATCCTGAGTACCTTTTCAAATTCAAAGAAACAATATGCAGAAGCACCAAATTACCATTATTACATGCTATAACTTCGTTTTGTAGAGAGCTTTGTACCTTCTTTGAAATTCTCCGTCCATCGTCGTTATATTCGGCTTATGATTCCAACATGCTTTTTCATCAACAGCCGAAGAACAAGATCCGGATGTGGCAGCAAGATTCTCATCATAGTCACAAAGTCTGACCTCATTTGCACAAGAAGGCTTGCTTTTCCCAAGATGCTTATTTGAGCTGCTGAACAAAAAGGGGTTGCACGTCAATCATTAAGGACAGGATAGCCATCGAAAAGGAACGAAATAAATGAATAACCAACAACAAATCTCCCATTTAAGGTCAAACCATGACAATGTCGATAAAAATCCCCGAGTTACATCATCTGCAACCATAATACTTGTGCAGATGAACATAAAAAAGTTTAACAGAATTCAACATGATCATTCATGACGTTCAAAGAAATGATGCATTAGCTCACAATCACAAACATCTTAGATGCTAACGTATTACAGAAGAAGTACAGAAAAGGGTTCTTAGTTTGAGCATAATTAGAGCATTCTGCACTGGTTGCATATGTGCACAGTACCATCACATAAAAGCCGAAGGCATGCCAAACACACAGAAATACAATAGAAAGAAGTTTCCATGATTGTTAACAATCAATAGAGTTTAACACTGCAAAACAAAAAGAAAGAAAGAAAGAAAGAAAAGAGAAACGAACTTTACACGTGTACTTAATTGCAACACCCTGTATGGCAATTCTATTTGCAAACAAGCATTAGACATCCAATATAAATGAACTTCATCAACTATTTCCACTTACAGAGCTTTGCATTTCTCGCACACACAAAAAATATGAGAAAACTCACAATTCAAGCTAGAATATCAGGGTCCTAATGAAACACTATCGAGCATCACATCCTTGTGACATGCAATAGCCAATAAGTGTTCTTCACTGCGTTTGTTCCATATAGTGCAGTACCAAAGCATTATGTCAAACACCAAACTCCTTAAAAAAGTTTCAGCCCTAAAGAACTCGCCAATTTATTTGCGAGGGGAGAGACAGATGTAATCAACCTGCATATCTTTTGCACCATTTCTATTTCAGGATCCTTGCAGCTTGCCCATATTTCCTTCCAAATTTGCAGATCTTCAATCATACTGACGCAAGATCAAAGAAAAGTCAAGATCATGCTTCTTACAGGAAAAACAGAATCTCAGAATTACGTAAAAAAGAAGAGGCAACACCAAAGATGGTCCATACTTGTTATGATACTTTCGTAACTCTGAATAGTACGCCTTCTTATTAGCCGTGAAGAACTGTTCCTGATAAAGAACAGCATCAGGATGAAGACTTCCAGAACAAAGTGAGGTACTCCTGCAAGGATAGATTTCCAAAAATATTGACCAACTCAGATTTCAAAGGCAGAGATTACAGTTTTCTCTAAGACTGTAAGAATACATGGGTAGTGTTCTCAACTTATCATTGTATCTCACATCCCAGCTGCAGAATATTAAAAGAAAGCAAGAAAATGGGTGAAGGTTCTACGATATTCAGTACATGAAACTAAGAGCAGCGGCAAAACCATTTTTCAGCACTCTTAACCATCACAATGAACAAAGATTACGATGTTTATTAACTTGCAATTCTGATTCACTTAAACCAAAAAGATACTTCGTCATGGGGTAGATACTTCAATGAATTTGCCTATTATATTTTTTTTAGAAAGAAAAAAAAAAGACCATACACGCCAATATGCACGCAACTTGTCCACTCCGCACATATATTATTATCAAATTCCTTGCAGAAATGCACACAATCAGAAAGCATAAGCTAGAGAATAGATTTTGAAAACCATATTATAAGAGTCCTAGAAAAATTTATTCAAAAATTCGATCAAGTAATGTAGCACGATATCACGAATAACTGAAACAAGGCTCAACATATTACTAAAAGTCATGCAAGTTCTTTTTGTAATATTTGCAATAGTAAGTCATATCTTCTCATTATCAACTGATAAATAGACCACGTGCCATTTCAGAAAGGGATTTCCGAAGTGAAAGTTATCCCCGCCAAGCAATTCTTGAACAACTTTATGCGCCTCAGCTCCTTTAGGTAAAAACTGGGACAGAGACTTTCTCTCTGTTTCAGATAAATGAGTCTGCCAAACCTGCACCGATGAAATAAATGCATAACACATTCAGAAATAAGAACCTTTAACTAGATGTAATGAGCATCACCGTTGATAGTCCTTACCTCATACGAGAGCACATCTGTAAGAGTTCTCAAATCAAAAATTTCCCGAGGAATACAGAAAACATCAGCCAAGGTGTTATAACAACTAGGAGCAGAACCAATGAACTGAAAGTTTCTCTGTGCAATACTAATCTGCTCCCTCTTAGCAACAACATTCTTCTTTTTGTCATCCCACTCTAGAGAAATATTAGATCTCATGTTCAAATAACTTTGTTGTAGTTCCAATTTCTTCTTTTTGACTTTATACTGTTTCCGAGCAGTACAACCGACAATGCTGGAAGCATTCAAGCGTTTCTTCCGCTGATCAGCTGCCATTTAGATCACGTATCAACAATTCGACCGGCGCACTACTGAAATGTAAAGCCCAATGCTATCTGGATCTCAACCAAAATTCTGTTTCCATCTAGACGCGCATGCTGAAAAGCCAGCAAATATATTTTCCCTACATAAGTATTGTCATCTAATAAAGCTCTGTTCATCGGTACCTGATGTACAGTGTGCATTCTATGTACCAAGTGTCAAAAGTAGTAAGTGGCTTCTAATGCTCATATACATCAGAAAACACTAAAACCTTCAAGATAATCACATAACCAGCACTATAGCGGACTGCGATTGCTTAAGATGATCTGAGCACAAAACTGCACAAGAAATTGCAATCACTTTCATTGTATTAACTATAAGGTAACACTACTTTCTCCGTAATAAGGTGGGTACCCTCGCTTTCCAAGTAATACAAGAAGGCAGTAATCTACAAGGTCAGTTTTCATACCAATGGCACGTGACGATAAGTACGTTCAGTGCGTGCAAGTAAGCGGATAAAAGTTCAAACTAATTTCCCCGCAAATTATTAAAACAGCGGCATGCCAGCTAAACGGTGACGACATATTACACGAACAAGTAAACAAAGTCAAACTGCCTTATGGCTTAACAATATGATCAGCACAACTAGAACCAACATCCTCTTTAATATTTCCCTTTTATATCCTCACGTCATCTAAAGAGCACATCGCAGAAAACAGGGTGCAAAAGGAGGTCATACATGATCAGAGGTACCCACCCATCTTTCATGCTAGCATGAGAATATCTGAGTGGTTCTACAACTAGCAGAAACATCACAGGTGCCACAAGCACTTCTAGCTCCACATTACACAATCATCCAAGGATGATAAATAACAGACATGTATCAAGGCCCTCAGTAGATTTATGAATGTAAAATAAAAATATCAAAAGAGATGAAATTCCAAGCATCTTAATTGGCACTATAACCAGCAGTATGTAACCAGCACGTAAAATATGAGTGGCACATTACCCAACCATAAATGCAATGCATCGTTATTCTATGTCTTCTTCTTCTTCTTCTTTTATCTTGTTATCCCTGTTTCGTTATTACAAACGCAAAACCCATTCAGAATGGTACAACTACAATAAAGAAACTAATAGGTCTCCAAGATAAGACTTACAGCTTTATCTCAATCACAAAACCCTTCACAGCTAAAATAAAGCATATCCATTTCAATGTATAAGTGACAATCTAGCAGAGAGATCCTCTAACTTCAACCCAATTTGTGGAAGAGAAGGGACAAAATAATTTGTAAGAAAAATGACCAAATATGTATTGATCCTCTTTTAGACGCTTTGGCTGACTTGGTAAAAAGAAATATGGCTAATTGAATCTTTATAAGAGGAGAAACTTTTTCTCTGTGGGCACGCCCAAAACTTCCCTTCAAGTATAGTCCACTGGAATACTTTCGTTTGGGTTCTAAGGAAGAAGGAGGTACAAAATACGGAGAGTCAACCTAGCAGTGATTGACGTAAAGCTGAAGCAATCTAAGGAGGTAGCTGAGCTCTCCAAGTATAGGTTCTAACCTTCGATTTATGACCAAAATCAACATAACCTCGCCTGCGCTTTCCTTTTCCTGAATCAACACGACTATTCTCATTCTAGTTGACGGTATAAGTATCTCATCTCCTCTGCTTTAGCATACCCAAAGCCTAACAAAGGCCTTGTGAGTGGAAACTAGATCAGCCAACAAAATGGAATATATATGGGTGTTTCAAAAAGCTATGTGCTAGGTCCCTTTCCCCACTTCATCTGCCTTTTCTTATTAATTTCTTTGTTCTCTCGTTTTCAATTCATTCTTACTCGCATCACATCCTCTGGCCTCTGTCCACTATTCTCTCTGTTGGAAGTAATTCTCTATCCTAACTATACTCAGAGACTGTTAAGATTCATATTAATGCACAAGATCCGTGGAAATGGAATAAATGATTTTGAGGTTAGCTCCTATTATAATCATCTAATTTCTCTAGATCAAGTGGCTGTTTTCCCGTAAAAGCTTGTTTGGAAGGCAAATGCAACTCCAAAGGTGGCTTTCTTTGGTTACGTGCCTCCTTGCAAAAATTCTGACGCTGGAAAACTTGAAAAAATGGAACAAAATCATTGTTCAACAGGTGTTGAAGAGGAGGAGGCTGTGATTCACCTTCTTCTTCATTGTTCTTTTCTATCTTTAGTAATTCTTGGGTTATGCCGAGACGAGTTAAATGTGTTACACAGCTGGTCTCACAGATCTGTTCGGAAATCTCTTCGTAAGGGCTGGACGGCAGCTCCTCTGTGCCTTGTGTGGTGGATATCTCTGGAGATGAAGGAGCATTATTTGAAGGGTAAGTTCCAACTTAGCGATGAAACAATTATTCTTAAGACACTTATGCTCTTTAACGTCTAGTCACGTGATTGGTACCCTTATTAGGTACAGTGCTAGAGTTTATTGATGACCTACTACAAATTTTTGGTCTGGGTGGGTTTCTGGCTGTTTTTGAATACTCTGTGTGCATGGCTCCCCCCAGTCTGACGCTTTCTTTCTTCTAACAGCATAGTGTCCAAATATATCAGTGCGAAGCCAAGGTCTTTTAAGGAAAAATAACTAGAAAAATACCATAGCAGCCAATAGAAGTAGAAGCTAGGAAACACAAAAGTAGTTATAAGGAACAGATTAAAAGAGATATATCGTGTGCACAACTAAATGCAGTCATGTATTGCAGTAAGTTTCAGTTTGTTACACAGTCCACAACAGCATATGTGGCAAGTCAGCAGAGGCACCAAGTCCTGTCTTTTCAAACGATATTAGTAAGTGTTCAAATAAACATAGTGCTATAATAAGTAAGTGTTCAAATAAACATAATGCTATAATAGAGTTATATTATTGCCAATAATAAATACATGTACAAGCAGTGGCAGAGGGAAGGGGGTGGCACAGTGGGCACATGCCCACCTCCACCCTTTGGCATGAAGTAGTCTTTGTGCTATGAGTCTTATATTAATTGTCTTGTTACTTTGAAGCCCCTCCGAAAACTTATGGATTTCAATAACTTTTTTGAAGCCATGTTCTTTTTCAGGGTACACAAGATTATTCCTACCACATAACAATCAACAAATTAATTAGTTTTACTTCCACTTTTTTCGCTATAAATATATAGTAATATGTCTAATCCTTTTAGGGATACTTTATTGATTTTAATGTCCAAAGCAAATTGCAAGTACAATAGATAGAATGCGAAATTTATTGTAAGCCTCGTGTTTATTAGTTTTAAACCGAACACGTTAAGATATCTTTAAAATTTTGGTGCCCACCTTATAAAGAATTTCTGGCTCCGCTATTGCATACAAGCTATGCATTCCAACTGAATCCTCTCATATAAATTTCCAGACAGGACGACCCAAGGAAAGACAGAACATGTATTTACCTTTCAGTCTAGAATTTCACAATCCTATACAGGGTAAATTGCCCAGAGACCATTACAGTGTATATGAGGAAATTAAAAAAAATCCCAGAGTGGGAATTATGGGGCCAAAACGAGAAATATACAAATTAAATGTCAGAAGCAAATACCTCAAAATCCACACGACAGCTTAACACCAATGCAACCAGTAAGAATCCATTGAGACGGTCAACATATACGAATAAAGAAAACTTTGTTTTTTGTCGGAATTTCAAGAAACGAAGACCTAAAAAATTGAAGCCCGAGCAATACCTCAAAAGCGCGCTCAATGCTGGAGTCAGTAAATCAAGAAATTAACCCCCCGAAAGAAGATAGAGAACTCGAGGAGATTGGGGCACTTGGGCTATCGGATTCGATGTGGAGGAGAGAGAGAGAGAAAAGAGAGGCGAGCGGCAACAGTTGTGTGTGTCTGTGTGTGTTTGTGTGTGTGTAGATACGAGACATAGGTGATGGTGGATAGATACATTGGGGGAAAATCAGACGGAGGTGTGTGTGTGGGCGCGTGCGTGCGTGTTTGTTGTGCTCTGGGAAGCGTTATGGTGGTTGAAGTCTCTTCTATTTGCTTGGTCGAAACTGAATCAATCAGTCTCTCCTGTGTCTCACCTTCGCGCGCGCACGCTTGCTTTGGGGCTCGGCTTGGCTCGGTCTTGTCACTATTCACCATTGGGACGGGAGGGGGTCTCGACATTCTGACTTGACACATCCAAATGACTAGGCCATAGTCATTAGTTCGAGGAGCGAAAATCAAAAGAAAATTAATATCCTAAAAGTTTTGAATCGGATGTGGGTAGAGAACTAGCACAATGTTACGGTTTAACGGAAGTAATTCACAATTGATTAGTCTACTATTGGTTCAACATTTTATCCGATTTTATATATTCATTTTATTGAATTTTAAAAAAATCAAAGATTTCAGTGTAAACATATGGTTCTGTTTAATAAATACAACGGGTAGAAAAGTTCTAAATTTACCATCTATTTAACGTCTAAAACTCTTATAAAGAAAAGAAAGACAATGGTTAGATACGTGTTCAAAAAAATGTGTGTTATCAATGAAAAAATGGTAGTCTTGCTGCACTTGGATCCGTACGAATTATGTTTTTCTATGCTAAAGATGTCTTAGTAACACTTTTTAGAACTTTTTGTGTTGGACGCGAAATGTAAGTGTTTAACTATGGAGCATGAGTATTAATTCCAATAAATAAGATTCAAGCTACTACTGATAACTGTTCTTTTTCGTGCTAGGCAAAGAGGGTTTGAATGTCTTACATCGCGCCTTTGATTGTATATCTCAATTGTTGCGCGTATGCTTGTCCCATCGGATTTATGGGTTAACCGCCTTGTTTCATCCGTTTTAAAGACGTTTTATGTGTAGTTCAATCCAGTTTGGGTGCAAATAGAGAGTCGTATCAGTGAAGTCATTAGTTCGTTACTGAAGCATACCATGGTTATCTAAATTTAAGAGGTCTGTTGAACCATGAACAAGGCAGCTTGGATTTGGTGCCTTGATTAGATGGATATGCAATCGAATTGGAACGAATACAATAAATCAGTTGGAGTGAACCGAACAAGAACTAGGCAATTCATCCTGTCAATGTTCCTAGTGTTGAACCATTGAGTCAATGCACTTATATGCGACGTGTCTTATATGTAGAGCTTTTATTAGCTATATGTATTCAAAGACTTTCTTAATTACTAAAAATGATAAAACCAGTCGAATCATTGAACCGCGAACTAGCCCTCTCAGCTACTCGATTCTGATATTTTTACTTATTAGTGTTGAACCAGTTGAATCATGTTCTATGACTGTAATTATGTTTACACCAATAGAAATCTAGCTTGATTTGGCCCAGCCGGGCTGATTCATTCTAAAGTCTCGGTGTGCCACGTCACTAATAAGTCAAGTGATCGACCTAAGAAGAACACCCTACTCAAGACAGATTTGTCCTAAGATAGGGGGGTGATGGTTATCAACTAACAAATTAAGGCAACGATGGTTAATTGGCACATGGGTCACTCGCACAAGGCATGAAAAATTAACCCGCAACGTGTCATCATGGGAGTAGATGTAATAAAACATGAAAAATAGAGATGAAAACTTAAGTAAGAAGGTAAAGTGAGGTCTTATGGAGTCTTAACACATGACAATGTCATATCAAATCAGGAAGCTTAACATGAATGGAAAGGTAAAATAGGCATGCTTGAGTACGCGGTAACTCCAAAATATTTCGACCTAAGGTTAATGACTGAAAGTCCAACTTACAAAAGTCATGAATGTTGTATCGTTTAATACTTTTCAGCACCACACACAAACTAATTCTTAATTTTTTATGTCAACCTTTATTTACCCTAACTAAACAGATTTTTCATAAATTCCTCAAACAAATAATCCCTTTAAAGAGTGATGTCAAAGAAAATGGGTTCGTACTTACGTGAAGGTGCCACAAAGGCTGCAGTTCGAGTCAGCTTCCAAGTATGTTGATGTGAGACACAGCAAGGGTGGAACAAGGGCAGAGACCAAGGGCTTCCCAGACAGAGCTTGAGGGTGGCAGTGCTGCGAGGGCGATAGCGCAGGATGAATATACGACGACAGTTACAGTTCGATGCTTAGGTCCAAAGTCAGGGTCCTGTATGTTTCTCTCTCTAGGATTCTAGAGTGAGAAAGTGAAAATGTGAGAGAGTGAAGAAGAAGTCCTGAAAATGTCCAACTTTTCAAATGAATTCTCAAGACCTCTATTTATAGAGATTGAGATGATGATGTCATAAATCGACACGTGGCGCTCCCCGAGAGTGACACGTCACCGGGGGTTCCACGGGTGCCGGTGCTCCATGGACTGTCGGATTGCATATTCAACCGGCCTGCCCCGCACAGCGTCGCTCTGTCTGTCTGGAAAGACTGGCTCCCACAACGTCGGTGTGGCCAGAGAACCCCCTTGATCTAGCCTCCAATCCAAGCCCTTGCGGAGTCCCACAGGCCTGACATGAACCAGGCGTGATGCCCTCCGAAGACCTGCTCCCGTCTCGGAGTGACCCGGGGGTCATAGTCCCTAGGGGTGCCGACGCAAGCCCCCAGTGCCAGAGCACGTAGGCCAGTCACGCAGGCACCCTGACGGAGATAGTGTCCCGAAGGAGTCGCCTATTCCGCAGGCCGAGGTAGCATCCCGGAGGAGTCGCCTATTCCGCAGGCCGAGGTAGCATCCCAGAGGAGCCATCTACCTGACCGGCCAAGGTAGCATCCTGGAGGAGCCGTCTACCTGGCAGAATGGGAGTCTTTTGTGCCGGAGCACTTGGAGCTCCCTGGCAGAGATAGTGTCCCGGAGGAGTCGCCTATCCCCGCGGGTGAGTCTTTGTGCCGGAGCACTCGGAGCAAGGTAGCATCTCGGAGGAGCCGTCTACCCGACTGTCCGAGGTAGCATCCCAGAGGAGCCGTCTACCTGGCGGAAGAGGAGTTGAAGAGCTCCCTGGCAGAGATAGTGTCCCGGAGGAGTCGCCTATCCCCGCGGGTGAGTCCTTGTGCCGGAGCACTCGGAGCATGTCAAGGTAGCATCCCGGAGGAGCCGTCTACCCAACTGGTCGAGGTAGCATCCCGGAGGAGCCGTCTACCTGGCGGAATGGGAGTTGAAGAGCTCCCTAGCAGAGAGAGTGTCTCGGAGGAGTCGTCTATCCCCGCGGGTGAGTCCTTGTGCCGAAGCACTCGGAGCATGTCAAGGTAGCATCCCGGAGGAACCGTCTACCCGACTGGCCGAGGTAGCATCCCGGAGGAGCCATCTACCTAGCGGAAGGGGAGTTGAAAAGCTCCCTGGCAGAGATAGTGTCCCGGAGGAGTCGCCTATCCCCGCGGGTGATGTACACTCCGGAGAGTGGGTCGAAGCATGTTCCATGACCAGGGCAAGGTGCGCATGGCGTGATGAATGAGTGTGGTGCCCGGGGGCATGATGACATGATTGTGGTGCATGTGCGCGATGAAGTGAGTAAGGTGCTGGGGGCATGTCTGTGTCAATGGCGCGGTGCATGGGCGCGACAGAGTGCGTAAGGTGCCGGGGGCACGGTAGTGTGACAGAGAGCTTGGGGGCACGGCTGTATCAGCGGCGCGGCGCACGGGCGCGGCGGAGTGTTGAAGTGCGACGCCCGGACGTCGGCGACGGGGATCGCGGAGTTGTGTCCGGGCGACGGGGGTCGCGGAGTTATGTATTGTCCCTTGAAGAGAAGTGAATGTGCTAAGGATGGAGGCCAAAGGCCAACCCTTCGGGGAAGGCCAAGGCCAACCTCAAGGGGAGGCCGACCCTAACGGCGAGGCGGCGAGGCCTCGGCCGACCCCAACGGGGAAGCCGAGGCCGACCCCAAGGGGGAGGCCAAGGCCAACCTTCTTGGGCAAGTGCCACGGCGCATCGACGGGCAACAGGCGAAGTGCGACGGTCGAAGCGTAATAAGGCTTCGTGCGAAAATGAGTTTCTTAGTGACGAAGTGACGTGACGAAAGTGAGAAGTGTTCGTGACTTGAGCGTGCATGCTTTGACCGGTTGTGAGCGTTGAAAATGACTGTTACTTGTGCGGACGTGTCATGCAAAATGGGACCACAGTGGGCCTTTGGGTACGACCAGAATAGGTTGGGAACAAAGAGTCATCAAAGTGTATAGCACCCTTGAGTTGAAACTTTTGTGCTCTCAGAGTTTCTGACAGTTCATAAAAGTTATTCTTTAGAAACACGATGAAGATAAACTGCACATGTTCAAAGTTTTTATATGCTTGATTCAATTAAGAGTAAGAATAGATAATTACTAACCATGAATATATATCATCCTATGCCAAGCTTGAAGCCAAACTCATGGGGCTCTTACTGCATGTTGCCCATCTATGTTCTACAGTTGTTAGGCAGGTGCGGGTATCATTTCCTTTTCAAAGAACTGCATAAGTTATTCTATGACAGGGGTGGTTGAGGGTGTTGGGTGGTGCAGTAGTGCTGCCACCGTGATTGGTCGAGGAGGATATGGTGGTGGTATGCGGCAGTTGGTGGTGTTAGGGTGGTACAACTATGGGATGCGGTTGGGGTCTTGGATGGGGGTGTTGGTGGTTGGTTCTCGAAGAAAAAGAGGAAAGATAAATGGTATTTCAACAATTTTCTTCGAGTCATGGGAAATATAGTCATTTTGTTAGAATTTTTATGTATTTGAAGATTTCCTATGGTCAACCGACATTATCGGTATTTGTTTAAAATAATAGACACATGTATAATTTCACGAGGGACCTGGTTGTAATTAATCCTAAAATTTATCTTTCCGAGAGAGAGGTCGGGAGGGGAGGAGGAGCTTCATCCAGCACAGCACAGATGGCAATGGCAGCAGCTAATTCACTTCTGTCCCCTTCTTCAAAATTCGAGTCCAATACAAGAAGATATTCCTCATCATTACACGACCAGCAATGGCTCAAAGGGAGAGGCACTCCTATCCCAGCAACAGCAAGACCCAAGAAGAGATTGGCGGTCTCCTCGTCCCTTCTCCACGAATCCTCTACCGCTGTTGCACTTCACCAAGGAGCAGCCTCCTCTTTCTTCTTACTTGCAGCCGATACCGCCGGCTATTCAACCGCCAGCTACTACACTTCTCTTGGTCTCTTTGTCATCTCTGTTCCTGGAATCTGGTCCCTCATCAAGCGCTCTGTCAAATCTAAGGTAATCGAACTTCCTGCCATTGTGTGTACCTGCTGGGTTCTGTGGTCTCCACAAGTAATACTGAGCAATCAATCATAGCATTCAAAATTCACAATTTGAGCAGTAGCAGCTTCCAGTTCTAAGAAATTGGCGCTGCAGAATTATATTACTACTAGTACTATGTAAGAGTGGGTGGGTTTACTTGCTACATCTTGTAAGCTGAACGGGAATTGAACTGAATTCAGGTCGTGAAGAAGACGTTTATAGGGGAAGGGGAAGGCAAGAAGGTGCCTAACCAGGCGGCTGGAGAGATTCTTTCTTTCTTCAGTCGCAACAATTTCTCGGTGTTGGATAAAGGAGAGACCATCACGTAAGCCCTGTTATCCCCGTTTCTTTCTATTCAACAAGATTTTCAAAGCCTGCAGCCTCATCTGTTTGTTAATGAATTTATATCCTCACTCCTCACATGATTGAACACTGAAGATAGCAGGAGGCTCTTTACCATCCCCATTGTTTATGATTCTGTTATAGAGGGGAAGAGGGGAATAGAAGAAAAAATTTCAACTAACCAACTCTAACCAGTTTGGGACAAAGGCTTAGTTGACGACGACGATGATGATTGTTTATGATAGATTATGCTTGGTAGTCTTTCCAGCGCAGTGCGAAAAACTGCTACGCTTTTAACGTCATATTGTGCTTGACGATATAAGCAGAATGCCAAATTTGAACCTGGACATCTCAGAGTTGTATTAATCTCTCTCATTAGGTATATTTCTCTTTATTAAGGTTTGAAGGCACAATGGTGCCAAGCCGAGGACAAGCAGCTCTTCTTACATTTTGCACCTGCATAAGCCTAGCAAGCGTCGCTCTTGTTCTGACTATAACTGTTCCAGACGTGGGAAACAACTGGTTCTGGCTTACCACACTAAGCCCACTTGCGTAAGTGTCCGTTCCTTCCTTCTTGTTCCCTGTACTAGTTAACCAGATTTTTAAACTTACCATGGTTGCTGGGCATAAGTAGTAATACATAAGAATGTGAACAGAGGAGCGTATTACTGGAAACGAGCATCAAGGAAAGAGCAGATCAAGGTTAAAATGATAGTTGCAGAAGACGGGACTCTGTCAGAAATCATCGTGCAAGGCGATGACGAGCAAGTGGAGCAAATGAGGAAGGAGCTTCAACTGAGTGAAAAGGGCATGGTTTACGTCAAAGGCATCTTTGAGAGATGAGAATCAAGTTTAGAAACATCTTGCTGTCCTGTGCAGGAAAGAGGCATAAACCTTGCTCAAGGGTTCCACAAGTCCTTTACTTTGGGCAGAGAAAATCGATCTGTTTTTCTTACAAGAGTTTTGTTACGCTTAATTTCTGTACTCGGCCTATGGAAAACAGTTGTGCTGGAAGGAGTATAAATCTAAATACATTACGGAAGTGAATAGTTATCTTATTTAGTCCAAGACAAGAAGACCATTCTCATGCAAGCACAAACAAGCAGCCCCTCTATATAAAAATTGCTACTGTTGCCCCACAAATTTCCAACTCTAGACTGACGTATGTAATAAGCTAGAAAGCAAAGTCGCACGAAGACTTCGCAGTAGCAGACTTGGGTGAAAGAATCTCATTAATTGCCATTGAAGCCGAGGATATACATAATTCCTTTTTATCTCGCAACATTAAGAAGCTTCAGCTCACATAAGACCAACACAGAATAGCCACCTTATTTAGTATTCCAGACAACACCAGCGTAAACAGAAGTGGCCTCCAAGTTACAAAAAGCATTGCTAAACATGCCTGAATGGAAAGAAATGGAAAACAAAGATATCTGCAACAGATATCAGGCAATTTCAAATTAAGTTAAAATATATCGATATCCTAATTCCCACCATCCACTTGAAAAGGGATTCATCTCCGCGCCTCATCCAATCAGCAACTTGTTGTCTTCCAAGAAACTGTAAGTGGGTACTTCTAGATTGTATGGTGCAGGGCCCTTGCGTATCCTGCCAGATATGTCATAATGAGAACCATGGCAGGGGCAAAACCAGCCATTATAGTCACCAGCATTGGGTAAGGGGATGCAACCCAGGTGGGTACAGACACCAACGACAATAAGCCATTCCGGATCTTTAACCCTGGCAGCATCTTCCTGCGGATCACGTAGAGATCTCAAATCAACAGTGTTTGCCAGCTTAATATCCGACTCGGTTCGGCGCCTGATGAAGACTGGCTTTCCACGCCACTTAACAGTCACAGTCTTACCAGGCTCAATGCTAGATAGATCAACCTCCAGAGAGGCCATTGCAAGAACGTCCTTGCTGGCAGACATGCTGAGAACAAACTTCAGGACCAGCAGGCGGATCAGGGAAGCGTATACGAACCTGCCGCCTGTCAAAACAAAATAGGCAAATGCCCGCTTGCTTGGGTCACCTGGAGGGTAACGCTCATGATTGTGCTCATCATATACTATCTTTGAGGTTGGGTTCTTAACAGCTGCAACTGTCGGTGGAATGTCTGTAAGGATGCTGTTTTCCTTCCTTGGTGTCAGCGACTCGGAAGCAAAACCTGAAGCAATCATTATCCACAAAGTCACTCAATATAACATGTAACCAAGAAGTAAACAAGGATGACCTTGTCCTGCCATTTACCTAGCTTTTAAAAGAAGTGGGAGGGACGAGGTTGCTCGTTGACACAATAAAGACAACCATAAAAAAGTAGTACATTCTGGAATGCATGCTTAGATACTGCAAGACCATTTTCCAATAGCAATGCGGTAAATAATATGAAGGAAAAATATAACCATTTAGGCTCAATTGACATGGACCTATACAGATCCAATCTCCAACAAAACCAAATCACATATTCTAAACAATTTAACGACCATGATCTTACCCTCCAGGACTTTTTTCTCTTTAGATAAGTAGCTGATTGATATAAATGGAACACACCGCACAGAGAGTACGAAACTTGTGTACAGAGAGATACACCAAAAGTGATTATGACGTAACTCTAAAAAAAAAGGCCAGAAGAGCCTCAGAAGAGATTTGTCACGACTCCTCTACCCACAAGAGCGGAAGATTCAAAAAGACAGTTTTTCTACACCCTATAGACAACTCCTTGTTACCAAAAGCTCTTGTTTCCTTCTACGTAGATCTTTATATACAGTTTAGCTTATAATACACTTGCAATGTTCAAGGGGACTTGACTAAGGAAGTTTGTGCATTAACTATTTTCAGTACACTACATTAATCTGTTTCCCTATGCCTACAGAAACACTTTTTAGTTACACCCAACATGTGGCTTTCTTTATTACCTCAACCAGCGGCATTCCTGTTGTTCTAACAATTTTTATGGATAAGAGCCTTCTCCATGCCTACTAACATTTATTTATTAGTAATAAAGAAAATAGACAATCGCGAGGGAAAAATAACATGAATATACATGAAGAATGTTGGTTGACTAAACAACTCAAAAAATGCAAGGGGCTGCTACCTAAGGTTACCTAAGCTCAGCCTGCTTAATTCCTCTAATACCAGTTCTTATCATTTCCTTAAACCCTCCAATGTTTCCCAGTTAGTACTTCAACTCATACAAGTCCTTACAGCCAATTACTTATGTTACCTCAACATGACCCAACCATATCAAAATAAATTGGTTTCGTCAACAATAGTTTGTGTTGCAACTTGCTCTTCGTGCAGTAAATGAGAACTGCAGCACTTGTCCTCCTAAAAGTGGTTAGCAGAATGATGACAGAAGTAGTATTACTGTTCCGATGGTAAGTAATGCCAGTCGTATTAGATATTTCAAAGAACAAGCAGACCAGGGGAATGCAGAGAGGAAAATCACGGAAGCTTCAGTTAAGCAGGACCGGTTTTAATGCAATCGAATACATTATTTTGAGAAAGTAATTATATGGCTTTGATATAACAATTTTCTATAATTGGTTTCACATAACCTACTAATATTGCATTATTGATCAAGTAGCATCGTCGTTACGATCCCTACAAATAAAAAAAGGAATCATACTCCCTCTATCCCATATAAGTGCTCACATGTCCAAATTAAGTGCTACCTTATTCTAGCTAAAAACCCTCCAGAAGTACCCTTGCTAACTAATTCACGAAAATGACGGCCCACAACATTAGCATCAAACAACTTGTACACCCAAAAACAGGTAGAGAGAGGGGGAGAGAGAGAGAGATGCAGCATAACACAACCAGTAGAGAGAGAAGCCAGCAACGCTACCCCCATGGATAGCAATTCGACACCCATCTCCCTCCATCAGATCTAGGCTACCCACCTAGGATCATATTATTTGCAATTTTCCAACAAAGAGTAATTGATCTCTGCAACATCCACTGGAATAAAAACTCAGTAGATTTGAGAAAGAAAAAAACCTCTCCAGATCAGGCGGTTGCTGAGTGGACAACTAGGATTGAGTCGTTTGCCTAGGAGTTGCTGGGAATTCAGTGAGGCGGGGTGGGCATCCAGGTCATTGCAGATTTAAAACTATCATATTTTTAGAATTCATTTACGTTTTTTATTTGACTGACAGGGGTTTGATTATGAAAATTAGATGGCCATTGGGTTTGGCCTAAAGTGATAGCTCCAAATTTTCTTATGATGTTTGGTGTCAGAATACAAGTATTGAGTTGAATTGTTTGGAAAAAAAGATGACTACTGAATAAATCGATTAAAAGAAAGAAAAACAGATTTACAAGCCTCAACTTGTAAAAAATTGATGAAAACAAGATTTTGAGAAAGAGAGAACAGGGAATCAGTTCATAGCAATGGCGAGCGAGCCAGAGGGGGAAGGATGGGGAGCGAGGGACAGAAAATAAGAGAGACGGAGACAGAGACCGAGCTGGTGGCCAGAGATGCACTTAAGGGTTGAAAGGGAAATACAGAATATATGACTAAACTCCTTAATATGTATACAAATTCAGACCAAATCACTTGTTTTGGGAGGTAACGAGTACAACATAATTAGATATAAAGTATAAGTTGCTCAGTCCAAACATGGAAGATCACAACTCGTAGTGAACGACCGAGAAGAGGAAACAAAATCATGATTCTAACTTAACCCTAGGCTGCAACATAACCGTTACCTCAACTAGATTTTCATGCATGCTAAATGTAAAATTTGAGGTACTTTAATGATGTTAGGCAATTCTCCATTATCATGATCACACCCTTTCACATACTTTTCACCACTCAAACAACACATCTTCACCTAAAATATGAACCAAGGCACATAAATACATGCTACAGAATATTTTCCATCCTCCAACTCTACTTGTTTCGTTATTGATGTATTGTTAATTTGTTATTGTTGCAAGTGCCTAAAGCATGGGTTGAGAGGATGAACATGAAATGGAGATTGTCCAACTCAAAGTGTTAAGAATTAATGGTAGGTTAATAGGTTCGAAATGCAAAGCGGTCTCTCCACAAAGAGAGGATCAGGTTGCTTGTATCTGCCCTCCTCAGACCCCGTAACAGCGAGAACTTTGTGCTGTGGGCAGCCCTTTTTAATATATAAGCAAAGGGTGACATTCCCTATAAACATAAATAGAAGGGGTACTCCTGAGTCCTGATATTTTGGCGGAAATTATCTTTAATTCCAATTTTAAGTTATACTTCCAAGGGAAACAACAGACTAACAGATTGACAGGAATTCAAACAATAAAGCATACACTTGGCAAGTGGAAACAGAGGAAAAAACATCCAAAATGAACCAGTGGGCTCCAGAAAAAGTTTCACATGACCGGCAATTAGTTTTGGATGGATCTCTATGAATCCACATACTTATTACTATGCATATTTCTGCTATAACTTCCAATATTTTTATGTGTAAACTATATTATGATGAGTAAACTTTTTGTATGGGTAAAGTGATACCACATCATGCAGTTTCTTCCATCAGTCCATGTGTCACAACTATACATTTGTGAGTAACTTCAGTTAGGCATAGCTATAGATTTTTTACTGACTTATGCAAACTGAAAATAAATAAAATGTATCCGACAATCCCGATGAGTTTGCTTATTTAAAAAAAAAGTACTTGGGCAAGCATCCATATCCAACAGCTGTACAAGTCCATGGAACACAGATGTTCAACCCTTTGAATCAAAAAATGCCAAACCATACCGTTCCTAAGCAGAGGACCATAACCTAGCATCCTTAAGACCCCAAAAGGACCCAGAAGGCCAAAATATCTCTAGTATCCCTTAAAATCCAACCTAACTTCTCAAGCACAAAACCTATAACTAAACACCTAGTCACCATGATCTTATTGTAGATCAGCCTTCATGCATCGTAGATCCTAACAGTATAGTCGACAAAGATTCGCAATGTCGTCTCTCTTCTCTCTTCGAAATATTATCAAAAGAAGGGAAAAAGGATCTTTCTCCTCCCCCCTTTGCCCCTGCGCTTCCACCACTTTTGCCCTAGTTTCCATCTATTGCCCAAGCCTCCTTGAAGGCAACAATCTCGTTTTAATTTCTTAATCACATCAAATTGTCTTGCATAAAGACGATCGTGAAAGTTACAAATTTCTAAGCATGATGCAGTATCGTTGAGGTCGCAAAGTGCCAATGAGAATGTCTCTAAAGTCCAGATAGGGGTGAAGAATCTGTTTGTTTTCCACCACTAACAGGAATTCTCTAAGAGAAAATTTTACCTCAAAACAAGAAAAATGCCAACAAAAGCATTCAAATAATCATTTCTTCAACTCAATCAGATCCTTGAGGAGAACCAATTCTGATTCTCTGACAGAATTAAACTTATGATGCAGATTTGTGGAATAGAAGCTATTGGATATCATAAAAGTGAGTATATGAAGTATGATTCTGTTTAATCCGTGTCACTAAAATTGTCTTGTCTCTAGCGCGCCTAAAACAACTTCTTCATTTAAGAAAGTAAGCAACGGAATGAAGCATCATTCCAAGGGTGACTTTTAAGTGATTAGTCTTGGTTTTGATATGTCGAGTCAATTACAGTTGATATATAAATGTGATGTACGTGTCTGTGTGCTTATCTGCATACAAATCCATATGCAGAGAGTAGAAAGCATCTCTTTAACAAGCACTCACGTCTGTAATATAAACAGATAATCATTTAATGGACTTCAATAATAAGAATCATTAGAGTTGTCTTTATTTATGCAATAAAACCCCATTCTGTACTCTTTCTTCAATGATCATAATTGCAGATTAAAAAAAACGAAATTACAGTTATCACTAACATGCAAATCAAGCAGTACAGCATCAAGACAGAGAACAAGGAAAGCCCAATTTAGGGATTCATTGCACGTGAATTTACGCAAGAAGTGAAGCCCTAAGAATGAAATGGGGATGGGGAAAGCCTGGCTAACCTCTGGAAGGGAGATGGAAATGGGGGCCCAAAGGGAAGGAGTGGGCGAGTAGGGCGGATCTGAGGTGATCGGGAAATGAATCGGCGGCGTCGACCGGAGCCTTGGAGATGACGGCGGCCTGGGTGGGCCTCCATGATGAGAGAGAGGAGAGCCTTCTTCCACCGACTCTCAGCATCCTTCTCTTCTTCGCCTTCGAGCTTCTCTCAGGTTTCGACTTTCCACTCCAGATAAAAGGGAAAGACCATAACAACTCCGGACTCCACCAGCTGCGACATTTTTGGGAGAGCTTTGGTATGGTGCTGTTCAGCCGATACGGTGTCGCTTCGTCCCCTCAGGTTTATTAGCCACGCGGCACGCAACTAGGCGTCTGTCTCTTTTTAGCTTTTCTTTTTCTCGATCTCTTTCTTGAATTTGAGTTTATATTATCTGCATTTATTATCAAAAAGAAAAGATGTGCGATAAAATAAAAATATTTAATAATAAAAGACACTTTTACTGACCGACAAATTCTAGATTTTGAACCCACTGAAGCGAAGCAAGAGCCACACCTATCATGTCAAAAACACCAAATATTCTAATTATTTTTTCGTCGTATGTAACGCATAGATAAATATAATATTTAATTAAATTAAACAACATATTCGATGATAGGACACAATTTTATATCTAAAATAATGACCTCGTTGACTCGAACATTTGAATAAAAAATGGAACGATATTAACATCAAGACATAATCATTAATTCATGAGCCATACTCGCGAGAGCTGATATGTACATTTTTATTTTTAGTTTTGTTCAATCCAAACATACTAACAAGAGTAATAAACAACTTATCAACAAAGCTGAGACCATTATCAAGTTGTTGGGATTGATCAATGTGAAGCTATATTACATTTGACAACAAACACATGTCAATTGTCGTTATAATATTGCATGCACTTAGGCCATGTCTGACGCTCTTTTTTTTCAGTTTTGAAAATTGGAAAAAAAAAAGTGCGTTGGTGGCAGCCACCGCCCACCGCCGCCCGACAGCCACCTCTGGCCGCTGGCAACCACCACAGGGCGGCAGCCAACTCCGGTCACCACTGCCGGCCGACAGCTACCATCGACAGCCACCTCCGGCAGCCACCGCCGGCAGCCACTGTCGGCGACAACCGTCGGCCACCGTTATGCCCCACCAACACCACTGCAAACCACAAAAAAAAAAAAAAAAAAACAAATAAAAAGGATTACCAAACACCAAAAATAAAAATAAAAATTGGTTATCAAACACCCACTTGTTTTTGTAAAAATAAATAAATTAAGCTACTCTTTAAAAACTAAAAACAAAAAAAAAAAGTTTTGTCAAACGAAACCTTAAGATTAAAATATAAGTTCGACGTATAACAACTTAACATCGAGATGTTATGCAAACCAATGTCATATAATTTGGAATGAAAAAATATTAGACAAATTTACTCAAATCGAAAAAAAAAAAGGAAACTAAATCAAATTTGCCTTTGTTTCACTTTTTTCATGGATCAAAATAGTTCATTCTTTTTGTTGTTCTATTCTATTCTATTTATTTATTTAACTAATGCAGTAACTCTCCCGAAAACAGCAAAAGGTTGCAGCTTAGGAAATTTAGTAAATAATAAAAAGTTGAGTGAGCCGACTCGCTCACCCGGAGTCTGTGAAAGAAACGGCGGAGGAGGGGGCGGGCAAATGGAGGCGACGAAGGAAGAAGAAGGGGAGGCTGCTACCAAGGCAGTAGAGTTGGATGCTTCGGAGATAGAGTACGTGAGCTACGGCGGAGAGCATCACCTCCCTCTCATCATGAGCCTCGTCGATCAAGAACTCAGCGAGCCCTACTCCATCTTCACCTACCGTTACTTCGTCTACCTCTGGCCCAACCTCTCTTTCCTCGTATACTTACACCATCCATCCTATCTCTCTTTTCTCTATTAGCCTCTTCCAATTCCCCCTTTTTGTATCACCTGTAGAATTTGATTGATCGTTAGATGCACAATTTCCATGTATCTTCTAATTGTTTCCGAATTAATCTCAGGCTTTCCACCGGGGCAAATGCATTGGAACTGTGGTTTGTAAGATGGGCGACCATCGCAACACTTTCCGAGGCTACATTGCGATGCTCGTCGTCATCAAGCCTTACCGAGGCAAAGGCATCGGTGTGTCCCTCTTGACCTATCTCATGCGCAGTTGTTCTTATTGGTTTTTTTGTATTCATCTTATCTCACACGTCAGATATATTTGGAAGTATAGAATTTTCTCGTGTTCTGGGTTGTTCATTGAATATGTGTATGTATTTGCAGCTACAGAACTTGTTACAAGATCAATCAAAGTAATGATGGAATCTGGTTGTGAAGAGGTATATTGTCAAAACTCTATTACCTGTGTCAAGAGTTTGCCATGGTTTTGCCTTTTTCATTAAGCTTTGTTGCTTCCGTCTCCTTGTATTCCTTTTTGACAAAAATTGGATGGTTAATAGAAAAATGCCATATCCTATTGCCGTACAATAACTTCTCAAAAGAAACAGGAAAGGATGCTGCAGCACACTATAAAGAACTTTGTTCAGTTTTGACAGGATTTTTTGTTGCTTTTACGTATCTCGGCAAGGTGTTGGCATTTTCTAAGTTCAATGTCATAACTTGTATGTACTTCTCCAAACTGATGCTTTCAAAAACCCAACACTAATTATCCATAATGTACATAATAAATACTGCCTAATTGGTGCAGCAGTGCTGGCTTGTTATAAAACTTACTTTTCAGAGAACTTACGTTAGTGTACAATATAATATGTTACTAGATGTTGGGGGCCACTTATATGGAAAAGATCAGAAGAAGCTAGATGTTAAGGGGGCACTTACACGTAAAAGATCAGCAGAAGTTTCGCTCTTGCCTTGTATAGTACGAAATTGCAGAAGAATCCCAAAGCCAACGGGGGAAGGGAGGAAGATCCCTGTTGCCGCTAAGTGCTTTTACCTTTTTTATAAGGGCAATTTGCTTTATTTGCACCAAAATGTACCCTCTGCCTGCCCCAGTTTTCCGGAGGATAATAGATCTTTTTTATAAGGGCAATTTTCCTTTGTACCTAGATTAATTAACGTACACTTCTAAGGGGAATGTTCTGTTGTACCAGTGAGAATGATGCTTGATATGTGTCAGTTGAACATGGGGTGACATTCTTGGTATTGTCCTTCACCGAGCAACACAAATGATTAAGAAACTACAAAACAAACTGTGACATTGCTACTTGCCAAGTCAATCAGCAGGTAACAAAAGCCTGCTTTTCCCTATTGACTTATTGATTGCAGGCCATCTTGTTTCTCAAAGCATGCTATGCTTCACCAGTGACTGCTCCTTTTGAACTCCCTGTCATCATTTCTGTAGCAATATTCTCTGCAACCTTCAAATCTGAGTAGTCCAATTAGTGTATGGGTTTTGTTTGTGGAAAGTGGGGACAAATTGAGATCTCTAATGCATTTTTACTATAAGTGATTCGGAATGTCTAAGTTGTTGTGTATTATGTCAGGTACTTTAAATTTTTGTGCCATTAGATTATTTTGTACTTTGGTTGTATTTGTAACAAGTCCTGTTTCTACCGTTCTGGGAGAATTGGGGTTTCTAATGAGCCATTCGCCCCACAAGTGTAATATGCTTGAATATTCTTCAAGTTCATGTGATATCGTGGATAGTAACCACGATAACATGTGTGCATTCGACAACCATCCCTCTCTTTCGTTGCTTTGATGAGCTTGCACTTGGATAAGCATTCCTTATTTTTTTTAAATTTGTATCAGTTTCCTCCTGTTGTGTCTCTGACCGGAGTTGCATTATTGATTTCCGTTGTTAATTTACCTTTGGTCCCCTAGGATTAAAAGTTTTTGTCAGGTTTGCTTTGCATTGCATTGCATTCGTCCATTTCAAAGTCTCTCTCTCTCACACAGATAAAATTTTTGTTATAATTTTTGAATCCTCCCTTTCTAGAGTTTGAACTCAACTAGGTGCCTAGGCTCATTAGAATGTTAAACGATCCGTAACAAATGGATAAGCCTCTATAGAGCAAAGCTTAAATACTCAACTTTTTTCTGCTTGTACCATGCCCCATTTGCTTTTGTTACATTCGTAGGTCCGCATTTCTGTAGTAGACTCGTAATGTGATATGGATGCAAGTATAGTTTCAATTTCTTTCATCTATTGTGTGTGTCAGATCATGGTTCTCTTTTCTTCTTTTGAAGGTAACTTTGGAAGCTGAAGTTACAAATAAGGGGGCACTCGCATTGTATGGCCGTCTGGGGTTTATTAGAGCAAAGAGGCTTTTTAGATACTACTTAAACGGAGTTGATGCTTTCCGACTCAAGCTACTATTTCCCCGTCCAGAGTTACCGTACGCCCAGTCCATGATGGCAACAGGGGTTGAGAGCCACAGGCAAAATGAATACATTCTACCCGAAGAAAGTTCTTTGCTTCAAAAAGGCTTGTAATGTAAGTTGTTATAACTGAGGGAAAAAAACAAAGCCGACAAACTTGTTGCTTTCGTAGAATCACGAAAGAGGTGCTCAAGCATTTATTAGTGAGATATTTACCGCCACTTTCAGGCAAGTACTTCCTTGACAAAAAATTATTGTTCGTAATTTGCTTCTCTGAATAGGTTGAAATATGCTATGGAGGTATGGATGTGAGAAAATTAAATAAAGGATGTTTGACGTGAACACCCTCAAACAACAGGCATGAGTGACTTGAGATCCGATAAATGATTGGTCTTTGACTGGTTACTGCTCACTCGTTGAAACCTAAGTACATGATAGCGGATTACTGAACCTTGAGCAGTTATGAAAAGTTGGAAATAATCCCTAGTCGACGTATTGATAATATGCGTGCCAGAAAGATGAAGCTTCAGAGCTGTAAGTTGTTAATCACAATGCTCAGCTGAAATCGACGGGGAAATTAGACTAAGAGGGAGCAGATGAAGGGTCCTACAATGTTAGTGCCATGCGTCAATTTTTACTTCCGTTATGATATGATCCTCAACAATCAGAGGCGGAGCTACTCAATTTTTACTTCCGATTGCCATAATGGTTTCGTTTGAATTTTTTTTATTTTTTTTTTAGTTTCCCAAAAAATAATTTAAAGAACAGTTTAATTTTATTTTTTTACAAAAATAAGTGAGTGTTTGATAATCCAGTTTTATTTTAAGTTTTTTTTTTGGTGGTGTTTGATAACCCAGTTTTTATTTTGAGTTTTTTTTTTGTGGTGGTTTGCGGTGGCGGGGCATAGCGATGGCCGACGGTGGTGGTGGCCGACGATGGCTGGTGGTTGTCGGCCGGAGGTGGCTGCCGGCAGTGGGAGGGTGAAAAAAAATACCAAAAGTGAAAAAAAAAAACTCATTTTTTGAGTTTTTTTTTCTTCTTCAGTTTAAAATTTGAGTTTTTAAACTCATTTTTGGAGAAAAAAAAAAAAATGGTTACTAAACGCGTTTTTTTTCCCAATTTCAAAAACTGAAAAAAATGAGTATCAAACGGGGCCTAAAAGGGTCCAAGCCTAACGGGGCTACCATCTTTAGGGTATGAAAATAACTTTTGCTAAATTGACTAAGCTATTAAATTGGTACTGACTAGCATCTAAAGTGACCATACACCGATATTTATTGTATCAATCTGATATAAGTACTTTCTCTCCAAATCACATGAAAATAAACTCGTTTTAGCAATTATATACCTCTTGCATCTCACTCACGAGACGTTTAGAGTCACGTGTTGATCAAAACTATCAACCATATGATAGAGGGTGAGAAAAAACTTCGATTAGTAATAACTTTCAGTTACAGCCAATATCTCGTTTTTTAACCCTAACAAATCTCGACTCTTGAATTTGCTCATTCGTCTATATATTTCGTTTTACAGACTTCTTACTTTTGCTATTTTTCAGAATGACTTCACTTTATAATGAATAAAAAGTACGTTTTTGTTTTCAAGTAACATAACGGCATTCAATAGATCATACAGTTGAATCAAAATTATACCGACTGAACAACGCGACTTTTTTGAAAAATTTATTGCACAAGCGTTGTAAAAAAAAATAAGATTATAAAAAAATGAGCACGATGGTCCACAATACGACTCCACAATGTCTCACATTTTAGTTAAGCGAGAAGTCCTTATTCATGTTTTCACCACTAGTTATATGTTGGAGACCCGTTACTAAATAATGAATTAGATTGAAAATTCAATCTCAATGTTGAAAATTACTTTTCAAGATGCAGCCGGTAACAATCTAAAAATAACAATAGACCTAACGACAGTTTTGAATAATAAACACTATAAAACCCCACATGATTTGGGGCAACTAAAATTGAGATCCCTATTACTACTTGTTAGTTAATTAATAATCATAAATTCATGATATGATTATTAGTTATTCATAAATATTTGTCTAGGTGTTGGCATCAAAACGATGACGTTGTCCACAAATTTAAGAAGGTTTGTGTAATACAGTAACTAGCTGTTGCATTTAATTTGAGTTGGAACCAGTAATCCTCAGGCTCGTCCCCTCCTCTCCTGATAATACTTGCGACTCCCCAGGTGAGGAAAAGGGAGCGGGAACCCAAGTCCATGGGCGCAATTCTCGACTGATCAAAATCTACCCAAACCACACTACACCACAGTACACTAGGCTACAGTATCCGTTACCTCGCTCCTCCTCGTGATTAGCGATCTTTTAGGGGCGCTTTCTCTCCCCTCTCTCTACAATGGTTTCACCCATTTGAAACCCTAATTTCGAACTCAAAGACCCCCATTTTCCCTCTCTCCCAACAACTGCAGCCAAATCCAACGTCTAATCAGTATCAATGGTCGCTGGTGTGACTGACATTGAAGGAATGGAAGGCAATGGTGTCAACGGTGACTGTGTCGTCGTTATACAGAGACGGTCTAGCGCGAGGATCCAGAAGTTAAAGACCGAAATGGCGCTTCGAGTTCGGTGTAGGAAAGACCCACCCGCTACGCACGCCGAAGAGATGGGTGCTAGGAAGAAAACCAGGGTGTACCAACGGAGGAAGGTGGAGGTGCCTGATGTCAAATTGGGGGTTGTTGAAAATGGAGGTTCTGAATTCAAGGCAGACGGTTTTTTAGGGCCACTGGAGAGCAATGGTCCTGCTGTTGTCGTTGACGGAGGTGAGAAAAAGGACTTGAGTTTGGTAGAGGGTATTGATAACGGGGTAGTTGCCGAGAAAAGTGTGTATGCAAGGGTAACGGAGACTCTAAGGAGTTTTAACAAACATTACCTTCACTTTGTCCAGGTTTGTTAGTTTATAAACCTCACATGTTGTCATTAATTTGAAGTACTAGCATTTTTGTACGAGTTATGTCGACAAGTATAGTCCCTGTGGTTTTTCTTTAATTGCTTGTACAGATTTGCCTTTGGTTGTTCAAATTCCTGTGAAGTTCAGCTACTAGTTGTTTATCTTTTGTGATGTATATAGGAAGAAGAAAAGAGGTGTGCAAGAGTGGAAGCGGATGGGAAAAAAGCTAAACGTCCAAAATCTAAGGTTAGCAGCCTTTTCATTTTTACTATTGTAACAAATGGAGGGTTTGTGAGTATTTATTTAGCTAATTCACACGGGCTTATAAATTTTCCTAGTCACTTGGTTGTTCATTTTTAATTTTCTCAAATACTTCTTTTTCTCCGTTGCTGCTTTGATTCAGGTTTCATTTGTTCTGGTTCATGTCAGGATGTTAAGTCAGTCAGAATGTTCTTGTTATTCACAATGATGTTTCTTTTGTACCGTTTTAGCTTGTAGCTGTGTTGGTGAAAATGTTTGCTGTACCTTTCAGCAGGTTAATACATTTTGGGTTGATAGTCAAGTAACTCCACAGTATACCATTTTAGATTGCTTCTTCATGTGCATTCTCATAAGGAATAGATCAGCAAACAATAGTGAGTTCTAGCCCATGGTATAAAGCGCTGGAGTCGGTGAAGGTTATCCAAACGGTTTAGTTATTGCTTTTCAGAAAACTAAGACTGTATATGACTCGATTCAACGTGGCCTACAGAAACAACTCAAGTCTTTTGTCTATTTTCAGGGATTGTTGCTCAATTTTGCAACATGACCAATAGATCGACTCTGTAGAAGAAACTAAGGATTTACTTGTAAATATTGTGGTATCTATTTTGGTAATGCACTGTAACCTAGGATACCAAAGGTTGAGGCGAGAGCTTGAACCCCAACGATGCATAGCCTAGATGGCTAGATCATCTCCGGGTCATCTGTATAAATGTGCATATGATGTGTTACGTTGTGGTAAACTTCCTTCTTTCCCTCTAAACTATGGAACATTATTTCAAGCTTCATGTGTGGCAGTTCTTATACTTCCTCTGTTTTAGTGGACCCATTTGCTAATTCCTAGGATTGATTTAGTGCATTTAAACGTTGACATTACTCATGTTTTTACCTTACCTTAAGTTGCCAGTTGATACTCAAAACTCAATGTTATCATGGTACTAACTTTATCCTGGGAATACCATAAAGTCAAAGGAAAAAATCCAATGAAACTGAGGAGATAAACTAATTTGCGATTAACTTTCTTTGGTCTTTTCGGGTTATTGCGGTTCTTGAAATCACCTAGGAAAGGATGCACCTCATTCCTAATCTCAATTCAACCATTCAAGCATGCGTGGATTTATGTTTGAAAAACTAAAGGAAGCTATTCGTAAAATGCTCAACTCTTGAGCACGTTATCCCTCAATAATGATCTTGACTTCTACTTCCACTGTTGTTTCTTCACTGTGGTAGCAAATCATCTACAAATCTGTGATCAATTGTACTTCTTTTCTGATTATTTTTCTCCTTCAAATTGTGTAGATAAAGGATGCACCTGAAGATGATGCCAAACGTGGTTCCAAGCGACCTGATCTAAAGGCAATAACTAAGGCAAGCATTTTGTTTAATATGCTTAACGTGTTGTTTATTGCTCACTTCTTTGAATTGATGGTTCTCTGTGATCTTCCACTGATATCTATTTGGTCAGTTGTTATACTGTATTTCTCTGAACTTCGCACCTAAGGAAGTGTTTTTTTTCCCTATGATAGTATATAATGTATCTTAGTTTGTTATGCTCTACTTCAATAGTCTGACGTTGAATTCACTCATTATAATTTTTACTGAACATTATCCTCAACAACAAACAAAATGGTAAGATAATATTCTACGATTGGAATCTCCGAAAGGTAAAATCTTATCACTGATAATTTGCAAAATCGCTAGATAGTCTGCTGTTTGTTTTACCCTTTTTAATCAAACACCCTAGTAACAAGGTATTTTTGTACGGGAATAATGCAATATGGTGCCTGGTAATGATCATCATTATTGTCTCCTTGTGCTGCGGGCCTGTTATTTGCATTTCAAAATGAAGGCATGACAACCGTCAACTGTTACCAGATTTCATTTCTTTAGTTATCTTTAGACAATATCTTCTCCGTTAAGCACACCAAGTAAATAATACCTCCTTTGGAAGTGATTTTGTCTTCCAAGTAGCCATGGATAGTGATCAATCTGCCCTTTCTAGATGAGAGAAGATTATATGAGCTAACTTAAGCATACCTTTGGAAGAACAATACCTTTCCACGTACCTTTCTGAGCAGGTTTAGGTTTCTGATCTTCAAGAAAAATGAAAATTCGGGCTACTGAATCGGTTTCTCAATTCGGAAGTTCCTTTGACAAATAGAAGTTCCAAGTCACACCCTTAAGGAGACAGAGTAGAAGGACCATTCTGCACCAGCTCTAGTTGAAGTGTTAATCAAAGCCGAGACTAAGCCTCTGAAAGGAACACCACACCTCCTGTCATGCTAAAATTTCGCCCGCAGAGAATGCATCTGACATATAAATTTCCATAGACCAGTACCACGAGACAAGTTGTTCTTCTTAGATGTCTAAGCACTCAAAGAGGCCTAAATTTGCAGTGTAGACATATGCTGTTTGCTTTAGTTAAGTGTAGCTAGAAGGTTAGCTAGGGTTCATTCACCTTTAGGGTGCCGCGGAGGTATCTTGTATTCATCCTCTTTTCGCATCTTTAATAAAATTCTTTGTACTTGTTGATAGTTTTGCTTTGGTGCCAGAATAATGGGATGTTACAGTGTTTCTATGTAAAGCAAACATCTGGACTCAAATATGTTGAAAAATGTTGTGCAGATGATGGAAACAAACGCTATATTATACCCCAAAAAAAGGTTTGGCGCAATTCCAGGTGCATAGGTTATATCTCTTTTTTTGTATGCTCTGTTTTCTGATTACTCATCTGGAATTTTACTGATCACATGATTTTATTTGGGTTGGGTGGTGGCTCGAATAGTTTGTTCAAGGAGAACTGATATTTTATGAAAGAATTGTTTTTAGGGGTGTTGAACTTGCTCTTATGCTTGCAGGGATTGACGCTGGACATCAGTTTTTTTCACGGTGTGAGATGGTTGCTGTTGGTTTCCATGGCCATTGGTTGAATGGGATTGATTATATTGGCCAGAGTGGTAGCAAGGTAATTTCTCCTTCGCTTATCCTTTTCTCGGGCTGTGGGTTGTCAACTCTTTAATTTTTTACCATGTACATCTTTTGGAATGAAAAGATAAAATAAATACATTCTATCGTCAGCAATGTACGCTTCGAGTGCCTTTAGTCAGCTATTGTCTCTCTCCTCAAAGTGTGTCCAAACTTTAGGGTGTCGTTCTCATTTTGGATCTTTATAAATCTCACATAGTGCTTTTTTATTTTTGTTGTATATGGAAAGTCCTTTATGCAATATTGCTACTGGTATCGTATTATAGTAACTGATTAGTGCAAGCAGGGCCTCATGCATGTGTTAATTGTAGGTCGCATACCATTTAAGGCTTGTTGTTTTTGCATCACTAATGCAGAATCTTGTCTTTTCTCTTTTTTTCTTCTTCTTCTTCAAATTATCACAGGAGTTCAATGGTTACAAGTTACCACTTACTGTCGCCATTGTTCTGTCGGGCCAGTATGAAGACGATTTGGATAATTGTGAGGACATAGTATACACTGGCCAAGGTGGTAATAATTTGCTTGGCAATAAGCGTCAAATTCGAGATCAAGAGATGCTTCGTGGTAATCTGGGTCTGAAGGTATGTGCTTTTAAGTTGCGTCTACTTCTTTCGCGTAATTTTCTTTCCTTCGTTTACCCTGATATGTTTTGAGGCATCACTGACTAACCATAAATGATTTAACATCTGCAAAATTTCAGTTAATTGTGGGTACATGATATTTAGACGAAATATTAGTGTGATGTGTAATATCGTGTTACTAACCATACTGTTCTTGTAAATAACGTTGACATCAAAATGATATTGTGAACAGGAAGAATATTGTTGGGTCTTTAACTCTTCATAATATACAGTAGTTACCATCTTAGCACATGCAATGTGTTTTTGTTACTCTTTGGCTGTCATGGTTACAAGTTTTTGCTTTAGGCATGGTTGTTAGTCACTTTAGTTTCACACTACCGAAGGGGGGTTAGTTCTCATTATTATCTACCGTAGTGAAATATAGTTACGAGTAATGAATTTTAGTGGAAGTACTGTAATATGTGTATCAGTGAAACAACTTTGGAAACTCTGGTAAGGGACAAGTCTGGTGTATTGTCTAGTTCTTCTCCTCCTCCTCTTCGTCATGTTTGATCCACAGAATCTAGAGTCTCATAGATTTCTGGTTTCCATACCATGAAATCTTAAACACTAGTTCAACCTCATATTTGGTTTAGCCGGAGTAGTTCATTAGGGCTTCTTTGTTTCCTGGAGTTTGTTTCATAGCTGCCGTGATGGTCGTGGCCTGTCATAATATCTAAGATGGGTACTGGCTGTAGTTTCAGTTGGGCGCTTTCCAGTGATGGCTGCCATGGAGGCGTCGACAATGGTGGTTGGCCTGGGGTTCAAAGATAAGGAGCGGCACTTTTATTGAATTAGTGTGTTAGATCCATGTGTTGGACTGACAGAGGAGTTTGGGGCTGCTTTAAGTTCAGGTTGCAGGTTGGTAGGGGTTACAGCTTTTCTAGTGAGGCTACTATATTTTTTGTTGTTACATAAAAGCACTTAATACGTTATAAACACTAAAATTTTGGCGTAAGATTTAAGAAATGGAACTATGAAGATACATAGGTTAATGCCTTGGACGAAACTAGCAGTTGAAAGCTTATTCCCCATATACCGTCATTGCTTCTTCTCTGGGAAAAGAAGTTGACGGGGACGTTATGTTCGTTCTTCTGCATGTTAATTATTTTCTAGCGTTATGGACACTCATTGTTTGAGTTATGATGAATGATTGCTGTCTGCCAGTTCATCAGCTGTCTGCATTAACACCTGAACAGTGCCATGCCTATTGTTTGATGTTATCTTGTTGATCTAATTGATCCATTTAGTTGTTCGTATAATTTACGAATTTTCCACGTTTTACGAAATTTTTTGGAGCCTACAAGTAGCTTAAAGTGGTGCATTGCCTGCTATTGATACCGAGTCGGCCGCAAACGATACTGATTCTGTTTCTAAATTTATCAGCTACAGAGCGTTTGGACAAGGGGTCCTTTCCATCTCCCTTTAAAACATTGCTTAAGATTAATATGACCTTTGTGTATTGCTGTGGTCTATATCTTGATTCTAGAGAACTGATAGACAGATGAATTACAACATGACAAGTATGAACCACAGGTCCATTGTACTATAGTTCACTTGTCTATAGGTTGCAGACCATGATGTCATGAATTTAGGTGCTGCTCTACTTCTTTGCGTTCTTCTGGCTATGCCAGAAGTTGAACATAATTCACACGTCTATAGGTTGCAGACCATGATTTCATGAATTTAGGGGCTGCTCTACTTTTTGCGTTGTTTTGTCTAGGCCAGAATGTGAACATTACTAGTGATAATTTGAGTGTTTTCATACTCCATTGCAGAATGCCATGGAGCAAGGCGTACCTGTTAGAGTTGTTCGTGGGCATAAATCTTCAAGTAGCTATGTTGGCAAGGTTTATACATATGATGGCTTATATAAGGTAAGTTAGAAGCATCACCGCAAGGAGTTTTTTCTTCCCTTTTCAGCAGTGCTTCTTTTAGTTCCATAATTTCTTGGAAAAATGATGGCAAAATTGTGCTGTGTTTTGGTAGATACCAAGAACCCTTTGACATTGTTCTATTTAGTGATATGACTACATTTGTCAAGTGCAAGCAGGTTCTTATTTGTGAGTGGTGCAATCATCTTAGGTTCAAATTTACTTTGTTTACCTGAGTTCTGAATATGCCGGCCTATCATATCTTTGTTGGATTTCATACTATGATGGTTCGTTTTTTGCTCTTTGTGCATGCTTGGACTTTGGGAATTCGTGCAGGGCTTATTGTCACACTTGCACAAACGTGACAAGTGACACTTTTGGAACTTAAGTATCATCTTGATGGTGGCAAGAAGTATTATGTATAAGTTTAATGCAAGGAGGGAGATATTGATGATGTTGTTGCCTGGAGGATGCGAAAAGGATAGGTAAAGTGGAGGTTTGATTCTGGAGTGCTGTGCAATTGCAGTTTCCCTATCAAGCTAAAGGCAAAATCTTATGGGACAGCAGTGCTGTTGGTGATGTCTATGGTTTAGAATGTTGGGAACTTTATGAAACACCATACACGCGAGTTGAGTGTTACTGAGATGCAAATATTTATGTGGATGAGGGCCACGTTCTATTATGTTTTATCTTCACTTACTTTCTTGCTAGAAAATGCATTAGCAACAAATATTTAGTGACTAAGTAGGTGTGAACAAGAATATGACGGTATGGGTTCAATGTTCTCTATACTTTCTGATGGTTTTATATTCTGGACGTGGTTTTTGGTTTATGCATCTAACAGCTCATAGGATTCAACTTCAAACCTTGCAGGTCGTTCATTACTGGGCCGAGAAAGGTGTTTCTGGGTTTACTGTATATAAATTCAGACTGAAGCGGCTTGAAGGGCAGCCTTCTTTGACCACAGATCAGGTTTTGTACTTTTCCCTCGTCTCGAAACAAGCATATGATTGATTTATTACGTATTAGAGATTCTACTTTTGGTATCATGCATCTGGAATACTGTTGTTGACATCGAGTTTTGCAATTTGAGTTATGTGATGTTTATAATCCAGCTTTTATTGAGAACTCCTGAATATGCAAAAGTATGATGTGTCGATTGCTTATTAGTTGCATTCTTTAGTTAATCTGGATACTTAAGTCACTTGGTGGAATTAAGAACGAGCATCACAGTATTGAATTTTGGCTTGCACTTGTATTATGAGGTTTTGGTTGATCGAAGTTGTAGCAACTAACAAGGTTGAAGCTCTGCTAGAACTTATTTGATGTAGTTCCGTTATGACCTAGGGGTCATGGGTACGAAATGTGGGCGGTCTATCCACCGTGAGGTAAGTTTGCTTAAGTTGGCGGTCTATCCACCATTAGAGGTAAGGTTGCGCACATCTATTGACCGTGCAATGTTGGGATCCTTGTGCACTGGGCCCAAACCTGGAGGATTTGCAAACACATTGCGCATTTATGGGATTATCTATAGAAGAAAGTTTGCCTTTGTGATTTGTGTTGCAACGCCACGAAGTCCCACATTGGATAAGTCAACCTCAGAGTCCTTTTTGGGCATCTTCACGTGTTGCAATTTGCCGAGGTGTATGCTTCATAATATATCTTAGCAGCCACTTGTTTGGCCAAGGTAGGCTCTACACATCTTGCTCTCATTACCAGTCTAAATAGGTGACGTATTGCGCCAAGTTGGTTTCTTGTTGGTTAAGTATTCATTCTTTTGGAAATGTTGTATATGAAAGACTATGAGCTCAGGGTATGATCCCTCAACCAAAGTTGAATAATGGATCCTAACCAAATAACAAAGCACAACTATACACGTATACAGCAACTTTGCCAAAAAGAGAGGAAAGATAGCTTCCAGTTGATATATTTTGTTAGAGACTTTTTCCATGAAGGATTCTCAAATAGAATCAGACCTATTTATTTCTTAAGAAACCTTGTCAGAGCCAGTGGATCTGTGTTGATAGATCAGTGCTAAAACTTACAAATTTTGAGTTGGTTGAGTCTATCACATCACAAGCCATGTGGGGTTCTTCATTCCTTTGACATTCGTGGTTTCCCTGAAAATGCATATGGAAGACTAGAGCCTGCAAAAAAGTGTCTTTCGTCGCTTGAGAAGCCACAAGATCTGTCATTCTCCTCGGGGGTAACCTAAGGCAGAGGCAGAAGCTTTGTTAAGTGCTTTGTCAGAACCTATGACAAAGTTCCCTTAAGTCGCATTTTGGCCATAGAACATTGGAGCACCGTGTTTAGCATTCTACTTTTTTCTGTCTATTTCTTTTTCTTGTATATAACCTTGACAAATTTCCTCTTGCTGGTAGTTTCTGGTCTATATTCTGCCTCTTTCTGCTTTTTCACTTCTTCTGTTCATACTTTATGACATCTTTGTTCTTTCTTTCCGTGGCTGTTTATATGACCAGCAATAATTCTTGCTTATTTCCTTTATAACCTTTATTATGACAAGTAGTAGTTTCTGGAGTTGCTGGTCTATTTTCTGCCTCTTTCTGCTTTTTCACTTCTTCTGTTCATACTTCATAAGCTCTTTGTTATTTCTTTCCGTGGCTGTTTATATGACCAGCAACCATTCTTGTTTATTTCCTTTATAACCTTTATTATGACAGGTTCATTTTGAACGTGGCCGTGTTCCTAATTCTGTTTCTGAAATACGCGGGTATGTGACATTTTTTTACTCTTAAATGTATCTGCTTTTGGTTAGTTATTTTCACATATAAATGTTATTTCTTTGTTACAAAGAATCCCTGGTTTCTTTACTCAAAATGACGTAGTTTTACTTCCTTAATGAATAAGATTGGTATGTGAGGACATCGCTGGACAGCTAGAGAATATTCCCATTCCAGCTACCAATTTGGTTGATGATCCACCAGTTGCACCTACTGGCAAGTTTTTTTTTTTCTGAAGTAATTGCTTGGAAGCATAATTGTTAGCATTTTATCTTTGTGAAATGGTTACAAGCTTGTTATTTGTCTTACGTTGGTATTCACATCTTTGTTGAAAGATTACACTTCTTATCACTTGTGCATCAAAATTGAGGTTCCAGATTTTCTGTACCACCTAGACATGCTTTTTCTATCAAGCCATGTGTGAGAACCACCATTTGGTAAACTTTGGTAATTGTATTGGTCTAAAGCCTACAATAGAAAGAAAAATTGTTTTCAATTCCATATGAAGGAAAATTAATCTAAGATTGACTCTTGCTATGATAAGACCTGTAAACCCACGATCTGCAGTAAAACAAAAGCAAACTCTAATATGGCCAAATAAAAGGGAAACATGGTGTAATGTGCTTCGGCTTAAAGCCTATGTCTGTGGGGAAATAGTGAAAGATGAAATACAAAGATATGTCACGAAATCCTTGCCAAAATCACACAGGACTTGATGAGAACTACTCTGCAATCTGACCTTTGATGTCTTATGTAGTGGCATAAGCAGCGTAACAGAAATCAGTACAGCTAGAATCTGCATCAAGTCTGGAATGCAAAACGTGTCAAGGACTTCTACCCATCTTAAACCTTGAGCCACTGGCAGCCCTTTTCTTGCTGGTACAGGGCATCATAACAATTTTGGTCAACAAAATAAGCACTAGCATGTGATAATACCTAGATTCTTTACTCGGGTATCACCACAGCTACATATTCTTCTTTATCTGCATTTGTGTTTATGTTTATCAATCATTTCATAAGCAACCAAGGAATTAAAGCATACATCCGGAGTCAAAACAAAGAAGCAAAAGTCATAACGAGGTAACCTTGATTAGATATGAAGTAGATAATGGGGGTCAGGTTGCTTACGTATTAGTTAGACAATCGGAACTAAAACTCGTAAGTTCATTTGACTAAAAATCATGTGATGGAATAGTAAAGAGATTTAATCAAACAACACAATTTGTTTACAACTAACCTCTTTTGAGGGACAAAAATCTGTCATGATTAAAACTGAGTGAAAGATTGTACTTGATCATGCAAGTAGGGTCTTAATTGGGTTCTAAACAAGTAATCTCCAGAGAAGTAAGTTGTATCACATTGAATTACATCTATAGCAAGTTCAATAGCAAGTACTGAACCAGACATTTGACTTTCATCAACTCATCGTTGTACCTAAATTGCTACCTTTACCACATTGTAGCAAATCTATGCATAACTGTTATTTCTGTTTTTGCTTTATTTTCTTCCTTATGGTTGAGTGCTAAGCGATGTTCTTTTACATCATTGTCTTCCAGATTCGTTTCCATACCAGTGGCATGCATGCTTTTCTAAATTCTAGATCTATTCAAAGTTGCAGTTTGAAATTACCAGGTTTCACCTATCGCTCCCGTATTGAAGTATCAAAAAGTGTGAAGCTTCCTATGAATGCCCCTGGATGCAACTGCAAGGGTAAATGTACAGACCCCAGGAGTTGTGCTTGTGCAAGGCTCAATGGCTCCGATTTTCCTTATGTTCATCGTGACGGTGGCAGGTGAGGACCAGACAGCAAGCAAGTTTTAGAAGAATTTTCTAAGATACATCTTTTGGTCAAATCTTCAGATTATCTCAACTTGTGCAATTTTGTTTGTTCTGCACACAACGAGGTTGGCAATGGTTTTGGCTGCATGTTGTGACGCCATAAGGTCCATCAATGCAATGAGCCAGAAGAACAGCCCACCATTGGGCAATGTTTCACCCAAGAAGGCTAGCTGAGTGGGTAGTATTGAGTTCCTTAGCACGTGGTGACTTTACGTGGTATCGGAACAATTGATGTGCTGCATTTGGCCCGATTTCTTGGCCACATAAATTTGTCTGTGCACTTTGTGGCTGTGCATCCCGTTTTATTCTTGCTTTTTTGTTTAAATGAGATGTGGATGCTGGGTCAGTTCTTTGATAGCATAAGCTCTTCTGTACTTTTCAGGCTTATTGAGCCAAAAGCTGTTGTGTTTGAATGTGGTCAAAACTGTGGCTGTGGACCTGGTTGTGTAAACAGGACATCCCAGAGAGGATTGAAGTATCGGCTTGAGGTTCTGTTATAGTTTCTGTCCATGATTCTACAACTTTTACCTGAGTGGTGTAGTTTTGAAAATTTAACCTCTGCTTATCTTGGCAGGTTTTCCGAACTCCAAAAAAGGGGTGGGCAGTTAGATCTTGGGATTATATTCCTTCTGGGGCACCTGTTTGTGAGTACATAGGGGTGCTGAAGAAGACCGATGATGTTGACTCTGTTCCTGAAAATAATTTTATTTTTGACATTGACTGCTTACAAACAATGAAGGGGCTGGATGGAAGAGAGGTATGGATATGGAAAGATTCTCCCTTTTGGGTCTTAACTTTATTTTGCTGCTGTAAGGATAGCCGACGGTGGTAGATTGCCGAGCCAGTTAGTTTTGGACAATAGTTGTACTTTGGGTTAATTACTAGGAGTTAGACGTGCACTGTGTGTCTTTATACATGTATTTGTGTCTGTGTCCATATACACAGAAACATTTGGGGTTGTGTTGGGGTATCCTAACATTGTGCAAACATGCAAAACCATGGAAATAATCCTGTTTTACATTTACGTTTTGTTATTCTTTTCATACCCGAAAGAAATAAAATTAAAAAATCTGCAAACTCTTTCCACCAACCCCTATCTATACTCTTCCCCCCCACCCCACCCCCGCCGCTGACCTCCCCTCCCCCTCGATCACCCTTCCCATCAAGCAAAGTCTGGCACCACCATTATATCCCCTTGCTGTCGCTGCCATCAACGGACCTGCCGTAGTCATCAAGCTGTTCCCGAAAACAAATCTAGACACCTTGGTGATATACCGAGTCGGTGGCGGCGAGGTTCGACAGGGGCAGGGCAGATTGGGGGTGGGGATGTTTAGTAGAGTTGCAGCGACCTTAGAATTCTGGCAAGGTGAATATCCGCTGGAGAGGAGAGAGAAACATATGAAACAGGGATAACTTTTGGAAATTTGCCTAGTGGGTATCTTAACAAGGTCCATACTCACGTATGCATGTATATTTGCATATTCAGACTTACCTGTATTATACCCATATATATGTGCGCGTTTGCGCGTGCATAGTCAAACTTTTGCAATTATCAGTTAATATAAATATATCAGAGACATGACTGTATTCAGCTTGAAATTTCCCCTGAATTACGCTTAACTCCTCTTTTTATTTTTATGGTCCTATGTATTTCTTTACATTTACCTTGTGCTGTATAAATTTGTTTATTGGAATTGTGCTGCATGTTTTTGCTTTTATAGTTGGCTCTTTATACGTAGTTGTCCATTTGCTATATAGACAACGCGACATTGTATCTTAACCAGTTTTCACGTGTCAGTCTTTTGTAGATTTGTTCCTTCTTTATGCCAACTAAGCTTGATTTGCTTCTAAAGTAGACACTAAGGTTAGGTGTAAACTCTCTCAGCTCTGGGGGGCATTCCGATACATACCAGAGATGCGTAGTTATCTTGATCTCGATGTGATTGAAGGTTTTTGGAAAACCATGTAATAAGCCTAGTTCTCCGTTAGTCTCAGTGGTTGCCTTGAGGGTTTTTTAATCTAGTGCCAAGGGTTTGAGGCAAGGTGACCTTATCTCTCCAATTTTATGCCTACTGGTGATGGAAACTTCGCAGGCCTCCTTGATTACTATACCAGTAAAGAAGGTTTCAAATATTACCCTGAATGCAGAGACATGCAAATAAACCAAGTAAGTTTTGCTGATACCAAATTCATCACCCTGATTGAGCGAGCTATTCAGGATTTTGGCGATTTATCTGGCCTGTATCCCGATTTGCTAAAGAGCGCCATCTTTATTGCTGGCATCAATGAAGACCGGAAGCAGGCTTCAAGTGAGCTTATGGGAATGCCTTTCTGTAGCTTTCCAGTTACCTATGTAAGGGTACCATTTCTACAAAATTGAAAGCCGGTGATTGCTGGTCTGCGAGATTTAATTGATATGCAGGCAGATTACAATTATGTACATGTATCCTTTCTTGTTTACAAACTTACTGGTCTCCTATGTTCCTTCTACCTAAGCAAGTAATAAAGGACATTGGGAAGCAGATAAGAATATTTCTGTGGATGGAGTTTGTAAACCTAAATGGGAGGGGGGGCTGGGCATTAAAAACACACATGAGGGGAATAAAGCGGCTCTGTGTAGGTATCTCTGGGACATTGCACATAAAAAAGGATTCTTTGCCGGTCATATGGTGCTATACATACATTCTCAAGGGTCAGACTGGTGGATATTTCCCCCTCCTTGGGATAGTTCTTGGACTTGGTGCAATCTCATCAAGCTCAGAAGGGAAGTACAAGAAGATATCCAGTACAAGGTTACTAATTGACAGAATTCGTGGTTATGGGTTACTAATTTGTTCCCGGGTGACCCCTTTATATCTCAATTTGGCACTAGAATTATCTATGATGCAGTTAGCTCTACAAATGCTTAAGTAGCTCTACAGGAATGGGTGTTTCCTCCTCTTATGTCTAAAGCTCTACAGGAATGGTCTCATGCCTTTCCTCCAAATCTTCTTCCACAACCTGATAAGAAAGATAATGTCATTTGGATACTCAGATTTAATGGTAACTTCACCATTGCATCAGCCTGGAATCCTCGTAGGGCTCAAGGAACCACTGTCAATTGGCATATGGTTTTCTGGCAGTATCCCCAAAATTCGCTTTCATTGATGCTTTGGAGAATGGCATTAAGAACTAAAGACAAATTAGAGTTTAGGAATATCATAGTGGATGACACCTGCTCTATTTGTCACACCGAGAAGTTGACCATTGATCATCTCTTTTTGCCAATTCAGAAGCAGGGAAAGAGGTGTTTCACAAACTTTCGATTTACACCCATCATGGCCCTTGGTAAGACTACTTTTGGCTTCAAAAGATTTTTGGGGCAAGAGATTCAGAGCAAAGCTCTGCAAGTTGGTTCTATCTGTGATAATGTATATTGCATACGGTTGGAAAGAAATATTAGTGTTCAAGAACACTGAAGAGCTAGAAGGAATTACGTCTATCGGTGTCTGTGCATGAACTAAGGGATCCCAGTTTCAATTTTGGTTTAGCTTATCTATAAAGTGTATAGCCTCGGTGAAAGCTGGTAATGAACAGTAAGGGATTTCCTCGGTTTTGTATTTTGATTGTGCGTATTTGGAATAAAAGGAACCTTTACCAAAATGAATAATAATACCAATTGGGATGCACTTGTACAATCTGTTGCAAACTATCTAGTTACTAAATTACTTCTCATGATGTTAACTTTTGTGGCTTTTGGTTTTATATTTTATAACTTCACCTCGCCTTTTCCTGTTCTAGACTTAGTTTGTTATCTCTTTAATGAACATGATTGTAATGAATATAACTCGAATTTGGTTTTTCGGTGTCTTGAGTAATGAACTGATTTGTTTTTCTAACAGAGACGACTAGGAGACGTATCTATTCCATCGCACTTGGAGAAAGATGATGATAAGAAAGATAGTGTTCCCGAGTTCTGCATTGATGCCGGCTCCGCTGGTAGTGTTGCTAGGTTTATTAACCACAGCTGTCAACCAAATTTATTTGTTCAGTGTGTCTTGAGTGACCACCACGACCTTAAACTTGCTCGGGTTGTGCTATTTGCTGCAGATAATATACCACCCTTGAAGGTTTCTTCTCTGCCCGTGCCTGCGTGTGTTTTTTTGTGCCTTTGTAGCTTCTTTTCGTCGATAATGTCCATTATCAATGATCAATGCATTGATGGACTAAAGTTTAATTTTTATGTTGGCGTTTCTTTGGGAGTTATGTTAAATTCTCCAAAATTTCTTCTTAAATTATGAATAACTAACTTCTGTCCTTTGGAATATTATAGGAGCTTACATACGACTATGGTTATGCCCTTGACAGTGTCTTGGGTCCTGACGGAAAAGTGAGGCAAATGGCTTGCTATTGTGGTGCAGCAGATTGTCGGAAGCGCTTGTTCTAGGTTGTGCTATCAAATTCTGTCTGTACCAGTACATGTATTCCAGTGCCAAACTAGACACTCGGTTACACTTAGGTTGCACCATTTTTTGGCGATTCAAGATGGGTAGCTAGTAAACTGCTGATCATCTTCTGATCAATTGTTTTAGCCTCTTAAACCTTGATTTCCATTGTTTTCCCTGGAAAGAGAACCAGGGAATGGGTTAAATGTTGCAACATGATATTACAGAATGCAAGAAGTTTGGAAGACGACATTACTGAGTTGAGTGCATGTGAAGTGTCGCTTATAATATTCCTAGTTTCTTGCACTTGATTTGAGAAATGATCAATATCTGAGCCATTCATCTGCAGCGTGACTAAGTAGACCCTTCTCACTATAGGCCATGAAGCCTGCCTCACCCCAATATCGAGTATTGATATATAGAAGGGTTGGGATAAGCCTCACCTTATTTAGATCGTTCTCTTCCCAAGTAGTAACAGTATCACGATTTAAATAAACCTGGACTCCTAATAAATGTGCCACATGTTAATGCTTAGAGGCTGGTGTTTCTGGGGAATCCCTTTGAATAGCTTAGTCAAGCATGGTTGGGAAAGAACAATGTCTCAAAGTTTGGTTTTTCTTCGATGCAGATGGCAGATAGGGAATTCTGCAGTGTTTTGTCAAAAGTACATGGACATGCCTTTGCCAAATTTTATTTGGCACCAAGAAAAATGTTTAAAAGAAAATGTAGTGTTACTAATGGTAATGGGTTTGTATGTGGCTCATGATTAAATGGCCAACTAGCTACTCAATGATTACCTTATTTTTCTGTTTTGCCCAGAAAATTAATCAGGCAAATGCCCAAAGGGAAGCGGCCAATAGGCTAGCAGCCCAAGAAGAAATTGCGGCTGCAAACCGGAGAGTAGCTGCCAGAAGAGCCAAGAAACTCAGGAAAAAGGGCCGGCGTGCAAACAACTAAGCACCAGTGGCTCCGATACTCGTAGATTTGAAGATATACATTTTACTGTTTGTGTTGATGTTTTATGTCCGTATAACATACTTGTTACTGTTTCCGTCGCGTGTTGCATATGCATAAGCAGTTTGCCTCGCGTGCTTATTGTAGTCAACTCGCGATTAGGTGCTTAAGAAGAAAGACGGAGAACTTCATAATCAGTATGCCTCGAGAGATTTAATCGCTGTGTTTGATAGCTTTGATTCTGATGCTTCTAAATCAAAAGGCGTATCTAAGAAGTATGGTAATTACTATGTCAATAAAGGTTATTACGGTAAATGTCAATTTCCGCTTGATCTACTCCCAAATAAACTGAATCTCCCAATGATATACAAACCTGAGAATTGAGAACCCATGGTAGAAAAACCTAGATATATAGCCGACCTAATTGAGAAAAAAGAGTCACATTCAAAACTACTTGGCATAAGAATTTACGCCAATGCGCCTTCTTTTAGGGGGAATGGAACTAACATCTCTCCATTCGGTGAGCAAAATAAGTTTACATATCTATATCCTTGTGATTATTTTCCTCTTTATACATCCTTCATTGCGAATTGAAATTTTTTTAAGGTCATGAGAATCTTCATTTTGTACTATTCCTACCGTATCTCGAACCTAGTAGCCGTAGACCGGTTCTCCAAGTATGCGACGTTTGTAGTAGCCCCAGTCGATTGCACAACGGAAGATGCAGTTCGGTTATTCTTAAGGCACGTGGTAAAGTATTGGGGGGCTACCGAAGATCATAATTGGCGACCGAGATCCAAGGTTCACAAGCAAGTTTTGGACGGAGTTGTTCAAACTCCTTGGCTCGGAGCTACACTCCTCGACGAGCTTTCACCCCCAAATGGATGGATAGACAGAATGGGTGAACGCTCTACTTGAGTGCTACATACGGCACTTTGTTAGTGTCAACGAGACAGATTGGGAGAGACTCTTGGACATAGTGTAGTTTTCGTATAACTTGATGAGGAGCAAGGCCACGAACCAAAGTCCATTCGAGATTGCCATAGGGCAATAGCCGCTCACTCCCCTTGAACTGACGTTAGCCTTCGAGCTGACGTGGTTCAAAAATCGTACTTTAAGTACTCATTTGATACTTAAACTGTGCCTTTTCTAGAAAGAATACATCATATATCCATTTAAAATCTAGGCCTTGCAAACTAGAAAAATATGTCAACTTCCTTTTAAAAAAACAAAACAAAAATTTGATGTTACAAATTCACAAACTTTTAGTACTTCATTTCATTAATTGATTAATTTATTACGAGTTTATCTGATTACTAGCATTGAAATAAACTTTGAACATGAAATAAGTTAGTAATAGTATGTGAAATGAAAATTAAATCTTTAAGACAAATTATATACTCCACAAGTCCAGAATTATTTTATAATCTCAATCAATTAAGTCTGACTGACTAGTACCAGGCGCAAAAGAGTGCTAACTCATTTGAGAATCTACAACATGGGTACACCGTGCTTGCCTTCCCCCTTTGGTAAATGGAAAAAGATAAAAAGATGCTGCCCTGGTTCCAACCTCATAAAACTCTGCTCTTCTCTCGATACTGGCGACCCCGTCCCCGAAAGCTACTACCTTGAGCAGCAGCAGCCGTCTCTGGCTCATCTTCCTCCATTGCGCAAACTTCACTTTCTTCGGAATCTCCCGCAGCAATTGCAGTGCGAAAACCTTTCTTGTTAGTATACTCCTTCAACGTTTTGCCTGGAGGCTTCTTTGGGATGAAGGACACGGATTCTGGAAGATCAACGGGGAACATATCTTGCAACTCTCTGGTTTTTGGTCCCTTCATCGTGTTAAGAAAGTTCACGTGTGCTTTCCGGTTAGCCTCTTCGTCAATATCATCCGATGTATCGAAGATGTAATGTGTATACTTTGAAGGGTTCTGCACATGGTCTGGAACATGAGAAGAGTCTTGGGGCAGCACAGATGCTGCTTCTGATTCTATGGCTTCTTCCATCAGACTTCCATCTATGGATTTGTTTCCAACTGAACCGTCCTTGCAGCTGTCTTTGCAACTAGGGTCGAACTCAGGACAGTCACAGATAGATTTCACTTTCGGTCTGTCTTCCACTTTTTTGTGTTGGGACAGTTGCGATGAATTAGAAGAACCAGATGCTTCTGCATCTTCTTTGAGCCTAATAATTGCAGCCATGTGATCTGCGCGAGGGTCTTTCATAACATCGCTAAATGCTGTTGGAAGCTCCATGTAAGAATCCACATCAATCGTATAATCTGAAATCTCCCTCATGTACAAGCGATCCTCAGTTTCTGCTTTACCGATAGCCACTTTGTCATAAGTATCTTCCTCTTCCTGCAGATCATTAATTTAGACAAAAACAAAGATCAAGCTACCCAATCGCTAACAGGAAAAACACAATCTCTAACTTCATTAGGGAGCCACTTCAGCCGTTAAGTCTGTTCTCGACTACAAAAATGTAGTCTAATTTGGTCTTTGACCATTATGAGGAATTTAGCCGGCCCTCTTATGATTTTAATGATTCCTCCACAAGCAAGATTATTTCCCTCGTGGCTTGCTCACTCATACCACGAGAAAGGTTGAAAAATTACTAGAGCGTTCGCCACATGAATACTACGGGTTTCCTCATCTTACAGCATACGGTATGTTATTGTGATAGTGATTGGGGTACCATGGTGGCTGCATGTTAGGGTGAACGGGTGGAATTATGTTAGTTCCACATTGAGGTAAGCGAGGAAAATATGTTGGGCATATATACTTGGATGGCATCAAGTCCTAGTGGCTTAAGCTTTTAAGCTGAGTTGGGCTAATCCTGTATATATGGGCCTTCTTAGTGGACTCTGGACTCCCTTTAATCTCCCTAACATGGTATCGGAGCCCATGGCGGTGACCTGGGGCTTGCACTCGTGTTGGTGGTTATTGATAGAGCAGGACGCAAGGGGGAAGTTCGATGGTGGGTGGACTCACATGTGACAGCGAGATTGTTGAGGTGCAAGTGTGGAATTATGTTAGTCCCACATCAAGTAAGTGTCAATGATGAGCGTAAATACTTGGAGGGAACCAAGTCCTATTAGCTTAAGCTTATAGGTCGAGTTGGGCTCATCTCATATACATGGGCCTTCTTAGTGGACACTGCATATTTAGAGGGACTATGGAAGGAGACAAAAAGTGACTCGTTTTTGGTCACAATAAACACACAAAAAGAAGCAATGAAAAGGGAATTGCAAGCAGAAAAGCAACAGATTGATCTTAATGCAGCACTACAAGACACACACATCCTTTATGATTATTCCTTTCAAGAAAGAAGACAAACCCAGCAATAATAGATGTTACAGCAGCAGCGGTAGCCAAGCTATTTCTCAGCAACAACGTTTTGGACTCGATGTTCAAGGCCTAAGCCTTCAAACTCATAGCTCTGCTCACTCGATTTCATGCTTTATTGTCTCTTTCGATTTTTTGCAAATCCAAAGGTCAAAACGTCACACCATTGTTCGACTCCCTAGATTAGACTCCATAGCTTTATTGAATTGTTCGTTGCCATAGTTTGAATTTTCAAACAATAATGATTAGACTACATTCGGACTAATGTTTGAAGTGAGGGGAGAGAAATCGTGAACCAGAGGGAATAATACTATACATTGGCAAATGAAAATTACCTCATCGTCAAGGGTGCAATCTACCCCAATAGAGCATCGAATACCCCATTCCTCGTCATCAAAACCGTCCGGCCTCGCTGAATTCATCGACGACGAGGCACCACGTCGCTTCTCTTCCTCCTCCATTTCGTCATCCTCGTCGAGCTCTTGCAGGTCAGACTCGAGCTCTTTACGGAACTCGATGGCCTTCTTTTGTCGATCCTTCAACGAACCGTCGAGTTTCGAAGGGTGGGGCTTGGGCTTGGGCATATGGTCGTGGTCGTCGAAATTGTCCTTGTGACGGTTCCATTCCTTTCTTTCAATCTCTTCGTCGGTGAGAGACCAGAGGGAGCTGAGTGAAGCACCCGTGTCCAGTCGACCGAACACTTTGTCCACGCGAACACTGAAACTGTCCTCCATTAAAGTAGTTTTGCTAGGGTTTCGTATTTTTTTCCCTCTCCGTTCTAAATTCAGACCGGCCTGTGACCGTGAGGCGGTGGACGATCTGATATCGGGCTGTAAATGTGAGTCATTGTAACAAGCCCAAAAAAAGCATATAATATATAATGGGCCATTTATCTACGTGTCTCTGTGGTGGGCTTAGCAAGCTAATAGTGTGATTTTAAAATTGGGCTGGACTTTCACGTGGGCTTCGGCCTACTACTCATTAACCCATTTCCCAAAACGAATAAATAGATAGAGAGTTGTTCAAGCTATCACTCAATCAGTAAATATATTATTATTATTATTGTTATATAATTATAATAATATAATAATAGAAAGGAAGCGTCATTATCCGTCACTCTTCTTTCCATTATACGCCAAGCAACGCCATTACGCCAATCCTGACCAGTACCCATTTTCTGGATTATTATATACTTTTACTAACTCTTTCGCAACCATAAATAGGAGTATTATTATATAAATATATATATATATATATATGATTTGACGAGGATAATTTTGTAATTATATGGATTGTAGTTAAAGTTTTTCGTTGAAGGAATAATGAATTTTGGCTGATATCTGAATTGTAAGAATTTTCTTTCAATCTCGTATATAGTGATAATTAATAGCTGTTAAATATTTTTAGTGACTTTCTGGTAACGCTTTCAGCAATATTTCTTAACAGTATTTTTTTAGCGTCATTAAATAAAAATTATTAAAAATATTTAACGGCTATAACGGGTGCGAGGAAAATTCTTTCAATAGGAGCCACAAAATTTCCAATAACTTATTTGTCTCATCAACCTTTTCGTCTAGAGTTTTTTGCTATTATAAAAAAAACATCACTATGCGTTTGGACATAATAATTATCGATTTAAGTTTTAGGAATGACTACGGAATACTTTAAAAAAATAGCTATTATTTATACATGATTTTAGAAATAATACTTGTTATTAAAGCTATACATGATCTTTATCCACTGTTGTTTATGACAAGCTTCAATTAATTGAGTATGACTTGCGGCCTTCTACGTCGTACTCCGAGGACTTGTTGTTAAGAACATCAGCTCACACAGTCACAGGCAGCAAATTTAGGATGCCCCGACGAGTAGAGAAAGACATAACCAGAAATAAGACGAATTCCTTCACGTTGATCATGGTCTTCGTGAGTTTAATCTGAAAAAGCCAAAACTCATAGTACTGCTTTTTGTCAGTTTGTCTCCAAACTCGCACACAGTTAAGTGCTAGAGCAGCTCGTGGTAGCTACAGAGTTTCAACAAACATCGGAATGGAGGTCGTCAAGCTTTTCTTCACATTGACGGGACTTTTCTTCATCCTGGTGGAATCCAAGTACATAGCTTACAACTCTTCGCAGGGAATCGTCCCTGACAAGATCAATGTCCATTTGGTCCCTCACTCCCACGATGACGTTGGCTGGCTGAAGACCGTTGATCAGTATTACGTCGGTGCCAACAATTCAATTCGGGTACCACTCTTCTCTTCTTTCTCTTGTTAACATGATTTTTCTGATTTGATTGATGTCTATACACATGTAACGTATCAGCTCAGTGATTAGTTACGGTGTGTTTTTTCATTTAGGGAGCCTGTGTTCAGAATGTATTGGATTCGGTCATTTCGGCCTTGTTGGATGACAAGAATCGCAAGTTCATCTATGTTGAAATGGCAAGATTTCCCTTCCTTCATATTACTGATGCCTTTTATGTTTGTTTTTTATTCATTTATCCGGCGAATATATATGCATACCTTTGTATGAAGCTAGATATACATTCACTGCTTCTAAAGATTGTCTTGTGTGTTAATGCATAAGCAAACGATTTTGATTGATGCGTTCAGGCATTCTTCCAGCGGTGGTGGAGACAGCAGAGCGAAGCCCTTCGGGCAAAAGTTAAGGAGCTTGTCAACTCTGGTCAACTAGAATTCATGTAATACTACCAAAAAGTCTTTTTAAAAGCATATCTGTTATTGTCCAATTTGCTGATTGTTTGTGTTCTTCTGCTTTTTGGCTTTTCGGCTTTAATTCGATTTAGAAATGGGGGCATGTGTATGCACGATGAGGCAACTCCACATTACATCGATCTGATTGATCAGACTACTCTGGGACATTGGTTTATCAAAGAGGAGTTCGGCCAAAAACCTAGAGTTGGTTGGCAGATTGATCCTTTTGGACATTCTGCTGTTCAAGCTTACCTGCTAGGTGCAGAGGTATTTACTGTCGCCATTCCATCTCCAATATGTGGTCTACTATTTTTTGTATTCCCCCCCCCCCCCCCCCCTTCAATAGACACAGGAAACTCTGTAAAAGTGACATATTAACTTTGAGTCCAGAGTTGCATGTGGTCGACTTAAAGCTGTGACCAATGGTCTCTTAATCCATCTCCTATAGTGCATTAGCATGTCCCCTGGTGCATGCTAGCTTTTGATACTTCCTGTGTGACTAATGATTCTTTTGTTGCAGTTAGGCTTTGATTCTCTCTATTTTGCGAGAATTGATTATCAAGACAGAGCTAAGCGAATAAACGAGAAGACTCTTGAGGTTGTATGGCAGGGTTCTAAGTCTCTTGGTTCATCAGCCCAGGTTAGGGATAACGTAATCTTTTGGAATTTATTTTTCCTTTGTATTCTTTACTTTATTTATCTAGATTATGTTTAACGTCGTAGTAGCCGTAACGATCTCCTCGTCTTCTCCATCATCATCTTGCAGATATTTACTGGGATATTCCCCAGGCATTATGATCCTCCTGATGGTTTCACATTTGAAATCAACGACGAATCTCCTCCGATTCAGGTAACCTCGTTAACTAAATGCTAAAGTGCATTTGAATTTCAGGTGTGAACCTCGTTCATGTAGACAATATTGTTTTTCTTTGAATATGTCTTAAAGGACGATGCCCTGCTGTTTGATTATAATGTTCAAGAGCGAGTCAATGATTTTGTGGCTGCTGCTATTGTGCAGGTAAAGTATAACACTCTTTTTACCCCTCACATTTCCTGGTGGCTTTATTTAGTCTTCCCTATAGTATGTTCTAACAGATGCCGTGTCTATCCCTCTCTCAACCTAAAAGATTTAAGCAAAGGAAGATTAAACAGTTTTTCGAGGAAAAATGCTATTGAAATGTTTTCCGGCTTCACTGGTGATTAGTTTGAACTTTGAAATAAGGGTTGGAGTTTGAACGTTGCTGCAGGAGCAGCTGATGAAAGTTTGCTCAGTTTGTACACACGCACGTCACACGTGGCTGGTTTCAAATTATGGTTTAAGTAGGAGTTTAGAATACATAGTAAATCTCTCTTCCCTCTGACACACTCTCTGTCAGGCAAATATTACCAGGACAAACCATATTATGTGGACAATGGGGACAGATTTTCGCTACCAATATGCAGTGTCTTGGTTCAGACAGATGGACAAGTTCATCCATTATGTCAACAAGGTACTCAACTTTATGTTCCTTCTTGATTATGAGCCAAGTAAGGAGAAAGACGTATGCTCTTCATCTATTAGTTAGTGGCTGCAACCTCTAGTTTTGAAATAATAGCTTATTTGTTTAAGCGAACCTCAGGATGGGCGCATCAATGCTCTATATTCAACCCCGTCCATTTACACTGATGCGAAATATGCTGCCAATGAATATTGGCCTTTGAAAGCCGGTGATTTCTTCCCGTGAGTGTTGTGTTGAACTAAATTCCATACTCATGTTTAACATGTCAACTTTACTTAAAGAGGACTTTCCAACTTTCTTTAGGTATGCGGATCGCGAAAATGCATATTGGACAGGTTACTTCACAAGTAGACCAGCATTTAAGGGTTATGTCAGAACAATGAGTGCCTACTATTTGGTAAGGTTTTCAGGCCTCATTTCCTTTATTACGGAGTGGCTTCTAAACTTTTAAGGTGTGTATGTCCTGTTGAGCTGTCTCAGTTTTTGTGGAATTAGGCAGCAAGGCAATTGGAATTCTTTAAGGGCAGGAGTAGTTCAGGGCCAAACACTGATGCATTGGCTGATGCCTTGGCAATTGCTCAACATCATGATGCAGTTAGCGGCACGCAAAGGCAACATGTAGCTGCTGACTATGCAATGCGAATTTCAATGGGCTACACAGAGGTAATTGTTGATAAGAAGGATAGAATCTTGTTATGCGCTACTTTAAAATTGAAGCAGATTCAATGCTTCCGTTCTGTGGATTCTTTTAATGTTTAAGGCCACATATTCTACTAGAATTATAGCGTCACATATCTGCAGGCTGAGAAGATGGTTGCATCATCCCTAGCTTTCTTAACAGAGTCAAGATCAAGTGCAGGCCACGTAAATTCAAGCACCAAGTTTCAGCAGGCAATTTCTAAGCACTGGCATATGCGCATTTATTGTCTATGTTGCTTTTGTTGTAGACGATTTGCAATTTTCATCATGAATGATTCTTGACAAGTGAATTTTGAAAAGTATGCACTAGTAAATGCGAATTTATCAATTTGACTGATCTCTAAAATATTTGTGTTTGTTTTGCATGCACATTGGAATGCTCTGTGCAGTATTTTTTGAGGAGCATATGTTCATTCTTTAAATTTACTAGTCCTTGATTGCCACCACATCCTTAAAATGTTAAAAGGAAGATAACATAGTTCTTTTTTAGTTTTGTTCTTGGATATTAGGAGGGAATTCGGTCTAACCAAATAGCTGAAATTGAGTCATTCTACAACAGGACACTGGGTTATATGTTGCAACTAAGCAATTTCTGTCACTTCTATACTTGTTCTCTATGGACTGGAAGTTGTGCTTTATTCTGATAAATCCATTGTTTTTGCAGTGTCCACTTCTGAATATAAGCTACTGTCCTCCATCAGAAGCTGCTTTGTCCAACGGAAAAAGCTTGGTAAGAAGAATTCATCTTGCCTTTTTTAGCTTGTTTACCTAAAAGATCGCAGCTATCTTTCTCGTGCTTTGCAGTAGAAATCATCACTTGACTCTCCCTTCTCTTTTGTAGGTTGTAGTTGTCTACAATCCTTTAGGATGGAAGAGAGAGGAAGTAGTAAGGATTCCTGTGAGTGCTGCCTCTTGATTTCGTCCATCATCTCTTTCTTTTCATCTGATATTTTGCTTATCTGAAGTTTAAGGCCGTTTATGTAGAACAAGAAGCAGTAAGCAGATAAAGACACAGATTTAATTTTTTGCTTGTTGCGAATAGAGAAATGCATATGCTAATTTGCTTGTTGGGAAACAACTTGAATCTAAACAATAAGTTAGAGAAAGTGCCTTTTTCGAGATCGCCTTGTAAGATATATGAGATGGTGGAAATAAAATTATTACCATGCCTGTTCAACTTTGACGACGTTCTTTAAAGTAATTATAAAACCATCTGATCTTTTTTATCAGGGCGGTTCAGAGTTTATGTTTCTCTTCATTGCTATCGTGAGGAGATGTATGCAAATGGTTATATATTTGTAAATGCACGACGATTGCTTGCTGTCAACATAGCAACTCTAAGAGTGTTATTGCTGACACTCAGTTAAGACACGATGCTAATGATGATACCAATCAACTTTCACATGCAACTTCCAAACTTAACGCACTGATTTTGATTATTGTGTAAATGATCAATACAGAAACCATCTAAGTTTAATCCATGATGAAGGATTAACTTCCATCGTTGGCTCCAATTATGCCTTTAGGGGATTCGCTGTTGAAGACGTTACTGTGATTTATCCATTTGCTACAGGTTTCATCTCACGCAATAGTTGTTTTGGATTCTGGTGGAAGAGAAATTGAATCACAGCTCCTTCCTCTATCCAATGCCTCTTTGAGCACCAGGAGTTATCATGTTAAAGCCTATTTGGGTAGATCTCCGAGTGGGTCACCCAATTATTGGCTTGCCTTTTCGGCATCTGTACCACCTCTGGGTTTCAGCACTTACACTGTCTCCAGTGTGAAACCGACAGGTGAATTATATTCTTTCATTGTCTATTCTGTGCTTCATTAGCTTGGAATAAGCAGTTGATCAAACAAGAACTAATGGACGTTATGCGTTCTCAATTTTTTGAAAAATGTGGAATTAGATGCCAGTTCAACAATGTCAAGAGTGTACACTTCTGAAGGAAGTATTGATAAAACAGTGGAAGTTGGCCAAGGAAATTTGAAGCTACTATATTCTGCAGATGAAGGAAAGCTTACTCATTATGTTAATAGCAGAAGTTTGGTATGTTGGTTTTTCTGATGCTTGTGAATGTAGACTTATTTATCGTGGACGATTACCATCCACCTTAGTTTTGGGTAGACAAATTTTCAACTAGTGCGAAAGGCAATAGTAGTTTTTCAAAAATCCGTTTAAACTGTACTATAACCAACGAGACACCTTATTTCAAGTAGTTTACAAACAATATGATTTTAATCTCCATATGCTTTCAACACTGTCTCACTGATCTTCATCTTCGACCAAATCCCGACTCCCCAGTGATTGTATCCTGTCATTTTTCATTTGTATACCATTGCTTTAGCTTGAAAGTCCAACAGTTTCATATGTTTTGTAAGTCGAATGCTTCCTCATATATACAGGAGATACACTATACAAGCAACTTGATGAAATTATTAAGTAGAGACATGGTTTAGAAGAGAAAAGAATACTACTGCTATTTTTTATTCTTCGCTGCAGGTTACTGCATCTGCTGAGCAATCATTCAGTTACTATTCTGGATACAATGGTACTGATAGAGAAAATCAGGTACTTTTATCTTCTTGGCCCAAAAACCCTATTACAATTGTGTGATTACTTACTGCATATTCTGCATTATATGCAAAATTAAGTTGATTTATTTTTAGGATAAAGTTTGTTCTGTGTTTAGTAACCACTTCAAGTTTTGGTAATTGTTAAAGGGCTCAGGGGCATATGTCTTCCGTCCGAATGGTACATATCCCATAGATTCTGAAGGCCAGGTATATCGTTTCTCCTGCCTCATTCTGTGACGACTGACGATTAATAAAAACCCTTCCACTTGTTAAGCTATGACTTCTGGTGGAAACTGTTACAGGTTGCGGTAACTGTTGTACGGGGCCCTGTAGTGGATGAAGTACATAAACAGCTCAATCCGTGGATATTTCAGGTAGTCTGTTTTATGTAGTAAAAGTTCACATAACATTTCAGCTGTTTCTTGGTTTTACTACGTTAATGCGCCACTTCTTGTCCAGATCCGTCTACTCACCATATTATGGAATAATTCCATATTGCCACTTAGATACTTGAAATACCAAATGATTCTTACAGATTATGTAGTACTCTATAGATGAGATGGCTGAAATTATTCTTGTGGGGCTATTTACTCCCTCCCCCTCCTCCCTCCCTCCCTCTCTCTCCCTCTCTCTTTCTGCTGCCCCCTCTTGGAGTAGGGAATCAAAGGATGGTGGATTTCGTACCATCTTAAAGCACCCAACTTGCACGTTTTTGAAAAGCGTGCTTGAAAAATTGAATTCAATGCAGGATAAATTCTCAAGCAACATCCATCCTAAAAGACATACAGAGGCCCTTTAAGCTTTCATACAATGTTGTGGATTTGTGCACAGGCAATTACTCAATACTCCCCCTCACTCGGGGCCCACTTTGCAGGCTAGACAAGCTGGGTGGAGCCAAACAATCAGGACTCAAATCTCAATATCCTCCCTCATGTGTGGCCCTCACTGTGTGTCCATATACATGTACAAACTGTGAAGGCATAGTCCAATAACCCATTCTTCTACTGTATTGAAGAATTGACGCTGGTTGGAAGCGCGGTAGTCTCCATCTTGGGCATGTAGTCTAGATATCGTAATAGCTGGACGGAAGAACAGCACCCCTAAATCCAGAAAGACCAGTTATAAAAACACACCACAAGACAGAATAAGTTTCTAAGAAACATATTTTATTAGTCAATAGAAGTACTGACTGAGGTACATAAAAGCTATGTTTATCCAAAAAACTTGCAAAACATCCAATAAGATAACCTAATATATCTAACTAGTAAGATCTTAAATTCCTTCTAAAATGAGGATATAATACCTAATTCCAAAAAATGAATATTACATACAAAGTATAAATACTTAAAACATATGGAAGCTTCCATATTTTTTTTGTCCCCTTCAGGAATCCAGCCTAAAATTTATGTAGGAGGTGGATAAACCCTTCAAGTTCTTACAATTTTGTGGTTTCCTTCAAAATTGGGACGGAGTTAATTTGTCAATATATTATTTTGTTTCAGCATTTGAGGAATTGCACATAACTAGAATCTGTTTGTCTAGATTTTCAGCCATAGATCTCGTGTGTGCACCTTACAGTTTCTATCTAACGATTGCTGCATGCAGGTCACCAGGGTGTACAAGGGAAAGGAACATGCCGAAATTGAGTTTAACGTAAGTTTTTAGTTGATATTGACTATTACAATTGACATTTCCAATTCACTTTTCCAGAGCTAGGACTTTGATTTGCGATATGCATTTGCTATTAGATTGGTCCAATACCAGTGGAGGATGGCGTTGGGAAGGAAATAACTACTCAACTTACAACTGCCTTGAAGAGTAATAAAACCTTCTATACAGATTCTAATGGGAGAGACTTCATTAAAAGGGTATGTCGATGCTTTGAGAAGTGTGATATATCATATATTTTTCACTATGGTAGTTTGGTTTGTTTAATAGTGGTTGACTTACATGTGAGGTCAAACTCCCACATCTGATAATTGGAGCAGGTAGGTTTAATCTATTGACATGGATGAGACCCAAATTCCAAGCTTCCATCCGTCCCCCTCTTGCATTGGCGGTGGCACCGGTGCACTTTAATCTTTTATTGGCGAGTTTTGGATGTGAGGGGGAAGTCTTAAGCTTGTTAGATGTTGGGCCCCCTTGGATAGTATACGTGGACTCTCCCGTTTGTGACTTGCTTTTATATTACAAATTCTAGTAAAAAAAGTTTGTGTGGGTACGTGACTTTTATTTGCAGACTGACAAGGGAAATGCTATTTTGCAGGTTAAGGATTACAGAGCAGACTGGGATGTGCAACTACACCAGCCAATTGCTGGAAATTATTACCCTGTATGACCTTTATGCATAGTTGAGCGCTGTTAACTACAAAAATTATTTGTTTTGTAATCAGGTTGTAGCTTCGCTTCCCCTTTTTATTGGTAAAATCATGATTCCATCAATGACATTTGCTGTTACATCGAGTAAGGAGCACTTTTGTATGTTTCACTTGCAAGTTATAAGCACTGTTGATATCCTAGTGACTGTCTTTCTAAAACAAACGCCTCCTAATTCTATTTTATAGACTTGTATTTTCGGTCTTTCGAACTATATTAGACCATGCTCCCTATATTAAATGTCCACAGGTAACAGATAAGCCACTAATAACACAGCTCATTGAAAGTTAATACATCCGCGCCTCAAAATTTAGCTAAGCTTATGGGCTATTTGGAGGGCTATTTGCAGGGATATTGACTGTTTGGTGATCTTTTAGAAGTTGTCGTCCATCTGATTAGTACCTTGTTTAATACTTCAATCTCTTTTCTTTCTCTTAGATAAATCTTGGAGTTTATTTGGAGGATGAAACCATGGAACTCTCGGTGTTGGTCGATCGTGCTGTCGGTGGGTCCAGCTTAGTGGATGGTCAAATAGAGCTGATGCTCCATAGGTTTTGTTTCGGCTTTTAAGTATTCGCCCTCTTTTCTCTTTGAACTACTCCTTACCCCTAAATAACTAAACGATATCCCTTTCTAGTACCCTCAAAAAGAATGTTTATGCTGTTGGATCAGCCAAGAAATATATGTCTTTCTCAACTTGTTCTCCTCGTTTAAAAATATACTTCACAACCAATAAACATGACTAAAGAAAATATTATCAGCATTGGTGCATTTAAATTATTTTCCTTCAGTTTTGGATATTATTTCTCGTACAGTTGCTTAAATTGATGATAATGACAATGCAGCATTGTCAGACGTCTGATATACTTTGCTATTGTTGAGTAGGAGGTTGCTTCGTGATGATTCTAGAGGTGTTGGCGAGGCACTAAATGAAGAAGTTTGTGTGCTTGATGAGTGCAAGGGTCTGATGGTAAGTCTCCAATGAACTAATTTAAAGTCTACATGTGATTAAAAATTATTGCGCGATTTTTAATGTGGTGTTTTACATTGTGGGAGGATATTCAGAATATTTTTTAGTTTATCCACTGGCCAGTCTGCTACTGATAAAGTAGCACATTTCTCTCCATTCTGACTGTCCTCCATGTGTTACTTGGGCAGCTGACCTTTATATTTTTACCTCCTGACCTGTATATTGGAGTTCCTCATAACATAAGGAGTTTCGTGCCGTATAATACTGTTCATCAGCAGATAGGGGCCCTCTTGAACATATCTGTAAACTTCATGAGACCACTTCATGTTGCCCCCCTTATTTGCTTCAGTCGCTAATAGAGGGATTACAGCTTCGTAATGAGTGTAGATGAGTTAGCCTGGCTGACTTTTGGGCTACTCAAGCCCAGGTTGATAATTTAGTCGAGTTACGAATGAAGTTTGAGCTTGAGCAGTTACTTTTAGTAAGTACTCTAATGAGCAAGTTTGTGCTGTGCTCATAAATTATCGAGCTTTGAAATTTTCCTCATCTTAGGTCAGTGATATTTCAAGGTGATCTTTCGTGTGAGCCTCTTACCAAAGCAGGCGCTAGCTGTGCTTGAGTACTTTGACCCGTTTTGCAACCTGGTTTTGATAGTCTTAAAAATTGTTCCTGCCTTTTTAACTTTGGTTAATAATCATATGCTTGTGCTACATCATGTTTCATAGAGTTAAAACAATGCTTTTACTTGCTTGAAAGTAGAATGTGTACTTCATGACACACTCCTCAGATATGAGGAAAGAAGGTACAAGCAAGCTTCTAGCAGTCTACTTGCTTTGTAGTTAAGCGTAGATCCAAATGAGTACCCCAAATTCCTCTTTCCTCCCCCCCCCCCCCCCTCTTTTCTTACTGGTTAGTTTGCTTTCTGAGTATCCTAATACTTACAAATTGTTATTTTCCAGGTCCAAGGAAAGTTCTATGTCAGAATTGACCCCCTAGGTGAAGGGTCCAAGTGGCGTCGCACATTTGGCCAAGAAATATATTCTCCACTTCTTTTAGCATTCACAGAACAGGTACATAAAATCTGTACTTATAAGCTACTTATTGCCGATGGAGCCGCAACTCGCAAGACATTGGGTGGTTAGATTTTTTCTCTTATTTTGACAGGATGGGAACACATGGACCAGTTCCCACGTACCAACATTTTCAGCAATTGAGCCTTCTTATAGTTTGCCCAGCAACATTGCAGTGCTAACTCTTCAGGTATGTAGAGAAACACCACGGTGATAAATCGCAGATAATCCAGGAAGAGGTTTCAGATAAGGCTCTTCGCAAGGCCTTTGCTAGTGCTCCTTAACTTGACAGTTTTTTAGAAGTTTTACCTTTTCTTGATCATTGCAGGAAGTTAAAGGTGGAAAAGCACTCCTCCGTTTGGCTCACCTATACGAGGTCTTAACTTCTTGCTTTAATTAATTGTCTGTGACTAATTACTGAATTAAGGAGCGTTGCATATCCTCTTTCAGAAATCTAACCCTCGCATTTTTTGTCCTACTTACGAGTATTTTCTGTAGGTTTCTCATTTATGTTTCCTAATAATTACCCCTAAAGACATACACCGTAGGGAGTCAACTGAACTGAATTACTACGTCTGAATTTTGATTCCTGCAAATCTTTTTCCTGTCACTCCTATCCCTCCCTTGCAATCCTGGACCGCTCACATTTTCAAAAAGAAGTTTTCATGCCATCCGGTGTTCCTTGCTCTCATATGGCCGGAATTAGCCAGAATTATTACAAGTTGAATTTCCTGCTTCTGATGTGTGTTTGACATGTGCAAAGACCGGAGAGGATAAAGACTATTCTGTAATGACAAGCGTGGAACTGAAAAAGCTGTTTCCAAACAAGAAGGTAGATGCTGTCAATAATTCCTGATTGCGCTTTTAAGTTTACAGACACCTAATAACCTTGCCGTTTTATCTTCAGATAACCAAAGTGACCGAGATGAATCTATCAGCAAATCAAGAAAGAGCAGAGATGGAGAAGAAGAGACTAGTCTGGAAAGTAAAAGGTGCATCAGAAGAAGCCAAGGTCACTAGGGGAGGACCCGTTGATCCTGGAAAGCTGGTGGTGGAACTTGCCCCAATGGAAATCCGGACCTTCTTTATAAATTTTGATCACCTGGAAAGATTTAGTTCTTGAATAAGAATTCATGTCTTGTAAGGTTTAAGGAAATGTTGTAATCTACTAATCGAATCGAAAAAGGAATAACGAACGAGAGGAGCGCTTCGTTTCGAAGCTCACCAAAGCCGTTCACTCTCCCGCAAACTAAGAAAGCCAAAACAAATAATGGTGCAGATTTGCGTACTTTGCCAGTAGGAAGAAAGATTTCTCACTTGCATGAAAAGTTATTGAACTGATTCCATTAACAAGATCTGGTAAAGCTAATGCACTCGTTAAAGCCTGCAACTTTTATGGCAAAATGTTACCCCTAATACTCTGATTGTTTTCATTTTTTGGTCAAAAGTCCAATGTATTCATTCACCTCCAAAAAATGTAAACAGCCATCTTTACATCTTTAGCTTGCATCTGCTTAAAAATTCTTGAATTTCTCTTCTGCCATAAACCATGTTTTGTCAAAGCAATAGAGAGCTTGCATAGATTAGCTCTGAAGCTCATACCTCTGAAACTTTGGATTGCACTGATTCCAAGAATCCAAAGGCATCATGAACTTCATCTTTCTCGATACAAATCGTCACAGCTCTTGAGCACAAGGACATTGTATAAACAAGGGATCCACTGTTTCTTTTTTATGGGAGCAAAATACACCACTGTCATCCTGGTGGTTAAACTAATAAGCCAAAACAAATAATATTTGTTAGGAAATGACAATTAATTAAAGAAATATGACAATATTTTTTAGTGTACTTCTCCTTGATAAATACAGTATTTTCAATTTTTGGTTGTGGATAGACATGATCATATAATCGAGGGGGTTGCGAGTATAATGCTATTTTAGTAATTAAAAAACTAGTTTAGATACCTGGTAGAAGCAATCTATGCAAGTGTCAACGTGTTAAAGTGGTTGAGTGACTAGTCCACCCACCCACCCACAATGAGCTGAGCTCGAAGTCCTCTTTTTCTTCAAAGGAATTCTCCCGAATGGTGTGAACCAGTACTGGTGCTACTACTTGTGCTTGCTGATTAGTGTTGCTGGAAGTCGAAGCCTCACTGCCAGGACCGGACCTGTGAAAATGTTGATGAAGGCCTTCCTCGCGGTTCTTCTGGTTGCGAGTAGTACTGTTTTCTGCACATCATCCAAGTATACTGTTTACAATACCTCCCAGGGGATCGTCCCCGACAAATTGAATGTTCATCTGGTGCCCCACACGCACGATGATGTTGGATGGTTAAAGACTGTTGATCAGTATTACGTTGGTTCCAACAATTCAATCCAGGTCTCTCTCTCTCTCCCTCTCTCCCTCACATACACGCGCACACACAGCAGATATGTATGCCTGTATGTATGGGTGATACAGTTTCGTAGCATTAATTCTTTTTGTAATTTTGGTTGCGTATTGGCAAATGTAGGGAGCATGCGTGCAAAATGTTTTGGACTCTCTGATCCCTGCTCTTTTGGCTGACAAAAACCGTAAATTCGTGTATGTTGAACAGGCAAGTAGTTTTTCTCTCCTTTCTTAATACTCGTTGTTATCAGTATTTCACAAATGGAGACAACTTCATCTTCCTTTTGGCTGAACCAAATTCAATCAATAACCCCACGGTGGGGTGTTCCGTTGGATAAAGAACCTATTAGACTTCAACCTGAAAAGGTGTGTAGAATTGTCTTTTTTGCACACCACCAAGAACCTATTAGCATAGTAGAATGTGCAAAAGATCTTTCGTCGGCTTCATAAGTTGAAAATGCTGTTGAGTTAATAGGGGTTTGGTTTGCTGTGTTTCTCGTTAGTGGGACATCAATGTATTCTTATAGATGAGCTTTTCACAGTGTCTCTGATGTGTTCTATTTTTCCACCCCAGATTCTAACCAGTATTTAGCGAGCAATGCAGGCATTTTTCCAGCGTTGGTGGAGAGAGCAGAGCAAAGCAGTCCAGCATACAGTCAAGAAGCTTCTTAGCTCTGGTCAACTGGAATTCATGTAATGCCATCTAAATGCTTTTTAATTGTTGAAGCATGATACATCATTCGGCCTATCCTCTAGCACCTTAAGCTTTTAGAGCTTGTGGTACCTTTAACATCTTTTTAGGTTATATATCATATGTGAATCTAGATCCTTTTGCTTTCCTCAACTGATTGCAAATTTTCCTGGGAACTGTGAGTTCTTACTTAAACCACCCTATGTGTTTTCGTTCAAGAAATGGAGGCATGTGCATGCATGATGAGGCGGCAACACATTATGTTGACATGATTGATCAGACGACTCTAGGCCATCGATTTATAAAAGAAGAGTTTGGTATCACTCCTAGAATTGGTTGGCAGATTGACCCATTTGGACATTCCGCTGTGCAGGCTTACTTGTTAGGAGCAGAAGTAAGTCTCTTCCAATCATGAGGTTTAAGCAACTCTCTCGTGTTTCTGTTAGTGAACAGAAAATGCCATTGTGTTGTAAAGTGACTTTGATGTCCATTTGCCGCTTCATGCAACTATTTTAGCCTGAGGGGTTCCTTGCTTGCTTGTCGCTCACGGACATTTTGTTATCATTCTAGGTTGGATTTGACTCACTTTTCTTCTGGCGAATTGATTACCAAGACAATGCCAAGCGTAGAAGAGAGAAAAGCCTTGAAGTTGTTTGGTTGGGATCTAAAAGCCTCGGTTCATCTGCACAGGTGAAGAAACTTGTTATAACTTCTCTGGGTCTTCGTAACAAACTTGATCTTGCTTATTTGTCATCTGTGAGTTGCTTCTGAAGAAAAATCATGACTCTGATTGGTTTTTAGTTTTCTTTTGTTGCTTTCAGATCTTTACCGGTGTTTTTCCGGTGAACTACGAGCCTCCTTCTGGCTTCTACTTTGATGTTAATGATGATTCTCCAATTGTTCAAGTAATCCGCGTATAAATTGCCATTTTTTTCCCTCACTCTCTTGATCATCTACGTCTGTTCATATTCAAGTCCTATTTCCTGGTTCAAATGAAGGATGATGTCAGTTTGTTCGACTACAATGTTCAAGACCGGGTCAATGACTTTGTTGCAGCTGCAGTATCACAGGTAACCACTAACCAGACAATTTCTTTCCACTCAGGTTCAGAAGATATAACTAGCTTTATGAATGAACAGACAAAGTGCTATTTCGTTCCCTCTACCTCACCCCCAACCTCCCAACAAAAATAGGAAAAATACTCAGTTTGCAGTAGGCCAATAGATTCTTTTCCTTTTGGAAATGTAGAAAGGTAATTCATTCTGTCATGTCACAAATCTCAAGTAAAGGCCGTACAGTTCGTGAGTATAAGAACTTTCAGAATAGCAAGTCCAGATATTAGCATTTTTTTTATAGATAATACTCCGCCTTTTCTTCGATAGCGTTCTCATTGGACTTGTGCAGGTTAGTTAATGGTCTGGGTATTAATTTTAACTTTGTAGAAATCACATGTTTCTTTAACTGATACTGATAAGGTGAATGATATGTGAATATCCATATCATATGCCTAAGGGTTTTTTTTGGCATTATTATACGGCTGTCATGCGAATATACTGTATATGTATGCCCCACCTAGTTCGGATAGCAACTTTGCTAGTTTCTTTTGAATACATGGACTTTTCATATTAGACCTCTCTTAAGTCTGCTAACAGTTGAATTTTATTGACTTTTATGCAGGCTAATATA